>CALSFV010000324.1:0-369385 GCA_943737045.1 Parapristionchus giblindavisi | reverse complement strand
GTCATTAGCGTATGCGGAGGATGTATGGCAACCGCCTCCTCCTACACATGTTTGTAGACGAACGGTTTGCGAACGGAATGAATGCGAAATTAGGAGAACTTCAGCAATGAGAATTTTCACGCTCCGTTCAAAATACAAGAAAATAAAAACCATTTTCAGCTTTTTTTGAAAAAAAAAACTTTTCGTAATATAAGAGGCCGTTTGCGTAAGAGTCGAACAAGGGTTGGCACAGACCAAAAATTTTAATACCCTCAAAACTTGTGTATAGGGGTTATCGACCCCGCTGATGATGATGGATATAGTTATTTTGGCCCCAGTGGTCCCGCAACGCCTGGGACGGATTACGGTAACATCACGTTTTCAAGTCGTTCTCGGTCCATGGTTGAGCTAGAGGTATGAAAATTGGGCTCCTGGGTCAGAATTCGATGGCGATGATGGCTGTCTACATCATTAGTTTTGAAAAGTTTTCAAAAGGTTGATTAGTGGAAATTTTGATGGACACGGATGCGGGCCTATCTGCGAAAGAGGCAAACAAGAGGACTCTCTCAATTCCGCACGCTCTCTCGCACTCTCGAGAGAGCGCGGCGAAATGAGAGAGTGCCGAGAGAGCGCGCGGAATAGAGAGACGCAGACAACTCCTCGTGATTTTGCAGCTCACTATATCGAGGCAATATTGAGATGGCAATGTACGTATGGGCTCATAATACATCATTGGAATCCTCTCGTCATGCCGGTTCGAACTGTCATACTCGCTAGGCCCGCATCCGTGTCCATCAAAATTTCCACTAATCAACCTTTTGAAAACTTTTCAAAACTAATGATGTAGACAGCCATCATCGCCATCGAATTCTGACCCAGGAGCCCAATTTTCATACCTCTAGCTTAACCATGGACCGAGAACGACTTGAAAACGTGATGTTACCGTAATCCCGCCCAGGCGTTGCGGGACCACTGGAGCCAAAATGACTATGCACATCTTCATCAGCGAGGTCGATAACCCCTATACAAGTTTTGAGGGCATTAAAATTTTTGGCCTGTGCCAACCCTCCCCCAGATTTGCCCGACTCTTACACGAACGGCCTCATAACACACACAGATAAAGTGTTTAAATGTAAAAAAATGTAATATAACACTAGATACCTATTAGGCGAGTGACGGTCTTGTTGATCGAAGATATTATTATTATTAATAATATGATTATTATTCGGTTCATCCTTCTGACTCGATATACTCACTCCACAACCTAAAATATATTAAAAGTTATTTAATAATAATATTATTATTAATAATATTAATATTATTATTTTTACTAACCCGAATCAATCGATACTGAAGAACGGTGAGAAAAGCATGGAGGAGAATCAGAACGAGATGAACCTTAAAGACCAAAGATCATATATAAGAATCGTAGTAATGATTACAATTACAAATGTTAAATCACACCACAAGCTAATTTGAATCTCTCCACACAGAGAAAAGAGGTGTAACCCTTAGCACACACCTGTGAAGTGTTATATTTGACACTGCTTGAGCTATTTTAAGCCCTAAAAAGTGTTAACACTTCACAGGTCTTATGTGCTGAGGGTTGCACCTCTTTTCTTTATGTCACCGCTCTGTCAATGATCTCTGGCTTTCTTTGCCTACGAGAGTGTATCACTTTGTCTTCGAGTGCCTTGCATGACGGGATTTACCTTTACCTTACAGTTTACAGTTTACAGTTTGAACACATTTATCAATAGTAGGCTCAAATATTACCTTATTCAAACATAAACATGAGGTATACCTTGTGGTGGAGAGATACTACTGGCGTTGTTCGTTCTGTGCACATCAGTCACGGGGATGAGCAGAGTTTCAGCGGCTCTTTTCACCTGAATTAAATAAATTTACTACTAAAGGACTGATGTACTCTCTATCTTTTACACACTCTCTCGCTTGCCGGAGAGGCTTTTTTGTCTTTTTCTTTCGACGTTTGAACACGGAAATATCTATAACGCTTTTTTACTTGTTCTCTCAAATGCTGTCGCATCTTTTTGATGTATGATAAATTAAATTAAAATTAAACGCAAAATTTGTGGCAAACATGACGACAGACGCGTTTGTCAACGTTATGTACTTTATTGTTGGTGACGTCACGTTTGACCGATTTTCTATGAAATTATCATCACAATAAAATCAATATATAAATTTATCAATAAAAAAGGAGAAAAATTATTTGTTTCTGTGAAAAAAGGTTCTTATTTTCATACACTTTTATAGGAGATCTGTGTTATAAATGCTTCTGACAGTTTCCTGTTCGAATAAGTTTCAACCACGCCTTATCCATCAACGATTTTGTTTTAAGTAATAGATCTCGGTCTTTGTAGAAGATCAAAAATTATATACTACTCCGATACAAGCCTTATGCATCGTTACACTTGCCTTACGTCTCCACGCCGTAACCTCCGCCGCAACGACGGAGACGAGGCGGAGGGGGTTACGGCGTAGACACGTAAGGCAAATGTAACTACGATGCATTATACTTTGTTCAACATACATGAAAACATAAGAACGGCTAAGAAAACTCTCTTCGTTTTTTTACGCTCTCGCCTTTTTGCTTCATTTTTTCATAATTTCTGTTCCTTTTGAACAAAACATAAGAGCCTACATCGACGTAACGGCCGAAACATCATAGGGCACATTATTAGCTAACCTATATACTTTAAAAGTTTGCATTCAAAGAGCATGCAAACCTATACTTGTACATCTATTAATATTATTTATTTAATCCCCCCCTTATGATCAATGTGTATAAATTTCTCATTGAATGTAAGAGCTTCCCCCCTTAATTCACTCATATCATATCTCATAATCTCGAAGGGCACACAAGGTGTAACCCGGATTTATCGCCCGCTTTTGCACAAGATAGGGAGAGGGAGAGGGAGGGAGAGGAGAGGGAGAGGGAGAGGGAGAGGGAGAGGGAGAGGGAGAGGGAGAGGGAGAGGGAGAGGGAGAGGGAGAGGGAGAGGGAGAGGGAGAGGGAGAGGGAGAGGGAGAGGGAGAGGGAGAGGGAGAGGGAGAGGGAGAGGGAGAGGGAGAGGGAGAGGGAGAGGGAGAGGGAGAGGGAGAGGGAGAGGGAGAGGGAGAGGGAGAGGGAGAGGGAGAGGGAGAGGGAGAGGGAGAGGGAGAGGGAGAGGGAGAGGGAGAGGGAGAGGGAGAGGGAGAGGGAGAGGGAGAGGGAGAGGGAGAGGGAGAGGGAGAGGGAGAGGGAGAGGGAGAGGGAGAGGGAGAGGGAGAGGGAGAGCGGTAGCGGTTCTTGGTCATCTCCTAATGACCTTCGATGCCCTCAGGGGGGTAAAAGATCATCGGAATGAAAGTGAGAGGAGAGATGCTTGATTCTTCTGTGATAAGAGGCTCACTTAAGCAATAATAATGATGACTATTTCAAGTACTTCGGATCGAAACAGAACAAGGATTACGTAAGACATAGCAATGTGGAAACAGGGAATCAACAGTTCTATGGCAAAGCGGAAGGGAAACTGTATGAACCCCCTCTTTCCTATTGCCAGATATAATGAATAACGGGATGTGCCTTTACCTCTCTAAATTAGCCCCACGAACTAATGATATTTGGAATAATCATCACGAAAAGAGCGTTACCAACTGTGAACCTATTTGAATTTGCAATTACATAGTCGACCCAGCAATCACTAGGGTATTACCCTCGTAATTTCAGCCAACAAAGAAACCATTCCCTAGTCAGAACCAATTCAATCTACACAAGTAGTAATCAATGCGCTGATCTGGTCAAACAGTAAGATGATGGATATATGGGAGGATCATTTCATTTCTATATTCAGTTTCAGTTTCCAGACAACTATCAAGAGTAGGCTCTGATGTGCATGTTGGGCCAGTCCTGCCTTCTTGCTCGTCTTAAAAAAGTTAGACAGACGATTTGCATAAAAAATGCCATCTTATTGGTGTTTCAATCTAGATTATTGAATAAAATCCCATATAATCTTGAAATGATCCATATTTGAATGAATTCGAATCTTCAATGAAATGATTCCCTTGGACAGTTCGCGTGTGAGAAATTATGGCAGATGTGGCGATTCCATCATCTCTCCCTCTCCCTTTCCTCCTCTACCTCTCCCTCTCTCCCTCTCCTTTTCCTCCTCCACCTCTCCCATCCTTCTCCTTCTCCCCTATCACCTCAGTCAATCTAGAGTGAATCTTGCCTCAAGGCTGCATTCCTTTCACATATAGCTAGCCATCTAATCATACCCCTTGATTCATCTCTCCCTCTCCCTCTCCTTCTCTCTCTCCCTCTCCCTTTCTCTCTCTCTGTCCCTCTCCCTCCCCCTCTCTCTCTATCTCTCTCCCCCTCTCCCTATCCCTCTCTCATCTTTCTCCAAATCTTTCAATCACTTCATCTCTACATAATTCATACTTTATCTTCACTCCAAACGATCAACCATCAATTAAGCAGCATTATACTACAAAGAGATTGAACATGAAGCTCAATCATTAATAACGTTCACGTATTACAATTTCAAATCTAATGAAAAACAAACATATATTTGTGTATTCTAATCTATTCATTTAGCGGTGTTTATCACTTATGTGGTAGCGTTTGCGAGTACCGCTCTTCACTCATATACTCTCACAAATCTGTCCAATCAAATGGCTAGAATCAGAACACTGTGCAATACAGTAAAGATGCCTTTTTTTCTGTGTTCCAGCAGGTAAACGGTACTGTCTTTACGTTTGTTTCTCTCACTATGAATCATGGAACTTGAAAATCAAGCATAAAATATAGTAAAAAACCAAATATCAATAAAAATACAGTACCTGTAGACTATCATAGCAACCGTGGTCGTCATTATCCTTGTCGATTATCGATTTTCGTCGACTCATCGTTGTGATGGATTCGGGAGGAATACGAAAGCGCATAGCCTGAACAAAGATCAAAGTTCAAAGATCAAAGATCAAAAATCAAAGTGATAAAATAAGAGAAGTTCAATTGAGGACGGAAGTGTTTGGAGTGTTTAAAGATGAAAGATCATAGATCAGAAAGCAAAGATCAAAGATCATAGATCAGAAACCAAAGATCAAAGATCAGAAACCAAAGATAAAAAAAATCATAGATTAGAAACTAAAGACCAAAGATCAAAGATGAAAATACAGTACCTGCATGAGCTTCTCGTGCTTTTCCCTGAGCGCATCCAACTGAGCCATGCCGTCGCGGCACGCCTGGAGACGCGCGCGTATCCGCGTATCCGGATCCGCGTCCGATGCTGAAGATCAAAGAACAGATTTGCAAAGATCAAAGATCAATCTTATAAAGATCAAAGATCAGTGAATGTTATATAGTCAGTAATTGTTGTCGTATCTTGTGAGTGATATTATAGATTATATTTCTAGAGTGAGTTACCCAAGTTTGAGGCAATTTATTCCATCTGATGATGCGTTTACAGCATCGAAACGTCAAATAAATATTTCATTTCACTCTTCTTGTCAAGTAAAGGCCACACTCAAGAAATATAATCTATAAGATCAAAGATCATACGTAGTTCGCTGATGCGGCCTCCTCCGCCAGCATCCGCCAGCAGTGTCGCCAGCATGGACGACATCGAGGAGAGGAGGAGCGGAAATGGACGAACTGGAATGAGAGAGATCAAAGAAGTTCAGCGAGCAACCACAATGAATAAGATCTAGCAGCGAAACAGAACACAAAGATTGTTGTTTGTTGTTCAAAAGTCACAAACAGAAAAGAAAAAAAAGAAGTAAGAGAGTGTGTCAAACATGGAAATTTTGTCACCGTTTTTTTCTTTCATTTTCGAAACTTTTGAACAGAGTACAAGCCTATTGAGGTATGTGTCATTAGATCTTGGATGTACATATAATAAACAAAATTTACAGCCCAAATAATAGAAAGTAAATTCCGAACGGTCACGCAAGAGAAAGTGAAGGGATAGTATAACGGATGGGGAAGTTGAAGAAAGGGGACGGTTCGGAGAGTATCTAACATCGGTGCAAAAACATGAATGATACTGATGAAAAGGAATGGACGGGATAAGAACGGTTAGAGAGGGAGAGGGGAAGAGGAAGAGGGGGGGAGAGGGAGAGAGAGGTAGAGGGAGAGGGAGTGGGAGGGGGAGAGGGAGGTATAGAGGGAGAGGGAGATGGACAGAGGTAGAGGAGAGGGAAAAGTAGAGAGCTGGAGAAAGAGAAAGTCAGAGGTAGAGGGAGAGGTAGAAAGATCGACTTGAAAGGGGAAACCATCCGATTGCGTCGGTGGATCAAAGAAAAGTTGAAAAGAAAAGACAACACTCTCTGAAATGATTTTATTTATCATATCATAGTTAATCAGAACAGTAGCAGAATGTTGATTTGAAGATCAAAGTTTAAAGATCAAAGATCAAAGATCAAATTTCGACCGTGAACCGATTAAGTTATGCCTGTGAACATGGTTATGGTGATTGAGAGTAGGAAAAACTAGCGAAGGACATGAGGGAAGATGACGAGAGGAGGGGATGAAGAGGGATGAAGAAGAGGAGTGATAGGTACAGACAAAGTTGGGAAAGACTGACAAGGTCGGCTGTCAGATTAGAGAATGACAGTAGAAAAGTGATCGGGACAAACTGTCAAGGACTTTCTAATCGTCAGGCCAATTATGGAATTGTGACAACGGCATGTTGCGGTAAAAGCGAATGCAAGACTGATCACTCGTGCACTCTTAGAGAGTTGTGAAAAGATAATGAAAGCTGAGAAAACTCTCCTATTTTTGAACGCTATCTCGCCTCTATATTTCTTTTCGTGGCTTTTAAAAATTTTTTTTGGTTCCGGACTTCGAATTGAAAGCTGTTTAAACTTACATTGATATATTTCTATAAGAAAGAATTCAATACTTAAAACGAGGGCAATAAGGTTGGTTAGGGTTGTTGGTGAAAAGTAAAAGGAAAAGGTACAACACGTTTTTCAAAACGTACGAAGTCCTGCGGGTGATCACTGCTAGGCCTATGTTAGGGTAGTACACTTATGCAATATGTGTGAAAGACGTGCGAAATCTGAGACATGCACCGTCTTTTGACAACCAGAACAAACAAGGAAATAGCGGCAGCTCTAAATACAGAAAGGGTCAAAGTATGTAGGAGACGGTGTTTGTTCGAGTGGGGGAGGGTAGGACATCGTGGGAAAGTGCTGCTGACAGAGGTAGATTACTCATGACTGACAGAGGAACATCACTCATGGCAATAAGAGAAGAATTGGGATTATCGAAACATACCAGTAATAACGAAAGACATACCAATGTGGAAACAAGGAATCAACAGTTTTACGACATGTGGGAGGGAATGGGAGATATGATAAATGTGAAATATGAACCCCCTCTTTCCTTTTGTTGCCAGTAATATGTTTATATTTGATAAAATAAATATTTAAATAAGTGAATTACGATTCATGTAAATCAGACATGACTGCAATTAGTGTGGAAGACTATATCACATCGAACTCTTTAAATAAAAAGAGCAAAGATATCAGGTACAGATAAAATATACATTTTAACGCCAGATCTAGGGTAGTACACAAGAAACGGTGTTTGTTCGAGTGGGGGGGGGGTAGGACATCGTGGGAGAGTGCTACTGGCAGCAGTGCATTACTCATGACTGACATATAAACTGACCCTGACATACAACAATCATAAATGGTGCATAGTGCAGCAGACGATTTAGTATCGAAACGTACCAGTGATGACTAAAGACATAACAATGGTGAAACAAGGAATCAACAGTTTTATGGCATGCTGAAGTGAATGGGAGATATGGAAATCTATGTGATATATGTGAGATTTGCTCTTTATCTTAGATATTGTCCGTATAAAATGTACTTGCATAATTGCATTGCTACTGGTGCTAAACAGAGGAAGAACTATCGATTAACTCCCCACTCTTTCCTCCTTTCCTTCCTCGCTCTCTCTGATCTACCTACTCTCTCACCGGTGCTCTCTCTCTAAACATAGAAATTCATTGTGGCAGTGGTTGGCTACTCTCGTACCAATTAAACAAGTGTATTTTATACGGTCAATAATAATATGTTTATGAATATGCATTTTATAAAATAAAGAAATTAATATGTGAATGATGATTCGTGTAGATCAGACATCATTACATACCGAATAAACAAAGTGAAGAAATCGGAAACAGAGATACACTATCTATTTTTAACGTTTCTGTGTGACTTTCAAAGTGGGTAGAAAATGGTTATTAAGGGCATAGAAAGAATGAGGGCCTATACCAAGATGGTGGGACTATAATCGTCTAATGTAGGAGCATATTATTAATAATAGAGTGTCGCCCTCTTAGGCCTCACAAGAACACTCAAGACAAAGGGACCATAGCGGCTAAGTGGTGTCTACCACAGGAACAGGAAACATCTAGTAAATGACAGACAGGAACGCACACCGAGTGCACAATACGAGGGTACTGTATTGGATACTGTACTTACCATTTAGGCTATACATAGTGTTGAGAGTATATATGTAGAAAAATGTAAATACGGTTATCATAAACAACACTCCGAGCAATGTCGCGATTAGGGAGAAGAGGGGACACAGGTGATGGATATGAGATTATATTATAGTACACTATTATATGTACTAAATAAAACCCAAATAATCTTTTGTCTGTCGCCACCTCCCGACTACTGAACTACTCTCGTCCTTACAATAACGCACTCACTAAATAACCAAACTCGTCTCAACAAAACCGAAAATGCGGACAATTTCGGAACAGGGTTAATTACCTACGTTTGCCGCTAGCAAACAGCATAATACAAACGGTTTTACAAACCCCTACTGTAGATAGTGTGCAGAAGAACATACGTAAAGTACCGTAACTATGCGCAATGGGAACTAGCAAACAACAGATAGCACGCGCACAAGTACACCAAAAAGGTAACGGTAAATAACAGAAATCAGCGCACCATGGAGAGTACACCAATGATAATGAGGAGAATGAAACGATATGGGGAGCAAGCCGGAATAGGTTTGTCCATTCTCTATAGAGATAAATCCCATTCACAAATCATATGGAGACATGAGCTGATGGTATGTGAGAAAGGACAGAGAGTGGACCCTTAGAGAACACGGCGAGACGAGAGACACCAGAGAGTTAGAGACATAACCAGAGACTATGGTAATACGAGAGACAGAGGACAGTCAGAGATATGCGAGAGAGTGTGGGAATGAGTGAGAGACAGAGAGAGTCCCTCAAGGAGAGACACTGGGGGGCACCAACTGGAAATGATCGAGATTATTAGTCGATCTCTACCTTTGCCTTTCTCTCCCTCTCCCTCTCCCTCTCCCTCTCCCTCTCCCTTTCCTATAATGATCACTGTTTCTAGAGGGAGGTGAGAGACTCTTGAATATTAAGGCGATTACGTCGCATATTTTCGAAGATCTTCTAGAAAGATTAGACGAACACATGTATGTTGCCGTCTTCCTGTTCAGGAATGCTCCACTATTCTTGAAGAATTTGAGATCAAAGATCAAAGATCAAAGATCATTGTGGAAACCAAGGACAATCATTGTTGCATTCAGAAAATGTTATAATAAGGATACGAACGACGAACCGAAAACGACAATTCTGATAGAACTATTGGGATTGATGGGACCGCCATTATTACTGATGAGGGTAAGGCACAAGCATTTGCTGACAGTTTTGCATGCTCATTTAATAACACTTCATATACTATTCCCGATAAGTACGATGCACGAACAGATCGGTCTATCGATTTCATCAATTTTTCACCCACATCTATCACAACTGTAATCAAGAAACTACCTAACAGGAATTCAACATCGCCTGACCAGATACCGTATATCTTCCTAACTAATACATCCCACCAAATTGCTATCCCACTCTCGATATTATTCAATCGTTTCCTTCTTTTGTCTCAGTGTCCATCTATCTGGCTGACAGCATATGTTAAACCAGTATACAAAAGAAAAGGTAAGAAGCACGAATTGTCTAATTATCGTCCGATTAGCCTCACATGCGCCATTTCCAAAGTTATGGAACGAATTGTATGCAAGGAATTAACAATTTTTCTATCTAATAACAATCTAATGCCCAATGAACAACATGGATTTCGCATGAAACGCTCATGTAATACTTGTCTAATTTCCACTTTTGATGAGTGGCACAAAACATTGAACGAAAAGCAGTTCATTTCATGTGCATTCATTGATTTTTCTAAAGCATTTGATTGCATCCCACTTAACCTCCTCGCATATAAATGCGAAAAGAATGGCATTAAAGGATGTTTACTTAGATGGATTGTATCTTTCTTAAATGCACGAACACAATCTGTACTTGTTGGTCAGTCCCTTTCCCGTCCATTTTCAGTTACTAGCGGAGTACCCCAAGGATCAGTTCTTGGTCCACTCTTATTCTCGTTGTACATTAGTGATATCCCTTCTATTCTACCTCTCCACTCTCGCTGTGCCATTTACGCAGATGACATTAAGTTGTATACCGTATCTAACACGTCCTTATTGCAAGAATCACTGGATCGCATTAATCAATGGTCTAACACATGGGGATTATCCATGTCCCCTACTAAAACAGTTGTTATGCATCTCGGTCGAAATCATCCTGATGTCTCGTTCTTTATCGGTAACTGCACCCTACCAGTAGTTGACAAAATCAAGGATCTCGGGATAACCTACAACAACAAGCTAGAATTCAATGATCACATTGAAAATATAGTAACAAAGGCATCAGCACGTTGTGCGTTTATTCATCGATCGTTTAAGTCCCGTAGTATAAATGTGTATGCCCGTCTCTTTACAACATATGTCCGTCCTATTTTAGAGTACTGCAGTGAACTTTGGTCTCCTCAATCAATATCCCTTATTGCACGTATCGAGTCCGTCCTTCATCGATTTTCCAGGCTCGTGTTCAGCAAGTGTAATCTGTCATATCGACCTTACCTGGAGCGCATACAACACCTCAAGCTCCCTTCACTTCACTCCCGCCGAGATCAGAATGACCTCATATTCACGTACAATGTAATCCACTCACATCTTGACCTTGATGCCCGTAAACTTTTTCTATTTCCTAATATTACCAACACTTCACGTAGACATAATTTATATTTAAGAACCCACAGATCTCACACAAAAAAGTTCTCATCTTTTTTGACAAATCGTATTGTGCAAAAATGGAATAATCTTGACAATAGTGTTGTTTGTACCCATAGTGCCAATGTATTTAAGTCTTATATTCGTAACTCATAAGTATTGTATGCTACGATCTAGTAATCGTAGCCTTCTTTCTTACCTCCTGACTTTATCATATTGTTTAAACATTTAATTATGAATCTTAAAACACCCCCCGAGGTCAGATAAAATTTATTTATTATTTATTTATTAAGAATGCGTGAAACGTAAACGGGCAGGGACAGGAAATTGACATATGGGCATTTTAAAGTCAACCAAAGGCCGTATCCATACATGTTAGCAAACCATTTGCCGACAAAAGTGACGACACAAGCGTAGGCTGAGGATTTCCGGAAAATGTCTTTGCCTACGGTTGTGACGCCAAGTTTGTCTGTAAACTTTTTGCCAATCTTCATGGATACCTATACAGGGGTCGAAGCATCTCACTGACAATGACTTGATTTTTACTTCCATGAAGTTTGCTTATCTCCTACACTCTAACAATTTTTTCTAACATTGTAACACACTAACATTCCATCATTGTAAGGAATAATTCTAGATTCTTCTTCTTTTTCCTTCTTTCTCATGCTGTTTCTGTGCCTTCTATTAATTCCTGCAGTGCATGGATTTGGCAGTTAGGTAATTACACCACTCACAACTTTCCCTCTCGGATCTCCCGTATACAATGACTGTACCACTTGAGGGACACAAATCGAGAACCACGAGGGCCAATTATACCCTGTCTTGTGTTGTTGCTCATTGTCAGTGTTTGAATGATTCAGGAATATTACCGAGAATACAAGCCAATACACAGCCAAGCAAAAATTCTTGAAAGATAAAGGGCCGTCGCTATTTTTCGGCCACAAATGTCGTGTAGAAATTTCATAACAGATATAATGAAACTGTACATAATGAAGTGACGAATTGGATACACGGGGACTAACTTATTTAGTTTATTTTGGACCGTTGAAGGAAACAGAAAAATATCACTTGTGATGGATTGTCGAGCGTTTCCAACTTTAAAAAAAAACTTTTTCAATAATTCAAGGAGTTTCCGGGGTGTAAGGGGTAATCTGCTGTAATCTATCAGATCCCGTTTCCGTAAGAGTCGGACAATCAGCAACGGGATCCCGTACAGCAAAAAAATAAGGTTTGAGATAATAACATTTTTGAGTACCTCTCGATATGTTAGAATAATAGGCAAACCCTCGTGGTATGTAAATTTTTTTGAGCTAGGTATGGAGCTCGAAAGATGGCCCTTTTCAAAGTTTTTCGACTATAGCTTGACATCCGTTGAAGGAAACAGAAAAATCACAAGAGCAACCCTTGCTCAATTTGTATGAGGATCATAATGATGATTAGGGTAATATAAAAAAAGACGTGTTAGTCGAGAGATACAAATATTTTTTTTACATTTAACCAAAAATGTACGAGCGGAGACGAATAGGGCGCGCGGATGCGATCATGATAGACTTGCCAACATATTTTTGTGAGAAAAAACCTCCCGCAAAGCAAGTTATGATTTATTGTGAGGGTCGATTTCAAAATTCGCGAGGTCTCCACACAACAAATCCCGATGCGTTCGTTAACTCATCTATCAACCGTAAAATCAGCGGCCTGTGTAGCAGGGCTGTGCGGAAAATTGTTTTCGGAAAATTTCGGAAAACGGAAATTTTCCGATATTATTTTTCGGAAAATTCGGAAAATACGGAAAATTTCGGAAAAATCGAAATTTGCATAAAAATATATAAATTTTCGTGTTTAACAAAATTATTCTTTTAGTCAACTCATGAAAATCACAACATCAACAAAGAACAAGATCAAGAACATAATACAACAACAAATAATTATAAGTCATAACCAAGGATGGGAATGTTAGTAGCAAGGTCCTTGCAAGGAAGAGCAATTGATGCAACTTACCGTATACTTGTATATTAAATATCACGAGTGGAATATTTCCCAAGCACCATAATCATCGAAAAATCGACTTTCTTCCATTTTTCTTTAAAATTCGGCAAATTTTAAAGGTTCGGAAAATTTTTAAAAATTCGGAAAATTTTCCGACGGAAAAATTTTCCGATTTTTCTCGGAAAATTCGGAAAATAGGAAAATCGGAAAACGGAAAATGCACAGCCCTGCTGTGTAGTGGATAAGGTGTCTGCATTCACTTTTGGCTGTCACGGCTCTTTTCTTTTGCTGATTTTGTAGTTGTCAAGATCAAACGTTCAAGCTTGTTTGTCAGTGTAGATCACTATCGATTTACTTTATTCTCTCTTTGATCCTAGCTGGCGCTCTCTTCTATGCCATTAAAAGGCCTTTGTGCTTCTTATTCAATCACACCTTCAATCGAAAATAGAGGATCAGATATTCTTCGACGAGGATAACGAGTTGTATGTAGAAGTGGACGACTATGGCAAGTATTCGGATGCGACATGGGATAGAGAAGAATCTGTAGATGACGTAAAAAATCGTCTTTGTTTCACTCCTTTTGTTGTTAAAGTTCACACTTGCGGATAAAATAAAGTTTGTTCTATTTACCGATTTCCTAATCACAGTAAAACATGTCAATCTTTCTACGGCAACAAAATCAGCAAAAGAAAAGTGCCGCAAGGGGGATCGGACCCATGACAACCAAAAGTGATTGCAGACACCTTATCCGCTACACTACACAGGCCACTGGTTAGTTTTTTGATAGATGAGTTAACGAACCCATTGGGATTTGTTGTGTGGAGATTTCGCGAATTTTTCAATCGACCCCCACAAAAAATAAATCATAACTTGCTTTGCGGGAGGTTTTTTCTCACAAAATTTTTTTTGCAAGTCTATCATGACCGCATCCACGCGCCCTATTCGTCTCCGCTCGTACATTTTTGGTTGAATTAAAATAATATTTGTATCTCTCGACTAACACGTCTTTTTTTATATTACCCTAGTCATCATTATGATCCTCATACAAATTGAGCAAGGGTTGCTCTTGTGACTTTTCTGTTTCCTTCAACGAATCTCCAGCTATAGTCGAAAAACTCTGAAAAGGGCCATCTTTGGAGCTCCATACCGAGCTAAAAAAAAATTACATACCACGAGGGTTTGCCTATTATTCTAACATATCGAGAGGTACTCAAAAATGATATTATCTCAAAACTTTTTTTTTTGCTGTACCGGAGCCTGTCCGACTCTTACGCAAACGGGCTCATAACCAAAATGGATTGGTCGTGGATTGGATTGGACAAAATAGATTGAGTTGTCATGACTAACTAGGATGGGCACTCTCTACATGGCTTGAAGTTGTACTTTCAAGCTTTAAACATATCGGGAATCAATATCAGATATGTCCTCCGATTCGTGCGATGAATCTCTATCATTCTATCCGAACAGTCGTAGTACGAAAAAAAGTCGAGCGTCTCCATCTTTAATTAAAATTGCAAGTGGACATTTCAACGACATGATTCATTATTATCACTTTAGCTGGTCGAAAGCGGTCTGTTCATTCCAAGTTATGGAGATATCACGCATTGAGGACATTTCTGGCCTAACTTCAGGTTATTTTTTATTATTAACAATAGATAATTATACATCATTTTTTGTTCATTTCCAGATAACTCTGGATTTATATTTCATATAATAATCACCTTAATAATATGTGCACTCTCTGCAACTCTGGTCTATTTCTATATGAAATACGAGGTTAATCTACTATATTTACTAATTATTTCATTATTATTTATTATTTATTCATTATTTATTTATTATTTACTTATTAATAAAGAAATAAATAAATTATCGATCTCAGGAAGAGTTGAAAAAATTTGATGCGGCCCAAGACAGACTTGATACTTTGAAGATTAGATGGGGAATGCTCAAAAGAAAAGTTCTCAGAGTAAGCTCATTTATATGAATTCCATAGATTCGCGCTTTCAGTATCATAGTATATCGATTGATTTGATCAATTTACAGCCGAATCTAAAAGATCCGATAGGAGAAAAAACCGTACCTCCATCTGCAAAGAGTAACAAAAAGTCGAAGAAACGCGACAAAGGGAAAGGAAAAGTTGTCAAGGTAAGCAATGAACCTCTATACAAGTAAATTCGGCACTAGATCGAATGAGAACCGATGAATAATAACCGACTGGATGATAACCATTTGCATATGAGAGATAAGCGCTAATGAACAGACAAGGTATGCAAATGGTTATCGTCCAGTCGGTTATTATTCATCGGTTCTCGGTCGACCTAGTGCCAAAAATTCGAAGATAAACTTCGAAGATGGTCTCGTTCCGAAGTTCGGAACGAGACCATTTCTCCACGATAGGTATAGGCGGAACAAGTTCGGGACGCAAAAACAAGCTGCTATTACATTTTATAAAATGATTTTTAATTTAGAAAATTTATTACAACAGATCCATGAGCAAACTCTCTTATTTTTCCACAGATTCGCATTATTTAGTATTATAATATATTGATCGATTTGCAGTCGGAATTGAAAAATCCGATTAAAAAACAGACGAAACTTCCATCTCCAAAAAGTAACAAAAAGTCAAAGAAACGAGACAAAGGAAAGAGAAAGGAGAAAAGAGTTAAAAGGAAGGAAGAAGAAGATACAGTGGTCGATCATGATCTAATCACTAATGAACCTCATCCTCCGATGCTAAGCAAGATTCAGATTCTAACAAGAGAACCCGTCAGAAGAGGGTAAGTCTTTTAACGGGAGCGTAACTCAATGATCTCTTCGACGCGCAATGCTTTCTCGTTGTTAAAGAACAAAAAATAGTGTGCACAATGTAGCGACCATTGAGAGAGGTAACGCTCCCTTTAACTTACAATTAATTTAATTAATGATATATCCAAAGATGTGATAATGGAAACAACAAGTTAATGAGAACGTTTGGGGTGAAGAAATAAAGGGAGAGGTAAGGGGAGCAGGGGAAGTGCAGATCGACAAACTTTAACAAATTCTTAATCGAAATATTTCGCAATGAAATCAAAATCAAAATCAAATAACATATTCCTGTATAAGAATGGTATTGACTACTGCTTATTGCACGGGGTCAGGAAAAAACTAGTCTGCTTATGTCAAAGAATTGGGTCCAGTGTATGGTAGTGTATGCGTGTGCCGAATGTACATAGTTACCAAATCACAGAAATAATCGATAATGTTTAGTGATACGGTAGACTACGGTACATTGATGGTAACAATCGTCGATGGAGAGAATAGCCTTATTCCTATCCATGATAATGGATGTGTTGTCCATCTCAATCCCGATATGGTTCAAGCCATGTTAAGGTATCCTTAAACTGCCATTTTTCTTTTAAAAAATATAACTGTGAATAGGAGATTAATAGTCTATATTCATATACATATTACTGATTGATAGCACTATGATAAATTTGTTTCCAACCTTGTAAAAACCTTTCAATGTTTCTGTTTTGCCTTTCATCCTTCTTTCCGTGGGGCTTAAACCGTTGAGCTCACTCATATTTATCATGATATAGATATAGGTCCAGGCATAAATAAAGAATACATACATATTTAGGGCAAATGAATTGGGTGAACCTCGGCCAAAAGGAGCTCCGCCTATTCCTTTTGCTTATGGAGCAATTGATGCATTAATTACTGCCGCTACGGTAATATTTAAATTTTTTAAATAAATAATAAATTCTCATTTTTTATGTATTATTTTCTAGGTTCCTGACGAGCAAATTTTGGAAAAGTATCAGAAAATTGCCGTGAGTACCATTATTAGACCTAATAAACATTAATTTTTTGATTGCAGAATGAACGCAACAAAAATATTCCAAAGAACTTATTGATTGAAGTTTAATGAATTATTCATAATGATTATTTAAGACATCTTTTATACGATTTATTAAGATAAATAATGACAATCAAGTTTTCTGTGTTTTGTGTACAATATTGATAGCATCATTTTAATGAAATCATATTTTGAATGAGTCCCAATTTCTTTCATTTCATTTTGTACTCGTGTTTTATCAAGAGTGGTTCCTCCTCTCCTTATTCTTCCTTGCTGTGCATCAATGAAAGTTCAATAATGGTTTCAAGAGATAAGATCCTGAGACATATCAACAATCTCCCTCCAGGTATAAATGTCAATATATATGCCAATATAGAAGTATATATGTCGATTGATCCCTATACTCAATACTGATTCATTTCAAGATCCTCCTCCATATTCCCTATACTTCTTCTCAACTTTAATATGTATCCTATGTGCAACATTAGTCTATGTTTATATGAGCTATACGGTGAGTACTGACTGTATAATATTGATCGATTACGGTATTTTTCTTGTTAGGAACACCAAAAAGAACTAGACAAACTCTCTACTAAACAAGAGAAGTTGAAGAAACGATGGGAAAAGTTGAGGAAGAAGATCATCAAGGTGCTTTTTTTGCTTATAATTTGGACAATCATCAAATCAATAATTGTTTGCAGTCAAAAATCAAAGAGACAAGAGAATTTATCGAATGTGTTCGTGTCTCCGATTCGAGATCTGATCTAAGCATATCGGAGAATGGAATAACTCTGACAGAAGGGAATCATCAAATGACAGACAAATGAAGTTATTTCATTCAATGATCATATTCACAATGCCACTTATTCGATAATTGTCATAAATAACTGTGACTATATTGTTTACAATGTGTAGCTTGCAAAAACAATAACAATGAGCGCTGTCAATTCTACATTACCTCATACATGATTTTTTTGTTGTTTTAGTCGCTCAAATAACAATAATAATATTTATACGTTTTCATCACATAACTATGAATGCGTCATGATAAAATGCAATTTACATGATTCAATTTAATTCATATCGTTTATCACATCATCCTTAAAGAGATAGTATCCTTTGTCAATATACGCGTTTAAAGAAGGGGACTCACGAGATTTGGGCTGCGCTATTGAAATGAAGAACGTGGGACATAGGAAGTGACATTCTGTTCTCTATTAGATTTGACTGGTTGAACGCGTAGAGCGTGTGGCTCAGTGGTTAGTGGTCAGCGCTTGTAACCGCTCCACACGTGTTCTTCCCGTTTGCATTTTTCTATACATTTGTGGTTCAATTTCAGAAACTCGCGCCCTTCCCTGGGCATATCAATGAGTCCGAATTACGGTATTCTGGGGCATCTAAAATTTTAGAGAAAATTGTTTTTGTATAAAAGGAAATGTTATGAATAGTTCTGTCTAGCCAGTTTAGTCACGAAAAAACCCGTGGGTCCCCTTCTTTAACTCGTGCGGGACTCTCAATGGTAGTAATAATCAAATTAGAGTTAAAGTAATGAAAGAATGGTTTTAAAGTAGGTTGTGTTGGAAAATAAACTATGTAAAGACTGACTATCTAGAGATAAAAAAATACATTTAGTGAGTTTTGCATACATGGACATCACAGTGTTCTCTTAGCTTGGAAAGCCAGACAGCATAGCTCCACACGCAAAATTACTGTACTCACACCACAATCAGAATGTGCATAGACTCATGAAATTGTCTTTATTGAAAAAAAATAGCAACGTGTGAGATATGAGAGATAATCAAAATAACGTGCGAGAGTGGGATAAGGACCATACAGTCAGCTCCACCCAGCTCTCCCGTTTTCAAATAATTAATTTATTTTAATCAGAATATAAATGTAATCAAAGAATACGACAACAAAGATACTGCGATAGATGTAATAATACAGAACGAAATAGTCGAACAGATGAGATCGGAATAATTACATATAGTAAGTAAGATGAGGGTAGTGAGTGGTTTGTAATACAAGTATAGGTGATATCAAATAGATTAGGCTTTGGTAGCCTTCTTTGTCACCTTGGGCTTGGGTTTTGACTTCTTCTTGGGGATATTGGGCTTAACGTTGGCTTTGGTCTTCTTGGGAGCCGCTGCCTTCTTGGGCTTGGCTGGAGACTTGGCGACCTTCTTGGGACCTTTGGGCTTCTTTTCGCTGATAGCAGCCTTCTTGACGACCTTCTATGTCTTGGGATTGACGGTCTGAAGAGCACAGATATTAATAAATTTTTTCCGGGATGCTTGGAAATTTGATCATGCACATCAGGGTTGGGAGTTAAATCAAAATTTAACGGATCCGCTAAATCGTTAAATTAACGGTTTCAAATTCCGTTAAAACCGTTAAATCCGTTAAATTATCAAAGAAATTGTGGAAAGCGACTAATTTCGATATTTAACCATTTTTGTCAATCAATATTAGGAGAAGTAAACGTATATTTCCGAAAACAAAATAAAATAATCAATATAAAGCATAACATCGCAAAAAATGCGAAAACTAAAGAAGAAGAGCCTGTGACGAAAGAGAAGTGCTTTAGATAATCAGTTCGAATATAGTACCATTTATAACGCAATAGTGAGAACAGAATACTCGAAAAATAAATTTTAAATTCATAAAACATATTAAAATAGCATGTTTTCTACATTTTTTACTCCAAAATATTAAATTTATTTTTAACGGTTTTAACGGATAAAATTTAACGGATTCTATTAAAAATTAATTTAACGGATGAATACCGTTAAATCCGTTAACGTTAAATCCCAACTCTGATGCACATTTAAAGGTTCATGTTCTACGAATGAAATTAAAAATAGCAGAATTCGAATATAATGAATTGAAAAGTACCTTGGGGGCCTTGGCACTCTCTGAGAGACGAAATCGTCCGGTGGCTCCGGTTCCCTTAGGTTGAGAGAGCACTCTGTTTTGGACACCGCGCCTGAGGGCTTGGCGGAGATGGGCATTGATCTGCAATCAAATTAGTGTAAATTACGAAATCTGCTGTTCTAACGATATTAATGAACTAACAGATGTCAAGGAAATAGCAAGAATGAATCCCGCAATACAGGGTGCGCCATAATTACCCGGACTGATTGAACCATTATGATTTCCATGCCCCCCCCCCCAATGCATATGCGCCATCATATGAAATTAAAATAGCAGGGGCAAGGTGATTGGAGTTTTTGGTCGATTGATGTCAGGGATGGGCGGAAAAGGGTCACCGAAAAAAAATTAGGAAAAAAATGCGGTAACGGTAATTTACCGGTCTAATGAGGTGTTACATTTTCAAAATGTGCGCACGCCGTAACCTCCGCCGTAACATCTTCGTAACGTCTCCGTCGTTACGGCGGAAGTTACGGCATGCGCACGTTTTGAAAATGAAACACCGCATAAACGGAAATAGGTCCCTAAGATATCAGTGTAGTCTTCCTTCTCCACAATTCCCTTCACATGGTACAGGGGACCAACCCCAACTACAGAGAAGTAACCCCACAAAATCAACGATACTCCTCCAATCTTCAAGGTGTGCAGCTGATAGTTCCCATCAAATCTAGTGTTAACCGGACGATGAACACGAGTTATTCCATTCTTGCGAATCATCAGAAACTTGTTTTCGTCTGAAAATACGACCTACTATTACTATGGTGTCCAATGCAGACAAATGAGCGAGAATAATCATTGATAAGTACGCACCAAAGTCTGACCTAGCGTACTACAGTTTGCCCTATTTGAACTCTGTACGTTCTTTTAAGTTTAACGTGCCAGGTAGATCACAGCTAGTCGATTCCCATGTGTGTTATTGTCATCCTAGACTAGCCTATTCATTCTTATTCTTTTTCTTCCCATAGCACGTTGTGCTAGTTCGTCTATTCTCTAATAAAGTCTTCATTCTCTAACACTGTTGTGTGTAATGTGGTGTTAAAATCTTGTAAAAGTAGATGGAAAAATGAAAAAGTAGTGTTAATTTTCTGATTGTAAAAGTAGTTGGAAAAGTAGTATGGCGTCGTAGTTGAACAGCTCTTACAACGAAAACCCTTATTCGTTTGTTGGATTACGGTATTCCTAATTTTCTTGGCATTTTGCCAATCAAGACTTGTGTCTTGACGTTTTCATGGCTTAAATGATTGTATTTTTATATTTTTACCGTTATGCGAGCTCACAAACTATTATATATGACGCTCACAACCTCTCTGCCACCACACTTGCATTTATGACTGCTAACGTTCTTTTTTTGTCGATGCGAATACTTCTACCAGATCAACTCTGTTTCTTTACAGGCGTTTCCCTTCGAACTTTTCGATAATCCCGCTGATTATCGATCTCACGTCAAGTGTTCGTCGTCGGCTCATGAGGATTGACTCATGATCGGTTAGTTTCACTTATGTTCTCGCTCTCTTTTCATTTTAGTTTATATTTAACGCTCAAATACACTAGAAACATCTATATTTCGTTAGTTTAAGGTTGTTATCACCTTACTTTCACATATCTTATTCCTTTATTAGTAATTCATTCATACAATGTCAATTTACAATGTATTTTCTCCAGGAAACGGCTCAAAAAGAGTGTGGATTCGTCGCGGTTTTTTCTTCGTAAATTTCGAAATGCTGCGTCATTTTCACTCAGATAAGCTTTACCTACCTTAAACTTACCTTATAATGAATGGAGTGAGGCTTGTGGACAAATTATTGCAGGTTTTTCGGGCCTGCAAACGGTCAGTGGTGCCGTAGTTGTTAACCTTCTCGCTGGGATTCAACAGGTATAATTCTTTGATTTTATGAATTCTCCCACTATTTAATGCAGTTACCTCTTTATATATTAAAGCTACGCATTTTTGTTAGCTAGTATGCACTACAGTTCACAGCGATGTTAGTCAAATCGTAAACTATGATACTATAGATAGATTAATGTAATCAATTCGGTTAATTTACTCTATCTCTCTAACTTCCTAGTAAATTGTTAACCTATCTTTCGAGCTCTATCCACTAATGAAAGTGAATATTCGGTGGGATTTCTCCAATATTGTGTATTCCTATTCCTATTTATGTGTACGATTTCCTTTTCAGGATAACCGTCCTCGTTGAGAAACACGTGCACAACCTCTAACTACAGGTAAATCTCTATCTATCCGCTTCCTTCTAATAAATTGAGAATAAATTAAATTAAAATAATGCTTTTTCAGACTTGTCGGACCGATTCGTTAGTAGTTATCGTAATCGCCAAACGTTGATCTCTGTTTTTTTTTTTGTTTTTATGTCAATCAGAAATATAAAGATGTTCTTTTTTATTGTTCGTATCTATGATTCCAATACTTTATAACTCATGGAGAAAATAGAGATAATACAATGGTAGGTAGTATAGGGAAATGGCTGTGATCACGATGACGATGAAGTAGTAAAGATTGAGAAGACATCTTAAAGACGGAGTTAAGATACTTTGAAGGAGAAATTATAAAAGCAGAAAATTAAAACTTGGGGTTTCTCCATTATTTTAATTGAAAACATGAGTAGCAATAGTGTGTAGTGCTAGTGATCAAATAGTGGGAGAATTCATAAAATCAAAGAATTATACCTGTTGAATCCCAGCGAGAAGGTTAACAACTACGGCACCACTGACCGTTTGCAGGCCCGAAAAAACCTGCAATAATTTGTCCACAAGCCTCACTCCATTCATTATAAGGTAAGTTTAAGGTAAGTAAAGCTTATCTGAGTCAAGATGAAGCAGCATTTCGAAATTTACGAGAAAAAAACGTGACGAAGCCACAGTCGTTTGAGCCGTTTCCTGGAGAAAATACATTATAAATTGACATTGAATGAACGAATAACTAATAAAGGAGGAACGTAGGCGAGAGTAGCGTTATAACAACCGTAAACTAATGCAATATAGATGTTTCTAGTGTATTTGAGCGATAAATATAAACTGGAATGAAAAGAGAGCGAGAACATAAGTGCAACTGACCGATCACAAGTCAATCATTATGTGCGAACGACGGACACTTGACGGGAGATCGATAATCAGCGGGATTATCGATAAGTTCGAGGGGAAAGCGCCTGTAAAGAAACAGAGTTGATCTGATAGAAGTATTCGCATCGACAGAAAAAACGAACGTTAGCAGTTATAAATGTAAATGTGGTGGCAGAAAGGTAGTGGGTGTCATATATAATAGTTTGTGAACTAGCATAACGTTAAAATTATACAAAATACAAGCATTTTTAAATAAAAGTCATGAAAACGTCAAGACAGAAGTCGTGGTTGGCAAAATGCCAAAAAAGATTAGTAATACCGTAATCGAACCAAAAAAATAAGGGTTTTCGTTGTAAGAGTTGGTCAACTACGACGCTATGCTACTTTTCCAACTACTTTTACAATGAGAAAATTAACACTACTTTTTCACTTTTCCATCTACTTTTACAAGATTTTAACACCACATAAATACATAACAATCATTAATAACATGTAATTTTAAAATTATATATCTTTCGACCTTTATTTCTCACGATAAATGAAATACTGTAAATGTGTTCACTAATGAACACAATCGCTTTTCGTCATGTAATAAGAACATCCAAATTTATGATTTTGAGTAATTATCTACGACTCGATGTTAATGTTATGTCGTTGTGCTTTTTTGTAGCTCTCAGTTGAAAACCCTTGTTAAAAGAGGATTTTGAATTAACCAAGATTCATTTACAATATTTTGACGAACTTGACGGATTTGACGGTATTTGACGGATTTTCTAACCGTCAAATTGGCGTTTTGACGAATCCGTCCAATTTTCATTTGACGCCCAGCCCTGCTTGGAACGTAGTTATAACAAAAATATGTCCATTTCGTTTGTTGTATTACTATATTTGGTAACTGTGATTTATTGAGAGAGTTACTGTCTGTTGAGACAGAAAATTGCGTTCTTATTCTAGAGATATCGAACATAATATTACCACAATAACGCAGAATATCTAGAGTAACTTTCGGTAATTACGATTAAGAAACCGTAAAATTTACCGGACAGTATATTTTACGGTCAGGGACCGGTAAAACCGGAAAAAAGCCGGCAAGAGAAAAATTTCCGCCAACCCTGATTGCTATCAGATCGCCTGTGGTCATAGTAAGTGTATTATTTAGTGCATGATAAAAGTTATTGTATGCTGATTCAGTTCCTTTATCTCTATCATTACGATTTAGTTTTACAGCACACTAACATAAGGGGAACCGTAACTTCTTGCTTGTAATTTGCCCCTTGCATAAGAGAGTGTCTCTAACTTGCACCTTGCATAAGAGAGAGAGAGAAAAAGTCATGAAAACAAACTTTCTTATATTTTTATAAATTAACTCGATTTTTATCGAATCTCGAATTTCTCGAAAAAAATAAAAAAATCTCGTTCGAGAAATTTTTTTCGAAATTTTTTTCTCGCTCACCCCTGCTTCCTAGACTGACTTTTAGTTAAATACTTCGTAGAATCTCGTTCGCCATTTTTTCCTCTATTACAATATTGACGTCTATCTGCGATGAAATTACAGAATTGTGGTATTGCTTGTTAGAAAATAGTTGCATATATGCCTTTTCATGTAACGACGCGACATGTTTTGTAGTCTGTATACAATGTTTGGGATTGTACATTGGAAGTAAATATTCTTGCCAACCACATTATTCGATGCTTTAAGCTTCCTTACTTTTTATCTTTCACAATCACTTCATTATTTCACCAGTGATGAACTCCTTCTACATCTCACTCGAGCTAGAAAGGATATTACTTTGGTACAACCATGTATTATATGTCATCTCTTCAATTCTCAATATAATCTCGTTCATTTGTCTGTTGAAAGAGACCCCACCAAACCAAGCAACTATTCGAAAATATTTGTTGTACATTCAGGTAAATAATTATTAACATGAACGAAAATACACTGTGAGTTGATTTAAGGTTCTGGTAACTTTGAATGATTTTCATCTTGATGTTCTAGTCGTTCCGTTCCCTATCTTTGGAGTCTTTGTAGTCTATTGTCTCGGTATTTTGTGTCAATACTCTGTTCCCTTTCAGTATTCATATGCAAGTTTTAGATTAGATTTTTGTTTTTACTATTCAAATCTTCATTTTAGGCAATCTTGGTTTTGCTCATTGGCAATATTGCGGCTTTTATAACAATATGTTTCCTCTTTCGACATCAAGCGCTCATTTCGAAAACGAGCCTTTTCAAACTGAAAAACGTATAACTAAATCTTCAATACATTCAAAGACAGCATTTTCAGACAACATTTATTTGTGTGCAAATCGGTTGCTTCATATATTATAGCATTCCGGGATTGATTTTAGCTTTCGGAAACTACGATACTGCAGAAACAGATCAAAGAATTGATCAGGTTTGATGCGCCGTTCATATATTCTTTGCTTTACGCAACTTTTGAGCAGCCCTTAAAATGTCCTAAAATCTCCTCGTTTTTGAAAAGAAATATGTAACACTTTCTATAGTCTCCTTATAATCTCACATGGATCAAAGAAAGAGGATTACAAGCCATATACGATCAGGATGAACTTCTACCTTTTTATTGTTCTATTTTATTGGTGGGTTATTATATTTTTATACCTAACAAGGGGATGGTCGCAACAACTGGTCCTGGCCATATGAGATGGCAATAACATGACGAGGATCAGATTTCGATGCTGATTACGAATCCCTACTCAGAAAATGCCTAATCGACCTCTGTTCCGAAAAAATCGGTAAAAAAATCGATTTCCTCGAAAATCAGGTCGATTAGGCACTTTCTGAAAACGGATTCGTAATCAGCAGCGAAAACTGATCCTAGTCATGTTATTGCCATCTCATATGGCCAGGACCAGTTGCGACCATCCCCTTGGTCGCAACTGTAAGATCACTAATATTTCGACAGATTACTTTGTTTGGTTTATTTCTGTCGATTTTTTGTTTCCAACATATCATGTATTCATTACGCAAAGAGGTATGCTTTTTATTGTGAAGAATGTAACATGCAGTTTCTTTAAGAATCAAAACTTTCAAAATGGTTTTAGCAAATTTTAATTCCATGTAAAGATGGATATATCAAGGTGTAAAAGTGTAACGGGGTAAAGGTAAACACGATATTCTAGTCACATGAAGTTTTAGCGCTATGAAGTGTTATGTTTTGTTAGAAGTGTTATGAAGTGTTAGTCTGTGGGTGCTAGGACAGTGAGATTTCTAAAAGTACAAATCGTATCGTTTGTAAAAGTGAATAAATCTTTAAGGCTTCTCTATCTCTTCGAACTGCCAGAATGAAGAAACGTGCTCTATTAGTGCTCTTTATACAGGCAGACATTCTTTTAAAGGCTCATCACGAGCTGTACATTTGAAACTCTCCGCTCTGGCAATGCTCTCTCGCTTCCTTTGTCTTTGAGAGAGCGTGGCCAGAGCGGAGAGTAAAATTAGCTCGGGGTATACTTTTAACTGCTTGATTTACCCCCACTTTCATATTTGTTGAATAATCAAAATGTTTGATCTTGTTTTCAGTTATGCCTTCCAATACTTTTCATTATTTTTCCAATGTTAATCATGTATTTCGACCTCGCTACTAAAGCTCTCCCGTTCGGTTTGCATGAGCAAAATATATATTGTTCTAATTCAAATTGATCAGAAATCTCTTTTGCTGCATATTATTGTTTACTCTTACATTCCTCGGTTCACAATATAGCCCTACTATCCCTTACTCCAAATTACCGAAAGTTCATTTATCAATTCTTTATGCGAATCTTCAAGCGAGACATGGTGCGTTGATATTGCAGGATTTGTCTGTTTTTTATATGAATATATTTGAGATAAAGAAGAAGTGTTGAGGGCATTCTATCCTCATTCCTATACACGGATAACTAAGTGCTATCCCATAAGACCTGAGGAGTGTTATATTTAACGCTTGAGCGCAAAAAGTGTAACTTTCACTACTACCGTCACTTACATTTTGATTTAGCCGGAACGCAACCGTAAAATGCCCCAACGCGATGTCTCGAGAACGATCCCTGACCCATGAATAAAGGAATGTGTGATACAATACCGTAGTTTGAACATTATGACAATGAGGGGAGATAAATCGGTCACTAGTCGAATTTACTAAGTAGCACTGTGTGAATTCCCGGCGCTGAGCTGTATGCAAGCACCCGCACAATTTATGTGTACATTTTCAAATTTATAGTTTAGACAGATTTGATGAGTTGCTACTTCTCTCAACACTCCAAGCAGTAGTATTAGGGCTGACATAAGCTCGCAGGCTTAGTTTGGGTTCGTCATATTTGTACCCTCGCTAAATAACGTAAGTTCGATGAAGTGGCAACGAAATTTCAAAGTTTACGGATTCGTTCGATATATGTATACAATAAAGGGCAATAGTAAGCAGGTACATTCCACTAAGTATCATCCCGATCCAAAACCGTGAGACCCAGAAAAAAATTAAAAAGACCCATAAAACTTTTTAAAAATTTTTCCAGCTATTGCCTATCGGTGAGGGTCTTTTTTTTATTTCTTCAATTTGACGAGTATGCATTAGTGTAACTACTATATGAAAATGAACTAAAACAAAATCGTGGAAGTTTGCCTTATTCCCGAAAAACCACAACTAATTCGCCTTTTTATCGCAAACTGAGACGATAAATGGTGTGTAATGCAAAGGCGGAAATTCAAAATTCGGCAATCACTGTTTGTTTTCATTCGATTTCGGTATTATTTTATTGTTTTCTTTTATTATTTGTTTGTTGTATGAATATCTGAGGTGTAATATGACAGTATTTTTCGAAAAAAAACTATGAATTTTGAATTTCCGAAAATGCATAACCGTAACCGGCATATGCTTATTCGGTCAGTTCGCGATAAAAAAGGCGAAATAGTCGTGGATTTTCGGGAATAAGGCTAACTTCCATGATTGTGTTTTAGTTCATTTTCATATAGTAGTTACACTAATGAATACTCGTCAAATTGAAGAAATAAAAAAAGACCCTCACCGACAGGCAATTGCAGGAAAAATAATAAAAAAATTTTTGGGTCTTTTAAAATTTTTTCTGAGTCTCACGGTTTTGGATCGGGATGATACTTGGTGGAATTTACCTGCTTACTATTGCCCTTCATCGTATACATATATCGAACGAATCCATAATTTTGAAATTATGATGCCATTTTTTCGAACTTACGTTATTTAGCGAAGGTGTAGATATGACGAACCCAAACTCCGTCTGCAAGTTTATGTCAGCCCATACTATAACTGTGCACGATTTGGGCCCGATCGGTTCATATCACTTTTTGGCCAAGTGCCAAGAGAATGTCACTTGAGCCAGATAGTCTCTCTTATCATCAAGTTGTCGCAAGTGTTATATTAGGTTGGCGGAATGTGTTGCACGATTTCGGAGAACCGATGTATGAAAAAAAATCTTGCAAAACATTCCAATCAATCTGAAAAATTCAGCGACCAATCAATCAAATCGTCGTTCAATCGTTATCAATCGTTATGCGGTGCTATGACATGCATGATACAAAGAGCGTGCACCACTGTATGTTTGATTCAATAAATAAATAATCGAAAAAAAGGAAACGTGCCAGTTATTTCACTCATGGAGCCTGTAATTCTCATACTTAAAACAGGAGAATTCATTTTTTTGTCAATGCCAAAGAAAATTCAGTTGTTGAATTTTCCCAGATAGCTCGTTATAATAAAATAGTTGCATAGATCCCTTTTCATGCGATCAAGCACGAGCTTTTGTATTATAGAATTAAAACTGTCCGAACAATACAAATTCCGCTATTTGCCGCGCAATACTCAGACTCCGCCCACTTCTTCGCGCAACATACCATTTTCTCTTATTTCATCGATTTTTATGGCGTCTTCTCGTCATTTAATTGAGCTTTCAGCAAAAATAAAATTATATGCATTTATAAAACGTTCGGGAAAACCTCCCGAAATTAGGCGAAAATTTTGGAGTGCGTTTTTCTCAACGGTGGAGAAGTTTACTATATTCGGCATTTGCGCGATGTATGCAAAACTTTTGTAATTCTATAATAGTCACTCCAGTCTGTATACAAGGTTTGACAACCAGTAAATAATCTTACCAACCACATTATTCAATAAAGCTTCCATCTTTTTCATACAAATTTTCATCATATCTGCTGATTTTCACAACCATTGTAATTTCATCAATTATGAACTCCTTCTACATCTCACTCGAGCTAGAAAGGATATTACTTTGGTATAACCATGTCCTATATGTCATCTCTTCAATTCTCAATATAATCTCGTTCATTTGTCTGTTGAAAGAGACCCCACCAAACCAAGCAACAATTCGAAAATATTTGTTGTACATTCAGGTAAATAATTATTAACATGAACGAAAATACACTGTGAGTTGATTTAAGGTTCTGGTAACTTTGAATGATTTTCATCTTGATGTTCTAGTCGTTCCGTTCCCTATCTTTGGAGTCTTTGTAGTCTATTGTCTCGGTATTTTGTGTCAATACTCTGTTCCCTTTCAGTATTCATATGCAAGTTTTAGATTAGATTTTTGTTTTTACTATTCAAATCTTCATTTTAGGCAATCTTGGTTTTGCTCATTGGCAATATTGCGGCTTTTATAACAATATGTTTCCTCTTTCGACATCAAGCGCTCATTTCGAAAACGAGCCTTTTCAAACTGAAAAACGTATAACTAAATCTTCAATACATTCAAAGACAGCATTTTCAGACAACATTTATTTGTGTGCAAATCTTTTCCTTCGTATATTATAGCATTCCCGGATTGATTTTAGCTTTCGGAAACTACGATACTGCAGGGACAGATCGAAGAATTGATCAGGTTTGATGCGCCGTTCATATTTTCTTTGCTTTACGCAACTTTTGAACAGCCCTTAAAATGTCCTAAAATCCCCTCGTTTTTGAAAAGAAATATGTAACACTTTCTATAGTCTCCTTATAATCTCTCATGGATCAAAGAAAGAGGATTACATGCCATATACGATCAGGATGAACTTCTACCTTTTTATTGTTCCGTTTTATTGGTGGGTTATTATATTTTTATACCTAACAAGGGGATGGTCGCAACTGGTCCTGGCAATATGATATGGCAATAACATGACGAGGATCAGATTTCGATGCTGATTACGAATCCCTACTCAGAAAATGCCTAATCGACCTCAGTTCCGAAAAAATCGGTAAAAAAATCGATTTCCTCGAAAATCAGGTCGATTAGGCACTTTCTGAAAACGGATTCGTAATCAGCAGCGAAAACTGATCCTAGTCATGTTATTGCCATCTCATATGGCCAGGACCAGTTGCGACCATCCCCTTGGTCGCAACTGTAAGATCACTAATATTTCGACAGATTACTTTGTTTGGTTTATTTCTGTCGATTTTTTGTTTCCAACATATCATGTATTCATTGCGCAAAGAGGTACGCTTTTTATTGTGAAGAATGTAATATGCAGTTTCTTTAAGAATCAAAACTTTCAAAATGGTTTTAGCAAATTTTAATTCCATGTAAAGATGGATATATCAAGGTGTAAAAGTGTAACGGGGTAAAGGTAAACACGATATTCTAGTCACATGAAGTTTTAGCGCTATGAAGTGTTATGTTATGTTAGAAGTGTTATGAAGTGTTAGTCTGTGGGTGCTAGGACAGTGAGATTTCTAAAAGTACAAATCGTATCGTTTGTAAAAGTGAATAAATCTTTAAGGCTTCTCTATCTCTTCGAACTGCCAGAATGAAGAAACGTGCTCTATTAGTGCTCTTTATACAGGCAGACATTCTTTTAAAGGCTCATCACGAGCTGTACATTTGAAACTCTCCGCTCTGGCAATGCTCTCTCGCTTCATTTGTCTTTGAGAGAGCGTGGCCAGAGCGGAGAGTAAAATTAGCTCGGGGTATACTTTTAACTGCTTGATTTACCCCCACTTTCATATTTGTTGAATAATCAAAATGTTTGATCTTGTTTTCAGTTATGCCTTCCAATACTTTTCATTATTTTTCCAATGTTAATCATGTATTTCGACCTCGCTACTAAAGCTGTCCCATTCGGTTTGCATGAGCAAAATATATATATTGTTCTAATTCAAATTGATCAGAAATTTCTTTTGCTGCATATTATTGTTTACTCTTACATTCATCGGTTCACAATATAGCCCTACTATCCCTTACTCCAAATTACCGAAAGTTCATTTATCAATTCTTTATGCGAATCTTCAAGCGAAACATGGTGCGTTGATATTGCAGGATTGGTCGCTTTTCATTGTATATATTTCAGATTGTAAACAAGAAGAATCCTTCACTGTTTTATACTATGTCAACATTGCACAAACAACCATGATGCAGTTTGTTTCAGTACTTAATAATTTGCATTTACATATATATTGTCAAAGGAATTTTACGGCAGACTGTTTGATCAGCGTTTAAAGGTTTATTTTTAAGTTTTTTTAAAGGTCAAGGGGGATTCGTTTGACGTCTTAAAATCGAATTTCGAATAGCTTTTTAACGGACGCCACGCCAATATACGTTCTAATCTATCTAATATCTAATTTTTTTCACTTGTGTTCTTCAATCCTTTGTTATAGACATTGTTATGTTATGTTATGATTTCCAACAAAAAACCCAATGACAAAAGAATGTATTCGAATGTCTTCGATAATAAGATTAATTCTACGCTGCATTTATGTTATCCATCTTTATATTTTTTGTTGTTATGCTATGTTCATCTATAGTAATAGATATAAAAGATGAAGACAAGCGATCTTCAAACTGCCTGTGGTTTTCAGACTATAACACACATCTTTTTTTTTCTTTTTTTTTCACAATGACATTTCCTTGTTCAGAAACAATATGCGCTCTCTTATAAATAACAAATCAGTGCGGCGAAGGTCAGACGGGTTAGGTGTGAGTAAGTGGAGTGATAATCGACATTCATAAACTGTAAAAAAGCTCGAACTAAGTCTACAAAAGCTCAAAAATGTTTTTTTGGAAAAATAATTAAAGGAAATATACCCTGAACGAAATTTACCTCTACCTTTACCGTTTTACCTTATCTTTATTACTGTTACTTCTATGTTTTACGTAATATTGTCTAGAAAAAACAGTAGTTCTAACATATTTATTAAAGAATGTAATATTTTAATGCTTTTAGCAGCACAGTGAATCGATTCGAAGTTCAAAGATCAATGGTAACGAATAAAGCAATATATTTTTGGAAATGTACAATGTTACAAGCGACTAGCTTCAAGCATACGATTAAAATTGATTCCAATAGGGTACGGTATTATACCTACGGTAATCATAACAGGGAATGAACCAATGTGAAATCGATCCAAATCTGATCATTTGGAATGTTTTACAAAACAAAACTAGTTTACAACATAAAATCAGGGTCAGACAAGTAATAAACAACGAAAATCGTCTTATAGAAGGATTTACTACGCTTAATCAATAAAAAACCACAGTTGCTAACCAATCAATAAATCATGATTATCAATCAATAATTAGAAGTTGGGCGTGGCTTCCTCCCTCATGCCGCATGTTCCTCCACTTCTGGTACTCCCGCAGCTAATCTCATCTTTCTCATCGCTTCCGCCTCGCACAAACTCACGTAGTTGTCTTGTTCGGAACGAATCGAAGCGAGCTACACATCGTGTTCCTTAATAAATAAATAAATAAATAAATAATAATAATATTAATAATAGGTTCAGGCGAATGCAGCCAATTTCTAGGACATTCAAGGAGCTCCTAGAAAGATATTCGTCGATGAGAGCACTTGAACGAGAAGTCTCAGCAGTTCAGAAGAATGCAGCGAATATGGTCAGAGCACCTGAAGATAACAATGGAAAGAATCGTAAGAAACCAAAGACCGAGAGATCAAAGGCTAATGTGAAATGTGCACATTGTAGCAAGAATGGTCATACTGATGAGAGATGCTGGTTGAAGCATCCTGAAATGAGGCCGAAGAAGAAATTCCGGAACAATTCAGTACAAGTGAAAGATTGCAATCAGATTGAAGGCAATCGTGTGTACGTGAATGTATCCATGGATGGAAAACAGATGGAGTGTCAACTTGACACAGGATCTGATCTGACGCTCATCTCGGAAATTGACGGGAAGGAGATGAAGAATCCTAAGTTGATTCCTGCTTCATGTACCGCATCATGTGCAAATGGACAAGGTATGAAGATCCTCGGCAAGTTCCGCAGTAAAATGGAATACTGTGGCAAGGAGTGTAACGCATGGGTCCACGTTACCCCAAGACCGATTCGACTAGTCGGCAATGATGTATTCTTCAAGCTAGACTTGAAGAGAGCATTCTCAGATGAGAATGATGAAACGGTGATTGCTCACATCAAGTCAGGAGACTACGCAGCCTGGGTAAAGGATGTCTTCCCGGTATTATACCTACGGTAATCGAACAGGGAATGAACCAATGTGAAATCGATCCAAATCTGATCATTTGGAATGTTTTACAAAACAAAACTAGTTTACAACATAAAATCAGGGTCAGACAAGTAATAAACAACGAAAATCGTCTTATAGAAGGATTTACTACGCTTAATCAATAAAAAAAAAACCATAGTTGCTAACCAATCAATAAATCATGATTATCAATCAATAATTAGAAGTTGGGCGTGGCTTCCTCCCTCATGCCACATGTTCCTCCACTTCTGGTACTCCCGCAGCTAATCTCATCTTTCTCATCGCTTCCGCCTCGCACAAACTCACGTAGTTGTCTTGTCCGGAACGAATCGAAGTGAGCTACACATCGTGTTCCTTAATAAATAAATAAATAAATAAATAATAATAATAATATTAATAATAATATATAACATTATTAATAATATCGATCAGTTAGTTCAGAAAAGATGCAAATATAACAGCGCATGAGGGAATGAACCAGTAACCAGCGAAGGATGAGATTTAGTGAAATTAGCAAGAGTTTGCGACATCCATTCACCACGTTGTAGTAGGACATACGAGAAAGTAGGGACTAGGATTTTTTTGCCAAGAAATATGGAATGGTACACCATGGTGCACAGCGATCCGAAAACGAGGCGTGGTGTACTTTAGCGACGTTTGACGCGACGCGACGATAGTATACCATGGTGAACTTTAACCATGTGCGCTCTCTCACTTTTGCGTACTCTCTCTCTCTCTCTCTCTGTATCTCTCTCTCCCCTCTGTCACACCATGACCGCTCTCGAAACACTGCGAACTATGGTTAAGTGTTGTTTCAATCCACAATGACAAGCCTCGCAAACCAAATATCAAAGATCAAGAATTAAAGTTCAAACCTTCTGATAAGTGGGCGTGGTTAGCTTCTCGAGTCGTGCAGCCAGCGCATTGACTCTATGCGTCGTCGACTCCAGTCTTCCATCTGAGAGAAGACGATCGGACGCTGTTGATGCTGCATCCACCAACTGAAGATGATTAGATTTGATTAATAATTTATCAACGCCATAGTAATATAACAAGGCGGAACGTAAGGAATAATAATGATAAGATTAAAGAATGGTTCTATATGACCCCTAGATAGAACTATGAAAAAGATTACGGATACTAATCTACACTTAACCAAATGAAATGTTTGATGGTTATCGGTTATGATTGATGCCGACAAGGAGAATTTTTTCAAGAACCTTTTTTTCCATTACCTACAGTAGCGGTCATAAGTATTCGGCAAAAACTTTGCAATGCCATAACTTTTGACTCAGATGAGCAATCGGGCTCATCTTTTGGCAGGATACTATAGTACTAGTGGGCATCATATCCTACTCTCAATGTTTCGATTCGTCGTCGTATTATTGTGTAGCGATCCTGGAACCCCTGTGTACTTACGCAGCGATAATTATTTCCTCAGCCGGATTTTTCTGCGACCTGTTTTTAACAGTGTATGAACAAAATTTAATGAGGAGTATAATCCACTATGGGATACATTCGAGCAAAGTCATTCCTCTGAGGAAATCGAAATTTCCAACACCCCTGAAATTGAGAAAAAAATGTCATAACTCTGTGTTCAGTGAAGCTACAGGCTACAAACTTGGTAGAGATAGTAGCCCATGAGTGATACAAAACCTGGCCGAGTATGAGCCGAATTGGTTGAATTTTGAGAAATGTCGAAAATATATTTTTCCCATTTTTCGAGCCTCAGAAAGTGTCTGTTCGAGTTCATCGAGAGAAGTTGTAAGTGGTGAAAGGAGGTCGAAAATTGTTAGGATTTTTTCCACGATTTTTTCGAAATTCTCAGAATTTGTCCGATAAGGCTGAGACTTTGCCATGATAATTATCATGATGATAGAAGATGATACCTTTAATATATTCGCTATCGATACTCTTTTAGATCCACAAAAAAAATCATATTAATTTTTTGATGGCCTTGAAAAATTGTCCCCTAACAATTTGCGACCTCCTTTCTCCACTTATAACTCCTCACGAAGAACTCGAAATTTCTTTAAACAGCAGTTATCTGTCGTCCACTATATATAGAAGACATCTAGCTGTTAAACAATATAGGAATTTATTTGAACAGGTACTTACTGAAGCTCGAAAAATGAGTTTTTCAAAATTCAACCGATCCGTCTCATACTCTCATACTCGGCCAGCTTTTGTATCACTCATGTGCTATTATCTCTACCAAGTTTGTAGCCTGTAGCTTCACTGAACACTGAGTTATGACATTTTTGCTCAATTTCAGGGGTATCGGAAATTTCGATTTTTTCACAGGAACGATTTAACTCGAATGGATCGCATAGCGGATTCTACTCTTCAGTAAATGTTGTTCATACACTGTTAATAACAAGTCTCAGAAAAATCCCGCTGAGGAAATAATCACTGCTGAATAAGTACAGAGAGGTTCCAGGATCGCTACACGACGAATCGTAACAACGTGAGCAGGATATGATGCACACTATTACTATAGTATCCTGCCAAAAGATGAGCCTGATTGCTCATCTGAGTCAAAAGTTATGGCATTGCAAAGTTTTTGCCGAATACTTATGACCGCGACCGTAGATCTAAATCTGTCTATCATACATTCCCGCTTTATTCATCATATTCACATAAACAAATGAAATATTTGACGATTACCGATTATTATTGATTTTTCCAATACCTAGGTATAAATCGTCCATCTAAACCATTTTCTCATTTTATTGCTCATGTCCATTCTGCTTAATCTTTTTTCTGATATTCGATCGAATAGAAGAAAACCTTTCTTAGAATAAAAACACACAAAACTATCATCATTGTTAAAATTAAAATCTAATAACATTGACAGAGACCCGCAATATACCGTCAAACTCCTTGTGGCGACCGTTACGTTCGAATGCATCAACGAAGCAGGAAACGATTAAGATTTTTTTTAAATTAAAATAAAATCGACAGGCCCCATTTGGTCCTACTATAATAGGAGTGATACAGTATTTAGAATGCATCTTTCACCACTCCTTGTCACATTTATTCAATGTCAGGTAAAATAAAAAAAAATAAATAAATATCTCTATCATTTTAGATACACACACGTTACATTTACGTTTCAGCGATAACATATTGACCATACAACTTCCTATTCAACGATTCTTCCTTACATTTTATTACAGCACTGAATGAGCTCTATAAAGATTCCGCATACAATTTCCAAGATCAAAGATCAAAGATCAAAGATCAAAGATCAAAGTTCAAAGATCACTCGTACCGTTCAATGGTCGGCCTTAACACAGGCTTGTGGTCTGTTTTCCAAGTAGATTCGCTCCTTCTGCATTACTCTTCCACGGCTTTTTCTTCATCTATCTCGGAGCCCATTCGCAACTTCCCGAAAGTATCAATCGATCGATATCTGTCAACTACAGTACTCAGCGTTTCTGCTCCAACACAGGGATAGCGTTCATTGAAAATTTGTCAACAAAATGTCACGGTACGGTGCATCATGGTGTACTCTCACAGTCTGCGCTCTCTCACTGTCAATGTATCATTCAATGTTTCTCTTCACTTCATTCAATGTTAAAGGGAGCGTAACCTCTCTCAATGGTCTCTTCGACGCGCAATGCTCTCTCGTTGTTAGAGAACAGAGAAATAGTGTCCAGAGGTTACGCTCCCTTTAACAACACGAATGAATAATTGCATCAAGAAATGAGGTTATCTTTGGGATAAAGTTGTTCTATACCGTTTCCATGTTGTATTTTTATGGTTTCTCTAGCGTCAGTACTTTTTGCCAGCAATTTATGCTTTTTCAGCTTTTCATAAACTTTCTCAAGCACGTACATGCACACTGATATGTAGCTCCGCCCATTCTACTTCTAAGCAAAAATCGCGAAAAATTAAAATCACGCTTTCGTAGTGATTCCGCCTCCGCCCATTTACCTTCGCGGGCTTGGACACCGCTTGCAGACATCAAATGCCCCAAAATCTTTATTCAAATTGGAAAGCACGGTGTGAGTGCACCCCATCCACCTTCAGAAGTCCGTCGAGTGCAATCGCCATCTCTCAACGACGACTGCCTTTCCCGGACGATCTCAACGCTGATGACATGACGATGCGGCCACTATAATGAACAATTAATCGATTATTACAACGGCAGCATTCTAATTGCGAGCAACGGTACCGAGTAGTAGTCGATTAGTGGTAATCTCATTCCAGTGGCCAAAGATCGACGTCGCACCAATGTCACCGCCAGAACCCGTTAAAGAAGCTCATCAACGACGATGACGAAGAGACGACCTGTGAAAGGAGAGAATATCATAGATTCATATATTTTTACAGTTGACAACCATATCATATTTCTGCAAACTTTTTGGTCGACAGAAATGAGAACGGTTGAACTTTGAACCTTGAACTGATGCAGTTCCAAAAGTTACAACAAGAAAGTGGACAACTTTACACTCTTCGCATCTTTATGTATTTTTGAATACATGGAATACCCTTTTATAATCGATAATCTCCATTAGGGATTGACGTCCTCTTTCTTGGCCATTCAGAATCGAGCAGTCGTTGATCCGGGACGGGCAAGCGGTAGAGTAGAGGCCGTATTCATGAACGTTGGCAAACAGTTTGCCGGCACACGTGACGTCTCAAGCAGCGGGAGGATCTCTGGCGAACACCTACACCTATGGTTGTGACGTGACGTTTGCCGGCAAACGGATTGCCAACGTTCATGGATAATCAATCAATCAAGAATGGTTGCAGGACCTGCAAAAGACTTTATAGAGGAAAGAAGGTCGAGGAACGATAGAATAAAGATCAAAGAGCAAAGAACAACTTAGAAAATGAAACAAACTGGGGAATGTGATGAAAAGAGAACGAAGGGCAACAGTATGAAAGATATCTCGGTAGAGGATAAGAGAAATGCAACACATGCAAAAAAAACGACACACTACACTAATCTATCCACGATAACAGACCCAGCCGTACATGGAGTAAACCCGGTGAGCGGTATGAATTGCTCGCAACCGGGAGTACCCCACCCACGGTCGAAGCGGGTTACGGTACCGTAGAGACAGAGGTGGGATGGAGCGAGATGGATACGGTTAGAACGGCATACGGTAAGTCGATCGATAAGAAGTACTGAGAGGGGGGAGCTAGTGAGTGATCTACAATATTCATGTTATCGACTAATAGAGTGTGCGTGCAGTGACCATGCAACAGAGTGAGTGAGTGCTATATGTTAGACTCCAGTGATCTACCAAAATTACCTATCCATTTATGTATTATAATATTTAGTAACCATGATATTATAAGAGAGAGGGAGATGCATCTACGGTAAGCCAGCGGATGGAACAACGGTAAGTCAGCGGATACGGTACTCAGCGGATGAAACTACGGTAAGTCAGCGGATACGGTACTCAGCGGATGAAACTACGGTAAGTCAGCGGATACGGTACTCAGCGGATGAAACTACGGTAAGTCATCGGATACGGTAAGGTAGCGGATACGGTAAGTCAGCGGATGAAACTACGGTAAGTCAGCGTATACGGTAAGTCATCGGATACGGTAAGGAAGCGGATACGGTATGTCAGCGGATACGGTAATCAGCGGATGAATCTACGGTATGTTAGCGGATACAGTAAGTCATCGAATACGGTAAGTCATCGGATACGGTAAGGTAGCGGATACGGTAATCAGAGGATGAAACTACGGCAAGTTAGCGGATACAGTAAGTCATCGGATACGGTAAGGCAGCGGATACGGTAAGTCATCGGATACGGTAATCAGTGGATGAAACTACGGTATGTCAGCAGATACGGTAATCAACGGATGAAGCTACGGTATGTCACGGGTACGGTAAGTCAACTGATGCAACTACGGTAAGACAGCGGATGAAACTACGGTAAGTCAGCGGATAAAACTACGGTAAGTCAGCGGATAAAACTACGGTAATTTAGCGGATACGGTAAGTTAACCGATGAAACTACGGTAAATCATCGGGTGCGGTAGCCAGCGGATGGAACTACGGTAAGGCAATGGATTGAACTACGGTAGGTCCGCGGACACGATACTCAGCGGATGAAACTACGGTAATTCAGCGGATACGGTAAGTCATCGGATACTGTAAGGTAGCGGATACGGTAAGGTAGCGGATTCGGTAAGTCAGCGGATGAAACTACGTTAAGTCAGCGTATACGGTAAGTCATCGGATACGGTAAGGAAGCGGATACGGTATGTCAGCGGATACGGTAATCAGAGGATGAAACTACGGTAAGTCAGCGTATACGGTAAGCAACGGATGAAACTACGGTAAGTCAGCGTATGAAACTACGTTAAGTCAGCGTATACGGTAAGTCATCGGATACGGTAAGGAAGCGGATACGGTATGTCAGCGGATACGGTAATCAGCGGATGAAACTACGGTAAGTCAGCGTATACGGTAAGCAACGGATGAAACTACGGTATGTCAGCGGATACGGTAAGTCAACTGATGCAACTACGGTAAGACAGCGGATGAAACTACGGTAAGTCAGCGGATAAAACTACGGTAATTTAGCGGATACGGTAAGTTAACCGATGAAACTACGATAAATCATCGGGTACGGTAGCCAGCGGATGAAACTACGGTCAGTCAAAGGATACGGTAAGAAAGCGCATGAACCTACGGTAATTTAGCGGATGCAGCAAGCAAACAATACGAGAGAAAACACAGTAGCAGAAAGATAATCGATACGGCTATGGAGGGAAGGGGCACGATACCTCACTCAATATGCAGACGGATCCGTGTGTAGATGGAAGGCGAATCCTCATGGCGATGAGCGTAGAGTACTCCTGTAGTTGAGAGAGAGCCGGTCATCGGAGTTTTAGTTGTGCCGAGGAGAGATTAAGACGAGCCAAGGGGATGAGACGATAAATGAAAATGACAGTGATTATGCTGTCTTATATACGGATCCGCTCACGCGCTCGATCTTGACGTTCTAGAAGGGGAGATCTATTCCTAGAGTCATCGAACTGAGTGCACGTGGAGATATCGAACAAAGTGGAGTCTAGTCAAGCGATCTACTGTCTGACATCGAATATTGATTGACTGATTATACCATTCTGTGTGCCGAGTGCATTTCTTCCCTGGCTATTCCGTGATGGTTCTTTGATCATAGCAGAGAGAGCCTGTAAATGTGAGAGAGTACAGATAGAGTGAGAGAGTAGAGATCAGTGAGCGAGTGCAGAGAAAGGAAACACATGCCCTCGATCTGCCATCAATAGTGTTGACTCATAGGTCATTCCCTAACATATGGATCGCTTTGCCGCCGTTTTCGGCTATGTCTATTCTCTCTTTCTCTCCATTTTCCTCATTCCATGCCCAATGTCGTTTATTTATTTATTTCGTTTTCATCATTTTTGCATATAATTTCGTTGTTGTCTTTTCTAGCGTCTAATGGGTTGTAATGTAATGTGTCCAATTTGCAGTCTTCTTTCGTTGTGCAGCTCCTCATATGCCTTCTCGTTCGTTTCCTTTTCGAAATTGATCTTTGATCTTTGCATGCCCGTCCCTCTCCCACTCGCGACTTGATCATCGTGTTTTCGTACAAGAGAGCAAACAGAGAGACAGTGTGTGGAAAAGCGAGAGATTGCAGAGAAAGAAAACCCGTAAATAATATAGCATCGTTGATTCATTTGCGTATCCATCCGTTTTGAGCTACTTTCGCTATACCTTTCAACATTTTTAAAAAAAATCGTGATTATTATCGTTCAGGATCGTGCAATCCCTTATCGTTTTCCTCTTCCTTCACTATCCCTCCCCCTCTACTTCTCTCTCTCCTCTCTGGCCATGGTCCAGCCAGGTTCTCTCTCTCTACCCTCTCGTTCTCTTCTTTCTTTCATCATGAAGGATATACCATCTTTGACCTCTCTTACTATTATTTGCATATATTACCGCTATCTGTGTGAAGTTATGAATCTATTGTGTTTCAATTTCCGTATGAGTATCTTAAAGAACATGATCTCATTCTTATTCCATTCGTTTGCAGTCTTCGATCGTTTTGCCCCTTCACTCTCGGTGATTTTCCATCCGCTTTCAGCTATATCTTTCTTATCGTTTCTCTTGTTCTCTACCTCTCTCGTGATTATCGATCTGATCTTTGATGTTCTTATTATTCGTATTTTGCTCATACTCTACTCCTCTCGATTCCCGTTCGTAGTCCTCTGCTAATATACCAAATTTAAAGTTCTCCGCTTTGTAAACTTGTTCGGTTTCCATAACTTTTCTGTTCGATGAGAAAGTTGTCACATTGAACTTTTAATTTGGCAAATGTCAAATTCATTTCAGATCACCAAGCCGAGTCCAAGTTCGTCAGGGATCCAATCAATGAATAAGACGACTTCATTCACGGACCGGATGACAATCGACTTCGACTGCTGTCGTGACGTTTGCCAAGATCACGGACATCGGAGACAACGTCTTGGAGGTACGAGTCTACCTTGGCTAATCTTATGCGCTGTTCAAAAATCATGAAAGGAAAAGAAAAGCGGAGGACACTCTACTCGTTTTTCATACACTCTCGCCACTTTTCTCTTTTCTTTTCGTGAATTTTGAAACCATATCATTTCGGCGCTTCTTCCGATAACGACATCGCTCAACTATTAATTTGTTCATAGTCATCATTTAATTACATGTTTTCCATATCAGTAGAACAGGCTTATTTCAAACCAAAAATATGATATTCAGTGAGCGATGTCTTTAGCAGAAGAAGTGCAATCTTGTTCAATGTGTTCAAAAGTTTCGAAAAGAACAAAATCGAGCGCACATCTTTTGTGTTACTGTAAGCAGTGGTCCTCACGAAGCTTTTTAACACAAATTGGGTTATGATAGATATAATAATTATGATAGTTATGATAGTGATAGTTATGATAGTGATAATGATAGTCATAAATATAGTTATGATAGTGATAGTCGTAGTCATCGATATAGCTATGATAGTAATAGATATGATAGTGATAGTCATAGTTATGATAGTTATGATAGATCGTTGAATTTTCAATTTGCTAATTTGTCGTTCTTCATGTCGGCTCGGTTCGGTTCGTCAGTTCGTCGGTTCTTCGATTCGTCGTCGTGGCTGATGAAGATCGTCATCTCGTCGCCGCTAATGGAATGGTCGAGTAAAAGATGTGAGCGGATGTAGAAGCCTCCTCGATGACCGTCCAGACTGCTGCTGAATCCCTTGCAGGATTCCGTTTTCATAAATAATAAAGATATTTGGGGTGTGTTCATAGTTACAATCGGTGTCCAAGCCCGCACGGTTAAATGGGCGGAGTCGGAATCGTTATATATAGGGGTATTTAAGTACGGGAGTGTCTGAGTATATGTATCGTGTCTGAGTATATGTATATATGTATGATATTAGGTTGGCGGGAAAGTCTTTGTCCATGGCTTTCTATTTTCACTACTCGTCGCAGATGCACTTTGGCGTTACCTCATTCCTAGTGAATAACAAGCAGTGAAGGGCCTTTGCAGTAAGCAACTCCCCGTTTCCTTCCCTTCAGCCAGGCTCTAGTAGAGTAACAATGCACATAACTAGCACTATCCGCATCCGTCAACTTATACTTTACCACTTACTATCCGACACCAAGGTGAACGATTCGGAGACCCTCCTGAAGTATGTTTATGGCACACAAGCCCACACTACAACACCATCGAGAATTGGTTTCATCGCTTCAAATAAGACGACTTTTCCTTCAATGAACAAGATCGATCTGGGAGCCCCTGTGAGTTGGATTTGGATACGTTGAAGAAAGTTGTGAAAACGGACCCATTCCAATGTGCCCTTGAAATGGCCACTACACTTGAAGTTCACCATAGCACATTCGAAGAAGGCCCGGAATCCATTGCTATAGGAAAAAAATTCATTCGATTCATACCCCTTGAAATGGCCTTAGCCAAACTTGATCGTCGATTCGATGATTCCATTAAACTCCTCACTCTCCACTCTGTGGATCGATAGCTGGACCGGCTCATAAAGGGGGATGAAAGGTGGGTCCTCTACGAAAACAACCACAGGGGAGATCAGTGGGTAGGTAGTAGTGTATTATCATCCTGATAACGCCTGTCTCCATATCTCCATTAAACTCAAACAGGAACTGGCTGGATATAGATGGATGGTTCTCCCTCAACCACCGTATTCTTCAGGCTTGGCCCTGTCGAATTACAGGCCTTTCGCAGACCTAGCCCCTTCGAGATAGGGCCTTCAATTCCCGTGAAAGTGTCGAGGCTGAACTCAAGCAATACTTTGCTTTGCGCCCAGCCACAGCGTTCTCATGACTTTCAAAGCAAGAACGACCGCTCAACATACAAACTCTCTCGAATACAATGGTCTCTCCTTTGTCTTGCTTTGGAAGAAAAATGGCTTGGACCAGAATACTGTGCAGCTGAGTTCTACAGGGACGGGTTCCATAAAATGGTGGAACATTGTACATAAGTTGTCAATAATGATGACACGTATAATTGATCTCGTGTTATTGTTCCTTCGAAGAAATAAAGTTTTCAAAAATAGACAAAGACTTTCCCGCCAACCTAATACAGTATCGCCAGAAAGTAATCGGACACTTTTTCATTTTTTTATAACTTTTGATCCAGGAAAGCAATCAAGCTGATCTTTTCAGCCAATGTACAGAATTTATCAAGGAATATTAGCATGATGTGTTGGTGTAATTAACTTAATTAATTTTTGCGTAGTGATGACGCTACCGAAGTGCACTTTTTTGAAAATTCCCATTTCTTTAGTGAAAAGCCCTGTTCTTCGGGAACACTGTGAGAGTGTAGACCCCCACTAGGGCTGTACAGTCAAACAATCTGGAATGGCTCCGACTCCGATTTCAAGCTGTGGCAGGGTTGCAACTTTGACCTCCAAAATTTATAACTCGGCTTATAGATGTGATAACGACCTGTACTAAGTGTCAAAATGATGCTAGTGGCGAGTGATGTTTATCCCCGAAATATGGTAGTCATAGCTCGTCATTTGCCCTCAGGGCATAAAAAAAATATTTGTTGGGAGGACCGATTTTGAGACCCTACCGATCAGAGGGCGGGTCTTCTAAAAATATGGATACTGCGCAAGCAGCTTTGTAATGTATCATATATTTATTTCCCTTTTATTGGTTTAGTTCCGATTCCTTTTAGACCCATAGCTAAAGTTATGCTGAGGTCTACTCGGTTGTAGCGAGCAAAGATCAAAATACAAAGATCAAAGATCAATGTTCAGCAATAGTGTAAAAACTTTTGTGAACATCTCTAACATGCATAGGTGCTTTGCAAATAAGAAATTTCATGAATAAGTTATAAAAAAATGAAAAAGTGTCCGATTTCTTTCTGGCGATACTGTAGATCGTTTGACATTTATTCTAATAGGGACCCGTGGTCTAGTGGATAAGAGCTCGGACAGTCAAACCGGCCGGTTGGCCGGCAAGAAAGTTCGATTCCCGGAAGAGGATTAGCAAAAGATCAACACTCAAAACTTGGCCCAACTGTTTTTGCTATTTTTCCAGGACGTATTTTCGCTCTCCCTACGCTAACGTCTAGTGAGCGGCAGAGGTTCCGTAGAACGATCGTGAACTAAATTTTTTCCTCCTATAGGAAAATATAATGACTAATTTGCTTTTTATATGCTATATTGTGTTACATTCTCTGGTATTTCAAAACTTAAAGCATGCTTACAGAAGAAGTCACTGGTTTGGAGTTTGCTTTTAGCCAACTTGAACAGAAAGACGATTTGACGAAACGTATTACAGTATATGCACCACTTGAATTAGACTTAAAAGTCTACTACTTGAAGTAGACCTACAATTCTAGTTCAAGTGAAAATGATAAGTACGCTTTGATGGCGCACTAAAAAATAGTGGAAAACGGAAAATGGCGACTTTCCAGGGTCTAAAAATGTGCCTGGAAACTCGAAAATTTGAATTCGCGGGCGCGAAAAAAGGTGCGGGAATTCAAATTCTGGCTTTCCAACTGCGGTTTTCTGCGGTTTAAAAAGGATGTTAAGTAGAAATTCAAGTTCCTACGCTTCATAAAGGTCGAAAAATGAAATTTCGGCTTTATTTAAGTTTTATAACCGCAGAAAATCGCAGTTAGAAAGTCAGAATTTGAATCCTCGCGCCTTATTCGCGCCCGCGAATTCAAATTTCGAGTTTCCATTTTCGGTTTTCCAGTGTACTTTTTTAGACCCCGGAAAGTCGCCATTTTCCGTTTTCCACTATTTTTTAGTGCGCCATGAGTTTCGAAATTCCGAGATTGACCTAGATATTAGTGCTAAAGGCACACAAAAGGCACACACCGACCTAATTTACAACTCTCCGCTCTGACAATTTCCTCTCGCTGTCTTTGTTCATGCGAGAGCGTTGCCAAAGCGGAGAGCAAAATTAGCTCTGGGTTTTTAAGCTGAATTCGAAATTTAACGTTGATCGTCAACACTCTTTTTATCGATATTTTTTTGGAATAAGCTTATTTGGAATAATCTTCCTGATAACATTGAATAAATTCAATAGCATGCCAATGCCATTAAATTTATTAAATTTTGACAACACGAATGATTAATCATAACAAAAAGTGACGTTCTCTTTGGGATGCTGTTGTTCAATACCGCCGCACAAGTCGTATTTTTCATGGTTTCTCTAACGTAAGCACTTTTGCCAGCAAATCTATACATTTGCAGCTCTCTCAATTTTTGTAGATTTGAAATACTGCAGTGATTCTCCGACCTGCTGATATCCACTTGATCACGCGCCCGTATTATATAATGCGGAAACTTTTCATAAACTCTCTAGAGCCCGTATATGTAGCTCCACCCATTCTGCTTAAAAGCGCTTACGTAGTGATTCTGACTCCGCCCATTTAACTTCGCGGGCTTGGACACCGCTTGCAATCATCAAAACACCCAAACTCTTAATTCAGTGTGAGTGCACCCCATCCACCTTCAGACGTCCGTCGAGTGTATTCACCATCTCTCCCAATGAAGATGACAGCCTTCCTCGGACGATCGCAACGATGAAGACCCGACGATTCCACTATAATGATCAATTATTCGATTATTGCACTATCATCGATTATCGATTATTAATTATAATGAAGGATTGCATTATAATTGCAAGCAGTAATACGGAGTAGTACTCGTGCAGTCTAGTGGCTCAAATATCGACGTCGCATCGATGTCGCCTCCAGAACCCGCTAGAGTAGCTCATCAACGACGATAACTACGACGACGAACCAACGAGTCTACCTGTAAAAGGAGAGAATATCATAGATTCATGGATTTTACAGTTGACAACAATATCATATTTGCGAAAACTCTTTCGTCGACCGAAACGTAATCGAATTGGAAAGCAGAGGGTGAGCGAAGAATTCGCCAGATGGAATGGACGTCGAGTGCATTCACCATCTTCCAAGGATGACAGCCTTCCTCAGACGATCTCAAAGCTGATGATACGACTATTCGGCCTATATAATGAAAAATTATTCAATACTCCAAGGGCAGCAATCTTGTAAGCAACGGTATTACTGAGTAGTAGTCGAGCAGTTGTCTTCACTCCAGTGGCGCAAAAGTCGACTTCACTCCAGCGTCGTCGAAAGAACTTTTTTTATGCCTGTAATCGGTGTCCAAGCCCGCGCGGTTAAATGGACGGAGTCGGAATCGTTATATAAAGGGTATATATGTACGGGAGTGTCTGAGTATATGTAGATCGTTTGACATGTTATCTAATAGGGACCCATGGTCTAGTGGATAAGAGCTCGGACAATCAAACCGGCCGGTTGGTTCGATTCCCAGGAGAGGATTAGCAAAAGATAAACACTCTTACAACTTGGCCCATCTGTTTTTGCTATTTTTCCCTTGACGTAGTTCCGCTCCCCCTACGCAACGTCTAGTGTGCGGCAGAGGTCCCGTAGAATGATCGTGAACTAACTTTTTTCCTCCTTCAGGAAAATATAGATAAAACACATGATTTTTAATATTTAATCACTTGGACGAACGAAACAAATCAATAGACCAATAATTGATTAAAGACATTATATTTATATTTATTTTTATTTTATCACATGCTCACGCATGAGCGAGACAGTCGAAATAATAGCTGAAATAATGAATGACATAATGAATACTTTCAAGACAAATGATAATGATCGAAAACTGAAAATTGTTTTTAAGTAAAAGTGTATCGATCAGGAAGCATTGAAATGGAATGGAAGAACTACAGTTTTTAAAAATGTAATAATGAGTTCATGTATTTTCTTACATTTTGGGAATAATATTAAAAATATCGAACTATTTGTATTATCAAGATCTCGATTAAATATTATTGTAGGAAAAGCCACAGAAGTTGAACATGGGCAGAATACGCATCAGCGCCAACGGCATCGCTCCCATGGGAGGAGCAGGAGGACAGATGATGGGCGGTGCTGGCGCGCCTATGATGGGAGGTACGGTAGATATGGGTAAATGGAGGGATTACGGTAATTCTGATCAATCGAGAGGGTGCGGTAGCTATGGGTAAACGGAGGGATTACGGTAGTTTTGAGCAATCGAGAGAGTACGGTAGATATGGGTAAATGAGGGGATTACGGTAGTTTTGAGTAATCGATGGGGTACGGTAGAAATGGGTAAACTGGATTAGGGTTACGGCAGTTTTGAGTAATCGATGGGGTACGGGAGATTGATTGTTGTCCAATGCGATTTGTCCTCCTTGATTACGACCTAGCGGTTTCATGTTTCGGTCTATTTTTGAATATTGCTAATAGACATTGTGCGGTGCGTCGGTGAGACGTATTTATATATAAAATTTGCAGGAAGAATGAACTTGATGGGTGCAGGACCGCAGATGGGAGGTGAAATTAATTTTATTTATTTATTTAATTAAATTAATTATTTTTTGTATTTTTTATTTGTTGTTCATGCTTGGGCAACGTCGGGTAAAAGTTGTACGGCTGGCTGCACGAGCAAAAGAGAAGCCATTTTTGCAAACACGTTCCTGTTTGCGCTACATCTAGCATATAAATCGGACTTATTGTTAATAATAATAATAATAATATGATTAATATTTTATTATTTAATATAATCGATTGCAGGCGGCATGATGGACGGCATCATGATGATGGGCAACCGGGGGGCGATGATGGGACAGCAGCAGCAGATGCAGCGACAGCCCATGCAGATGGTCAGTATGTGTAGATGGGATGGATACAGATAGATATTTGAGACGAGAGTGAGACTTGAATGTGCCGGGTTCAGTGGATAAGAATATGTGTGTGTGTTTAGGTTGGTCTTGTGCTGGTTGATGGCATTTGCATTTGCGTGCCTCCGACGTAAAGACAACCCACGTAAACTTATGGCTATAATAATGTGAGCATTGACCCACTTTATACGGCGCATTTTCAGGATCATAAGTGCACTTTAAGTTTAAAAAATGCCAGAAAAAAGGCACTTTTGTGTCGCACGCTATTGTGAAAGGCACCATTACGCGTCACTTTTTGGTACTCGGTTATTCCATATATCCATACATTGTTATACTCCCTTAATCCGAAAAAGGACCCACCGTATAATTTTCATTAGCAAGGAAGACAATTTGCAATATTCCTTGATTCCTAAAAATTGGGTCCTGAAAAGGCATTCTTGCATCGTTTTTCGCCCCGTAAACCCAAGACTGGTATTCCGAGGGGTCCCGAAATGTCTTGAAGCTTTCCATTTTGTCCACGGTAGCCCTAATTTTTCAGGGCCTTTTTACCCCCATGTAGGCGCCCATGCATGGTTAATGTGATGGAATTCATTTTGCTTCCTGTATTTGGTTCGTCATCAATGATATCTATAATATTTTATTCTTTATTTATTTCTTTATCCATCAGTTAAAATCAAGAATAATGAATGAATGAAGCAATAAGGGAGTGATGGAGTTCCGTCGCTTAAGCGATTTCGGTTGAGGAGTGGCAGCTTTAGCTGAACAATGATATTAAGGACGAATACGAGATTGAGTTATATAATTGTGAGGGGGCAAATTTAGTATCCCTGCACGGAATATATGGGGAGGGGAAGAGACAAGCTCTTGGGTGAGGGAGTTCCACGTGGACAGAGATCTAGAGGCACAAGTGGAAAGGGATTTGGGAATACAAAAAGGTAGTGATATCCTATAACGATGGCTAATTCTATTACAATCAATATAATATAAGTGAGAGGAGTCAAATAAAGAATAGTTATGTACTGTGCTATGGAGAAACTGGAGATCACGGATGGCTCTTCTATATTCTAATGTGGGGAGTTGAAGAAAAGCGTTGCGTTCGTTAAAAGGTAAGGGAGCAAGTTTGCATTTAGCAAAAAGTCTATATGTGAAATTTCTTTGTACACTTTCTATTGAATTGGTCAGGTATTTAAGGGTGGGATTCCAGATAATAGGACATGATTCAAGAATTGGTCTTATATAAACAGTATAAGCTTTAGATAAAAGTGAATGGGAACGAGAGTGGACAGGAACAGCATATTAATAGAAGCTTTGGCCTTGGTAGTTATGACTGATATATGGTGATTAAACGATAAATCAGAGCTCATGTGAACTCCTAAGTCTCTTATAACAGGTGATGAGGAAAGTGGGCAACCATTCATAATATACTGGGCACGAGCCTTTAAAGGGCCAATATGGAGGACAGTACATTTGGGGGCAGATATAGTCATATTCCATGTGAGACTCCAATCAACAATAGAATCAATAGCCGATTGTAAAGATTTAGATTCGGAAGGAACGGGGGCGTAAATCTTAAGATCATCAGCAAAAATACCGTATTTTACACTAGAGGGAATTATAACAGATAAATCATTAATAAATAGTATGAACAAGAGTGGGCCAATGCTGGAGCCCTGAGGCACTCCAGAGGTGATGGGACTAGGGCGGGACATGGAATCACCTATAAGCACCGATTGTGAACGATTAGATAAGTAAGAATTAAACCAAGATACAATATGAGGCGAGGCGAATATAATAGATAGATGTAAGATAGATTAATAGTAGAAATCAGTGGGTTGCTCGTACAATTATGATTATGGTGATTGTTTCTGTATACAGTTGAGAAGTGGAGTAAATGAATCATTCAATCAATCAATAAGTAAATCAATCAATCAATCAATAATTCGATTACAGGGTATGGTCGGTCGTATCGGCGGAGCTCCAATGGGCATGGCTCAGCCACCGCCCGGCATGGGACAGCCACCACCCGGAGGTACGCGGTTTCACCGGTTTATTTTTTCCATGACGGAATTGTGTACTACTGCTTGGCAGTGCTTGCACGAACATGCGTATTCGGTGCTACAAAAATATGAGAGCGGTAAACAGTGAGAGCGCAATCTCATTCGGGATTTTTGTGCCGCTTAGTCCCTGCATAGGTCGAAGAGTACGTTGCAAACTACGAAGAATAGCCGCATTCTGCAATTTTTTTTTGAAAACCTGGCAGTATTTTGAAAATTTGTAACGCAGCTAGTCGACCTATGCAGTCCCTGCAACATTCTGGTTTCTTCTATTCTTATTACTCGCCGGAAAGTGACACCATCCAATGAGTTTGCTCGCCCTATCTTATAATTCCAACCAAAAAAACTAAAATAATCCTTCCACTCGTTTGCCTATCCACAATCGATAAATATTGATATCATTAGTTGAATAGCTACGTTGCAGTTTTTCAAAACGCGGCCAGGATTTCCAAAAAAAATCCCAAAATTCGGCCGAAAAAAATATAATAATAATAATAATAATAATAATTATTATTATTATTATTATTATTATTTCATCTGCGACATAAACGTTCTACATGTAAGTATTCAGGCATGGTAATGTCTCGTCCGCCTCCCGGCATGGGCCAGTCGGCACCTCCTCCCACTGGCCCGCCACAACCACTCATGGGTCGACCGGTCGGTGCGCCACCCAATGGTAGGAATTCCCGGTCCATTATTGATTGATTTTATAATAATAATAATAATAATAATAATAATAATAATAATAATAATAATAATAATAATAATAATAATAATAATAATAATAATAATAATAATAATAATAATAATAATAATAATAATAATAATAATAATAATAATAATAATAATAATAATAATAATAATAATAATAATAATAATAATAATAATAATAATAATAGTAATATTTATTCCTTCAAATGAACGCATCTTCCTGTTATTCCCTGTTATTAGGTATTCCCGGTACATTATTAACTGGTGGGCTCTTGAGATTATTGATCGGTTAGGGTTATGCATCGTTTCATTTTCCTTACGTGCCAAAAAACCTCCGCAGTAACGACGGAGAAGCGGTGGAGGAGGTTACGGCGTAGGCACGTAAGGCTAAGGGAACGATGCATTGGGGTGTGCCGGTAAGTGTTTTGTGTGCACTTGTGTTGATGAATAATTAGGAAATTTGTGACTGCTGCATTTCGTGAAAGAACTCTGGTATTTCAAAACCCCTCAAAGCCTACTTATTGCTAGAATACGTCACTGACTTGACTTGCAAGTCTACTTCAAGTGAATATGACAAATGCACTTTAAGTTTTGCAATTCCAGAGAGAAGGCACTTTTGTGTCGCGCGTTATTGTGAAAGGCACTGCCGCGCGCCCCTTTTCGGTATTCAGAAGTTAACGTGGTTGATATCCATACATTTTATATCTAACATAACCTGACTTCCTATAGCGAATTTGCACTGTTTGGATCATGGCATTTATCAGGCTGCTAAAGTGACCCACTACTATATAAGGCTCATTTTTTCATGCGAAAAAATAACGATTTTTCTAAATCGTCCCACCATATTTTGAAAATCGACCCGTTATGCAAAAAGATTTTGTGAGGATGCCGAAAATGTATTGTGTTATCAAGGTTCGAGTATCCAGTTTCTCGAAATTGTTCCTATCATTGGACTGTTTTAAAATTTAAAAATTTTACATGTGCACGCAAACCTATACTTGCACATCTATTAATATTATTAATTTAATTGTTGAATTAATTTAATTTAATTATTAATTAAAAATGTTAATTTAATCACTTGCAGTTGGTTCCGCCGGCTTCCCCGCGGGCGCCCACATCAATCCGAACGTGTACCCCGGCTTTCAGCAGGGCGCTGGAGGTATTTTGTAGTTTGATCTTTGATCTTTGACCTATGATCTTTGATCTTTACAGATGCGGGCGCGCCCCTGACAGAGGCAGAGACGGAGGAGATCATGAACAGGAATAGAACCATCTCGAGCAGTGCCATATCGAGGTATTATTATTATTATTATTATTATTATTATTATTATTATTATTATTATTATTATTATTATTATTATTATTATTATTATTATTATTATTATTATTATTATTATTATTATCATTTTTATATATCGTTATTATTGATTATAATAATTACTATTGATAGTTTGATAAGTTTTGGTCTAGTAATAGAAGTGACAGAACACGGTGATTTCTGGTCGCAGTGTCTTTATATAATTTTTGTGTTTGGGTATGATTTGATTCTAGCTCTCCGAGTCTTTTCCAAACAAAAAATTCTAATTATCTTTATCTAATATCGTTTAAATGTATACATTTCTGTATACATGTATCCATCAGGGTTGGGAATAAATAATAATAATAATAATATTAATAATATTAAATATTATATTATTATTAAAAATTATTATTTATGTCATATCACTCCAGTTCTACACTTCAAAGTTTTCTGATAATACTACTTCTATATAGGCGTATCCATCAGGATTGGGGAATAAATAAATAAAAATGGCAGGGCTATCTCGGATGCGACATCGGACGATCACGCAGGCGCCATCGACACCCTTCTCACCGCCATATCGCTGATCAAGCAGAGCAGAGCGGCGGCCGATGAACGATGCAAACTGTTGATTAGTAGTCTTCATGTGAGTCGTCTTTGTCAGTACATGTAGAGGGAGTGAAACGGGGATTCACCGGGTGGGTGCACATTTCGAAAAGTATGTTACAAAGTACCAAGCCTGACCGCATTTTGAGCCAACATTTCACAAAAATCGAAAAACCTGACCGCATTTTGAAAACTGATATCCTGGCTATTCGACCTATGGGTGGGTGGCGCGAGAAGGAGGTGCTGGACCGTTGTTGAATACAGCTTTTTGTTGTTGTTTGGCTCAATGGAGTGATTGGACGTAAGGTTTTGTTAGTTCAATGAATCTTCGACACCTTCCTGCTACTTTCGTGTTTCGCACACACAGTATTTGTGTCTCTCGAATTCTTGCAAGCGATACATAAATCAATTATCCGGACAACGATTTGACATACGGCATATTCCACCATTCTCCTCTAATCTACCTATTCTTTGCCTTAGACCATCACGTCAAGTGATGATGTGATCAATCAATAAATCAATATGATGATTACCGTATCTTCTCCGTTCAGGATACCCTCTCGGGCATCGAGGCGAAGATGAAGGAGCGCAAGAGGGACAGACGAGATCGATCGCGATCCAGAAGTAGAGAGAGAAAGCACAGAAGAAGGTAGGATACGGTAGATTGTGGATTATTGATTTATTGATTAGTTGCAAAGTTACGGTATACATGGCGATAGGCTTACGGTAGATTGTGACTTAATGATTAGTTGTTGGGTTACAGTATACTACGGTAGATATCGATTGGCTTAAAGAGGTAGATACGGTAGATTGTGGATTATTGATTAGTTGTTAGGTTACGGTATACTACGGTAGATATCGATTGGCTTAAGGAGGTAGATACGGTAGATTGGGGCTTATTGATTAGTTGTTAGGTTACGGTATACTACGGTAGATATTGATTGGCTTAAAGAGGTAGATACGGTAGATTGGGGCTTATTGATTAGTTGTTAGGTTACGGTATACTACGGTAGATATCGAATGACTTATGGGCACGCCCAAGCTAATTTTACTCTCCGTTTTGGTAATACTCTCTCGTAGATAAAGGAGGCGGGTGGCCAGAGCGGAGTTTCAAATTACAATCAGATAAATTACAAATTAGAATCAAGTTGTTAGCTTGTATCTTGCTAACGATTTCGTTTAGGATTTGATCTTTGGACTTTACTTTAAAATTTATCTCTTCAGATCACGCAGTCACTCTCGTTCGCCTCGCAGAAAGTATTGATTGATTGATTGATTCTAACTTTTATCGATCAAACGGTGAGGCTATTTTTCTGCCACTTATTACCGTAATCTCTGATTATCGATTGACTATCCTCCTTCTTCAGTGAAATATGGGTGATCTCTGTGTGTCGTCCAGACTGCTTGTGGTTTGGAGCGATCTCAATCGATCAATAACCTAGGGCATACTGTAGTAGTCTTTGAATTGTGATGACTCTCGAAACGAAATTGATTTTATTGATTGATTATAATGAATCTTTGTGCTAGTCTCGGTGTGTGAGACTATCGACTGATATATAAATTGTTGTTACCTAGAGCGGGGATTTGTAGTTTGTAGTTTGAACTAGGAACTTTTTTCTTTACATATCTCTTATTACTATTATTATTGTACTGGTCTCGTGTGAGAGACTATCACCGGTTGTCACATATAATATATATATATATATATTTATCGACATGCTCAGCATGAAACAATACAGGTTTAAAAAGCAGAAACAATGGATAACTGAATACTCTCGACATAGCTAGATGATTGAAAGAGGGTAATATTGGACAAGATACTTGAGGAAAGAAAGGATAGAATGGGGTGGTAAAGGGGGGGGGGGGGATTTCTCATTGATGGGACCATCCCTCGCACGTGTCATTAGTCCGATGATTAGCTTGAATTGATCAGATCGAGCAGGACTTGAATGGAAACATTACATTGTGTAGTGGATAGAGTAATCATAATCTATGATCTTTGAACTTTAGACTTTGATCTTTGAACTTTGATCTCTCAATTCTCATCTCTCATACTCACTTATTGTATCCTTGTCGCATGTAACTCTAATCGATATTTTCTTGAATCTCACTCATTGTACATATCAAATGACTTTATGAATATATTTTTGTAGTTTGTAGTTTGCATTGTGATTCTAAGGGGCGGTACCGCACATGCATTGTATTGATTGATTGCCTCCCTCGTCTACCGTAACCACTCGAACTAATCGATATTTTCTCTTCAGATACGACGATGCTCGTCTCCATCACACACACACTTATCGTACCTCTGCCGCCCTCCAATCAATCGATATGCTCCGATCTACAGTAGTCTATACCGTACCCCTGACTGCTTATTTAATCTACTCTGTTACAGTATTCAAAAGTGCTTTTTTATATTCAAAATTTTTTTCACTTTTTTCACATTCATGAAACACTCAGTCATTGTATCTCTCCTTTTTGTTGTTTCTCAACAGGAAAAATACCGTAATCCATTTATTATCGATCCATCTTTCCCCCGATTTTCGTTGTTGTAAACGTATACTTTGTTAATCCATTGTAATTTGAATATAAACTATAAAGCGGCGGAAAGTGGAAATATATAAAAGTGTTAGTGTGCCTTGGGGCACTGGATGAAATGTCACATACATATCCACAAGTCATCCCACTTGAAGGAATTCTTTTCTCTTTGATAGTGGATTGAGACGAATAAGCAATGTTGTGAAGTACACGATCTTCTCTCACTCGTCTCTCAATAGTCTGCTACATACATACATGCACGTTACATACACAGCGTTTCTGCTCCAACACGGGGAGACCGCTCATACACGTTTGTAGTTCTCTCAATTTTTGTAATTTTGAAATACCGAAGTAATCTTCAGTAATTCTCCGACCTGATATCCACATGGCCACGTTACGATATGTAAACTTTTCATAAACTATCGATGTCGCTCAGGGCTGGGACAGAAAACTATTTTTTTCTGAAATCAGAAAACAGAAATTTCTGTTTTCAAAAAAGCAGAAAAAACAGAAAATTCAGAAAAAAACAGAAAATGTCATAAAATCATTGATTTCCCTTCTTCTCTTAATCGTTTTATTAGATTGGCTGCAAAACCAATTCCGCATACATTTTTATCTAAGCGCCAGCGAAAGACACCAAATCGCAACACTATAGAATCGAAACGATACCGGCTTCATTTGACTGGAACGAATATCGAGATACCAAAGTCCGATCATGAAATTTTTTGCCGTACATACACATTGATTAAATTTGGTCGAGTCGGGATCGTTTACGAACGATTTTCCCGCATTCTGGCAAATGCTTGCCTGTATGTGGCAAATAGCTGTTTTTTCGACCACCATTTTCCAGAATGTTGGCTAATCGTGTATACAAGTAGGGAAAGATGTTAAATCTGATGCCATATTTGTGCCAATTTACTCTCGCTGTGTACGGTATTTGACAAAAACACTTCATAAATGCAACAGTAAATCAGTTTTCCCTTTTTCTTTAAAACTATTTCAACAAATAATATTTTCTGAAAATTTTCTGTTTTCTAAATATATTTTCTGTTTCTGGTCGTCTCCAAAATGACCAGAAAACAGAAAAAAACAGAAAATTCAGAAACAGAAATTCCCAGCCCTGATGTCGCTCCGCCCATTCTGCTTAATCGCGCTTACATTGTGATTCTGACTCCGCCCATTTAACTCCGCGGGCTTGGACACCGCTTGCAGACATCGATACCACAAAATCTTTATTAAAATTGGAAAGCAGGGTGTGAGCGAAGACCATCCACCTTCAGACGCCCGTCGAATACAAGGGGCAGCTTTCTAATTCTCAGCGACGGTACCGAGAAGTTGTCGAGTGTAGCAGTTTCCACCGCAGTGGCGCGAAGATCGACGTCGGAGTAGCTAAACGATGATGATGACGATGAAACAAAGAGTAGACCTGTAAAAAGAGAGAGAGTAGCATAGAATCATAGATTTGTATGGTTGACAACGATATTATATTTCCGAAAACTAAAGTGGACAATTTTACACTTTTCGCATGTTTTGCATTTTTGAGCACGATATGGCCGGAGAGAAATGTCCCTTTCAGAGTAGATCATCTACATTATGGATTGACGTCCGCTTTCTTGAAAATTTACAATCGAGGAGTCGTTGATCCGGGACGGGCAAGCGGTAGAATAGAGGCCGTATTCATGAACCTTGGCAAACCGTTTGCCACAAACGTGACGTCACAAGGATCTCTGGCGAACGACTCCGCCTTTGGTTGTGACGTCATGTTTGTCGGACAACGGTTTGCCAACGTTCATGGACAATGAATCGATCAAGAATGGTTGCAGGATCTGAAAATACTGCATTTATATAGGAAAGAAGGACGAACAACAAAAGAATAAAGATTAAATTGCAAGCAACGGTTCCGAGAATTTGTCGAGTAGTCTGAACTCCAGTGGCGCAAAGGTCGACGTCACATCGCTGTCGCCTCTAGAACCCGTTAGAGAGGCTCATCAACGACGAAGACGACCCGAAACAAAGAGTCGACCTGTAAAATGAGTGAATATCATAGATTCATTGATTTTTATAGTTGACAACGATCTCATACAAGAATAGCAGATGCGGTTCAAAAGTTTCATAAAGAAAGTGGACATCATTTCAGTGGACAGTAGACTTTTCTCATCTTTAGATTTTTGAATATGATATGGCCGGAGACACTTCTACCTTTCAGAGTAGTCCATCTCCATTAGAGATTGACGTCCGCTTTCTTGGCCATTCAGAATCGAGACGTTGGGAGCCCAAGCGGTCGATGAGCAATCGAACGTGGAGGGTTGCAGGATCTGAAAAAAAAAGAATGGCATTTATATAGGAAATAAGGACGAAGAACGATAGAATAAAGATCAAAGATCAAATATATTTGAATGAAATTGGGTAAGGTATAAATTAAAAGATTTATGGAAAGTGGACGAAGGACAACACTAAGAAAGATATCTACGGTAGAGGATAAGAACGCTAATACATGATACTAACGCAAAAAATACGAAATTCTACACTAATCTCTCCACGACATCATACCCAGCCGTACATGGAGTAAACCCGGTGAGCCACATAAATTGTTCGCAACCGGGAGTACTCCACCAACGGTCAAAGCGGGTTACGGTACCGTAAGAGAGAGGTGGGACCATGGGGACGATGGAGCGAGATAGATACGGTTAGAACGACATACGGTAAATCGATCGATAAGTAAAAAGTACCTAGAGGAACTAGCGAGTGATCTACAATATTCCTATTATCGAATAAAAGAGTACACTGAGAGTGTATATAGGTGAGGAACTAGTAATCTACAAAAATTAGCTATCCATGATATTATAAACTGTACGCTATTGATCGTCGACAGAGAGGATGCAATTACGTTAAGTCAGCGGATGAAACTACGGTAAGTCAGCGGATACGGTAATCAGCGGATGAAGCTACGGTAAGTCAGCGGATACTGTAAGTCAGCGGATACTGTAAGTCAGCGAATACTGTAAGTCAGCGGATACGGTAAGTCAGCGGATACGGTAAGTCAACGGATACGGTAAGTCAGCGGATACGGTAAGTCAGCGGATACGGTAAGTCAGCGGATACGTTACGTCAGCGGATACGGTAAGTCAGCGGATACTGTAAGTCAGCGGATACTGTAAGTCAGCGGATACTGTAAGTCAGCGAATACTGTAAGTCAGCGGATACGGTAAGTCAGCGGATACTGTAAGTCAGCGGATACGGTAAGTCAGCGGATACGGTAAGTCAGCGGATACGGTAAGTCAGCGGATACGGTACGTCAACGGATGAAACTACGGTAAGTCATCAGATATGGTAGTCAGCGGATGAAACTACGGTAAGTCAACGAATACGGTACGTCAACGGATGAAACTACGGTAAGTCATCAGATACGGTAGTCAGCGGATGAAACTACGGTAAGTTAGCGGATACGGTAAGCCAACAATACGAGAGAAACCACACTAGCAGAACGATAATCGATACGACAATGGAGGGATGGGACATTATACCTCACTGAACAAGCAGACGGATCCATGTGTAGATGGAAGGCGAACCCCCTGGTGATGGCCGTAGAGTACTCCGGTAGTTGAGAGAGAGACGACCATCGGAGTTGTAGTTGTGCCGAGGAGAGATGGAGTCTGGCCGAGCTGATGAGACGATAAATGACGATGAGTGGGATTTGGTTGTCTTATATACGGATCCGCTCACGCGCTCGATCGTGACGTTCTAGAAGGGATTATCTACCCTGTTCCTAGAGTCATCGAACTGAGTGCACGTGGAGATATCGAACAAAGTGGAGCCTAGTCAAGCGATCTACTGTCTGACATCGAATATTGATTCCTTCCTTGGCTCGTATATGATCGTTCTTTGATCATAGAGGAGAGTGTGCAACTGTGAGAGAGTACAGAGTACATAGTGAGAGAGTGTGGGAAAGCGAGAGAGTGCAGAGAAAGAAATGCCGTCGTCAATGATCTACGATCAATAGTGATGTTGACTCACTGGTGATTGATTCCCTAACTTCTCTGTCTCTTCCCCCTGTGTTTTCGGCTAGGTCTTCTATGTCCCATCTTCCTCTCCACTTTCCTCACTCCATCCCTATTTTGTTTATTCCATATCTTAACTTTATAACTTTCGCACATAATTTCGTAGTTGTTGTTGTCTAGTCTACCATCTCTTGCAATCCAATTTGCTTATGATTATTTCTAACATGTTTTATCTAGTTCTTTTCATTTGCAGTCTTTGGTAGTTTTGCCGCTCGACACATGTCACTCTGTTCGTTTCCTTTTTAAAATTGATCTTTGATCTTTGCCTTCACCGCGAGCTAACCAACAAGAGAGCAGACGGAGTGAGAGAGTGAAGGAAAACGAGAGAGTTAAGAGAAAGAAAACCTATGCTCTTGTCAATGATCTACCATCGATAATGTTGATTGAGTATCCATCCTAGGTTGTTTACCTTCTTCTTTGAATGCAACTACTTTTCGCTACACCTATTTTCTTGTTTTTTTCTATTCTTAATTATTGTAGTTCAGACTCTTGCTATTCTTCTCCCTCTTCCTTTCCTTCTATATTCCTCCATCTCTCTATCTCTCTACTTCTCTCTCCAATTCCCTCTGGCCAAGATCTTGCGGTGTTCTCACTTGACATCTCTCATTCCTCTCTTCCTCTTTGTGTCACTCTCGGTGATTTTCCCGCCGTTTTCGGCTATGTCTCTTCCTTATCGTCACTCTTCTTCTTTATCTCTCTCGTGATTATCGATCTGTTATTGCCTTCTTATATCTCATTATCTTGCTTACCTTAAACTCACATAAAGATATTGTTATTATTATCATTCTTATTTTGTTCATCCCTTATTTCCCTCGCGTTTAAATTCGTAATTCTCTCTCACATGTCTATAATTCATATTCTAAACTGAACTATTTCTTTACTATTGAACTATTACTTTGGGTAATGTCAAATCCATTTCAGAACACCTTTGTCTATCGTCAGGAATCCAATCGATGAATGCTGGCGATTCCATTCACGGACAGGATGACACTGGTCTTCGTATGCTGACGTGACGTTTGCCAAGATCTAGGATATCGGGGCCAACATCAGAGTATCTATTGCGGATCTTGGAGGTGCGAGTCTTCTGTTCAAAAATCATGAAAAGAAAAGAAAAACAGTGAACATTCCTCGTTTTACACACACTCGCCACTTTTTTTCTTTTCTTTTCTTTTCTTTTCGTGACTTTTCGAAACCACATTTATATCTTTATTTCGGCGCTTCTTCCGATAACGGCATCGCTCAACTATTAATTTGTTCATAGGCATCATTTAATTACATGTTTTCCATATCAGTAGTAAAACAGGCTTATTTCAAAGCAAAAAGTGGCACTACACTAGAACACTGGATCAGTCCAAAAGAGGGCGGAAAATTAAATAAACGCGAAGGAAAGTGCCTTTATTCCAGACTTGTATACTTTACTTTTCGACTGGTCCTTTGTTCTAGAGTAGTCCTCAAAATGTGATACTCATTGAGCGATGTCTTTAGCAGAAGAAGTACAATCGTGTTCAATATGTTCAAAAGTTGCGAAAAGAGAAATCTAGAGCACATTTCTTGTGGTACTGTAAAGAGTGGAGAGTTGTCCTTGCGTAGCTTGTGAACACAAGTTGGATTATGATAGGAAACATCGATGAATTTTCAATTTTCAATTTTCTAATTTGTCGTTTTCATGTCGGTTCGGTTCGGTTCGGTTCGTCGGTTCTTCGGTTCGTCGTCGTGGCTGATGAAGATCGTCATCTCGTCGCCGCTAGTGGAATTGTCGAGTGGAAGATTTGAGCGGATGTAGAAGCCTCCTCGATGACCGTCCACTGTTGCTGAGCCCCCTGCAGGATTCCGTTTTCAGAAATAATAAAGATATTTGGGGTGTGTTAATGCTTGTAATCGGTGTCCAAGCCCGCACCGTTAAATGGGCGGAGTCGGAATCGTTATATAAAGGGTATTTATGTACGGGAGTGTCTGAGTATATGTAGATCGTTTGACATGCATTCTTATGGGGACCGATGGTCTAGTGGATAAGAGCCCGGACAATCAAACCGGCCGTTGGTCGGCAAGAAAGTTCGATTCCCCGTAGAGGATTAGCAAAAGATCAACAGTCACAACCTATCCCAACTATTTTTGCTATTTTCTCCTTGACTTATTTCCGCTCCCCCTACGCTAACGTCTAGTGTACGGCAGAGGTCCCGTAGAATGATCGTGAGCTAACTTTTTTCCTCCTAATTTTTTTTTGATAAAGAAATTTAGATAAAGAACTGTACTTTGTGTTCAATTAGCTTTTTTAAAAATCGAAAAACGAAAAATGCACAGCCCTGAGATGTAAGATAGATTAATAGTAGAAATCAGTGGGTTGCTCGTACAATTATGATTATGGTGATTGTTTCTGTATACAGTTGAGAAGTGGAGTAAATGAATCATTCAATCAATCAATAAGTAAATCAATCAATCAATCAATAATTCGATTACAGGGTATGGTCGGTCGTATCGGCGGAGCTCCAATGGGCATGGCTCAGCCACCGCCCGGCATGGGACAGCCACCACCGGGAGGTACGCGGTTTCACCGGTTTATTTTTTTCCATAACGGAATTGTGTATTACTGCTTGGCAGTGCTTGCACGAACATGTGTAATCGGTGCTACAAAAAATATGAGAGCGGTAAACAGTGAGAGCGCAATCTCATTCGGGATTTTGGTGCCGCTTAGTCCCTGCATAGGTCGAAGAGTACGTTGCAAACTACGAAGAATAGCCGCATTCTGCAATTTTTTTTTGAAAACCTGGCAGTATTTTGAAAATTTGTAACGCAGCTAGTCGACCTATGCAGTCCCTGCAACATTCTGGTTTCTTCTATTCTTATTACTCGCCGGAAAGTGACACCATCCAATGATTTTGCTCGCCCTATCTTATAATTCCAACCAAAAAAACTAAAATAATCCTTCCACTCGTTTGCCTATCCACAATCGATAAATATTGATATCATTAGTTGAATAGCTACGTTGCAGTTTTTCAAAACGCGGCCAGGATTTCCAAAAAAATCCCAAAATTCGGCCCGGCTTCGTAGTTTGTAACGTACTTTTCGGCCTGTGACTTGTAGATGTGACTGTAGCACCCCTAACGAAAAAATAAAATAATAATAATAATAATTATTATTATTATTATTATTATTATTATTATTATTATTTTTTCATCTGCGTCATAAACGTTCTACATGTAAGTATTCAGGCATGGTAATGTCTCGTCCGCCTCCCGGCATGGGCCAGTCGGCACCTCCTCCCAATGGCCCGCCACAACCACTCATGGGTCGACCGGTAGGCGCGCCACCCAATGGTAGGAATTCCCGGTCCATTATTGATTGATTTTATAATAATAATAATAATAATAATAATAATAATAATAATAATAATAATAATAATAATAATAATAATAATAATAATAATAATAATAATAATAATAATAATAATAATAATAATAATAATAATAAAAATAATAATAATAATAATAATAATAATAATAATAATAATAATAATAATAATAATAATAATAATAATAATAATAATATTTATTCCTTCAAATGAACGCATCTTCCTGTTATTCCCTGTTATTCGGTATTCCCGGTACATTATTAACTGGTGGGCTCTAGAGATTATTGATCGATTAGGGTTATGCATCGTTTCATTTTCCTTAAGTGCCAAAAAACCTCCGCAGTAACGACGGAGACGCGGTGGAGGAGGTTACGGCGTAGGCACGTAAGGCAAAGGGAACGATGCATTAGGGTGTGCCGGTAAGTGTTTTGTGTGCACTTGTGCTGATGAATAATTAGGAAATTTGTGACTGCTGCATTTCGTGAAAGAACTCTGGTATTTCAAAACCCCTCAAAGCCTACTTATTGCTAGAATACATCACTGACTTGACTTGCAAGTCTACTTCAAGTGAATATGACAAATGCACTTTAAGTTTTGCAATTCCAGAGAGAAGGCACTTTTGTGTCGCGCGTTATTGTGAAAGGCACTGCCGCGTGCCCCTTTTCGGTATTCAGCAGTTACCGTGGTTGATATCCATACATTTTATATCTAACATAACCTGACTTCCTATAGCGAATTTGCACTGTTTGGATCATGGCATTGATCAGGCTGCTAAAGTGACCCACTACTATATAAGGCTCATTTTTTCATGCGAAAAAATAACGATTTTTCTAAATCGTCCCACCATATTTTGAAAATCGACCCGTTATGCAAAGAGATTTTGTGAGGATGCCGAAAATGTATTGTGTTATCAAGGTTCGAGTATCCAGTTTCTCGAAATGGTTCCTATCATTGGACTGTTTTAAAATTTAAAAATTTTGCATGTGCACGCAAACCTATATTTGCACATCTATTAATATTATTAATTTAATTGTTGAATTAATTTAATTTAATTATTAATTAAAAATGTTAATTTAATCACTTGCAGTTGGTTCCGCCGGCTTCCCCGCGGGCGCCCACATCAATCCGAACGTGTACCCCGGCTTTCAGCAGGGCGCTGGAGGTATTTTGTAGTTTGATCTTTGATCTTTGACCTATGATCTTTGATCTTTACAGATGCGGGCGCGCCACTGACAGAGGCAGAGACGGAGGAGATCATGAACAGGAATAGAACCATCTCGAGCAGTGCCATATCGAGGTATTATTATTATTATTATTATTATTATTATTATTATTATTATTATTATTATTATTATTATTATTATTATTATTATTATTATTATTATTATTATTATTATTAATATTATTATTATTATTATTATTATTATTATTATTGTTATTATTATCATTTTTATATATCGTTATTATTGATTATAATAATTACTATTGATAGTTTGATAAGTTTTGGTCTAGTAATAGAAGTGACAGAACACGGTGATTTCTGGTCGCAGTGTCTTTATATAATTTGTGTGTTTGGGTATGATTTGATTCTAGCTCTCCGAGTCTTTTCCAAACAAAAAATTCTAATTATCTTTATCTAATATCGTTTAAATGTATATAAACCCCTGTGATTTCTGTATACATGTATCCATCAGGGTTGGGAATAAATAATAATAATAATAATATTAATAATATTAAATATTATATTATTATTAAAAATTATTATTTATGTCATATCACTCCAGTTCTACACTTCAAAGTTTTCTGATAATACTACTTCTATATAGGCGTATCCATCAGGATTGGGGAATAAATAAATAAAAATGGCAGGGCTATCTCGGATGCGACATCGGACGATCACGCAGGCGCCATCGACACCCTTCTCACCGCCATATCGCTGATCAAGCAGAGCAGAGCGGCGGCCGATGAACGATGCAAACTGTTGATTAGTAGTCTTCATGTGAGTCGTCTTTGTCAGTACATGTAGAGGGAGTGAAACGGGGATTCACCGGGTGGGTGCACATTTCGAAAAGTATGTTACAAAGTACCAAGCCTGACCGCATTTTGAGCCAACATTTCACAAAAATCGAAAAACCTGACCGCATTTTGAAAACTGATATCCTGGCTATTCGACCTATGGGTGGGTGGCGCGAGAAGGAGGTGCTGGACCGTTGTTGAATACAGCTTTTTGTTGTTGTTTGGCTTAATGGAGTGATTGGACGTAAGGTTTTGTTAGTTCAATGAATCTTCGACACCTTCCTGCTACTTTCGTGTTTCGCACACACAGTAATTGTGTCTCTCGAATTCTTGCAAGCGATACATAAATCAATTATCCGGACAACGATTTGTCATACGGCATATTCCACCATTCTCCTCTAATCTACCTATACTTTGCCTTAGACCATCACGTCAAGTGATGATGTGATCAATCAATAAATCAATATGATGATTACCGTATCTTCTCCGTTCAGGATACCCTCTCGGGCATCGAGGCGAAGATGAAGGAGCGCAAGAGGGACAGACGAGATCGATCGCGATCCAGAAGTAGAGAGAGAAAGCACAGAAGAAGGTAGGATACGGTAGATTGTGGATTATTGATTTATTGATTAGTTGCCAAGTTACGGTATACATGGCGATAGGCTTAAAGATGTAGATACGGTAGATTGTGACTTAATGATTAGTTGTTGGGTTACGGTATACTACGGTAGATATCGATTGGCTTAAAGGGGTAGATACGGTAGATTGTGGTTTTATTGATTAGTTGTTAGGTTACAGTATACTACGGTAGATATCGATTGGCTTAAAGAGGTAGATACGGTAGATTGTGGATTATTGATTAGTTGTTAGGTTACGGTATACTACGGTAGATATCGATTGGCTTAAGGAGGTAGATACGGTAGATTGTGGATTATTGATTAGTTGTTAGGTTACGGTATACTACGGTAGATATCGATTGGCTTAAGGAGGTAGATACGGTAGATTGGGGCTTATTGATTAGTTGTTAGGTTACGGTATACTACGGTAGATATTGATTTTCTTAAAGAGGTAGATACGGTAAATTGGGGCTTATTGATTAGTTGTTAGGTTACGGTATACTACGGTAGATATCGAATGACTTATGGGCACGCCCAAGCTAATTTTACTCTCCGTATTGGTAATACTCTCTCGTAGACAAAGGAGGCGGGTGGCCAGAGCGGAGTTTCAAATTACAATCAAATAAATTACAAATTAGAATCAAGTTGTTAGCTTGGATCTTGCTGACGATTTCGTTTGGGATTTGATCTTTGGACTTTACTTTAAAATTTATCTCTTCAGATCACGCAGTCGCTCTCGTTCGCCTCGCAGAAAGTATTGATTGATTGATTGATTCTAACTTTTATCGATCAAACGGTGAGGCTATTTTTCTGCCACTTATTACCGTAATCTCTGATTATCGATTGACTAGCCTCCTTCTTCAGTGAAATATGGGTGATCTCTGTGTGTCGTCCAGACTGCTTGTGGTTTGGAGCGATCTCAATCGATCAATAACCTAGGGCATACTGTAGTAGTCTTTGAATTGTGATGACTCTCGAAACGAAATTGATTTTATTGATTGATTATAATGAATCTTTGTGCTAGTCTCGGTGTGTGAGACTATCGACTGATATATAAATTGTTGTTACCTAGAGCGGGGATTTGTAGTGTGTAGTTTGAACTAGGAACTTTTTTTCTTTACATATCTCTTATTACTATTATTATTGTACTGGTATCGTGTGAGAGACTATCACCGGTTGTCACATATAATCTATGATCTTTGAACTTTAGACTTTGATCTTTGAACTTTGATCTCTCAATTCTCATCTCTCATACTCACTTATTGTATCCTTGTCGCATGTAACTCTAATCGATATTTTCTTGAATCTCACTCATTGTACATATCAAATGACTTTTACATTTTACGGGGACTTTTGTATGTTTACATTATGAATATATTTTTGTAGTTTGTAGTTTGCATTGTGATTCTAAGGGGCGGTACCGCACATGCATTGTATTGATTGATTGCCTCCCTCGTCTACCGTAACCACTCGAACTAATCGATATTTTCTCTTCAGATACGACGATGCTCGTCTCCATCACACACACACACACACTTATCGTACCTCTGCCGCCCTCCAATCAATCGATATGCTCCGATCTACAGTAGTCTATACCGTACCCCTGACTGCTTATTTAATCTACTCTGTTACAGTATTCAAAAGTACTTTTTTTTCACATTTTTTTTCACTTTTTCACATTCATGAAACACTCAGTCATTGTATCTCTCCTTTTTGTTGTTTCTCAACAGGAAAACTCTACCGTAATCCATTTATTATCGATCCATCTTTTCCCCGATTTTCGTTGTTGTAAACGTATACTTTGTTAATCCATTGTAATTTGAAAATAAACTATAAAGCGGCGGAAAGTGGAAATATATAAAAGTGTTAGAGTGTGCCTTGGGGGCACTGGATGAAATGTCACATACATATCCACAAGTCATCCCACTTGAAGGAATTCTTTTCTCTTTGATAGTGGATTGAGACGAATAAGCAATGTTGTGAAGTACACTATCTTCTCTCACTCGTCTCTCAATAGTCTGCTACATACATACATACAGGTTACACACACAGCGTTTCTGCTCCAACACGGGGAGACCGCTCATACACGTTTGTAGCTCTCTCAATTTTTGTAATTTTGAAATACCGAAGTAATCGTCAGTAATTCTCCGACCTTATATCCACATGGCCACGCTATGATATGTAAACTTTTCATAAACTATCGATGTCGCTCCGCCCATTCTGCTTAATCGCGCTTACATAGTGATTCTGACTCCGCCCATTTAACTCCGCGGGCTTGGACACCGCTTGCAGACATCGATACCCCAAAATCTTTATTAAAATTGGAAAGCAGGGTGTGAGCGAAGACCATCCACCTTCAGACGCCCGTCGAATACAAGGGGCAGCTTTCTAATTCTCAGCGACGGTACCGAGAAGTTGTCGAGTGTAGCAGTTTCCACCGCAGTGGCGCGAAGATCGACGTCGGAGTAGCTAAACGATGATGATGACGATGAAACAAAGAGTAGACCTGTAAAAAGACAGAGAGAGTAACATAGAATCATAGATTTGTATGGTTGACAACGATATTATATTTCCCAAAACTAAAGTGGACAATTTTACACTTTTCGCATCTTTTGCATTTTTGAGCACGATATGGCCGGAGAGAAATGTACCTTTCAGAGTAGATCATCTACATTATGGATTGACGTCCGCTTTCTTGAAAATTCACAATCGAGGAGTCGTTGATCCGGGACGGGCAAGCGGTAGAACAGAGACCGTATTCATGAACCTTGGCAAACCGTTTGCCACAAACGTGACGTCACAAGGATCTCTGGCGAACGACTCCGCCTTTCGTTGTGACGTCATGTTTGTCGGACAACGGTTTGCCAACGTTCATGGACAATGAATCGATCAAGAATGGTTGCAGGATCTGAAAATACTGCATTTATATAGGAAAGAAGGACGAAGAACAAAAGAGTAAAGATTAAATTGCAAGCAACGGTACCGAGAATTTGTCGAGTAGTCTGAACTCCAGTGGCGCAAAGGTCGACGTCACATCGCTGTCGCCTCTAGAACCCGTTAGAGAGGCTCATCAACGACGAAGACGACCCGAAACAAAGATTCGACCTGTAAAATGAGTGAATATCATAGATTCATTGATTTTTATAGTTGACAACGATCTCATACAAGAATAGCAGATGCGGTTCAAAAGTTTCATAAAGAAAGTGGACATCATTTCAGTGGACAGTAGACTTTTCTCATCTTTAGATTTTTGAATATGATATGGCCGGAGACACTTCTACCTTTCAGAGTAGTCCATCTCCATTAGAGATTGACGTCCGCTTTCTTGGCCATTCAGAATCGAGACGTTGGGAGCCCAAGCGGTCGATGAGCAATCGAACGTGGAGGGTTGCAGGATCGGAAAAAAAGAATGGCATTTATATAGGAAATAAGGACGAAGAACAATAGAATAAAGATCAAAGATCAAATATATTTGAATGAAATTGGGTAAGGTATAAATTAAAAGATTTATGGAAAGTGGACGAAGGACAACACTAAGAAAGATATCTACGGTAGAGGATAAGAACGCTAATACATGATACTAACGCAAAAAATACGAAATTCTACACTAATCTCTCCACGACATCATACCCAGCCGTACATGGAGTAAACCCGGTGAGCCACATAAATTGCTCGCAACCGGGAGTACTCCACCAACGGTCAAAGCGGGTTACGGTACCGTAAGAGAGAGGTGGGACCATGGGGACGATGGAGCGAGATAGATACGGTTAGAACGACATACGGTAAATCGATCGATAAGTAAAAAGTACCTAGAGGAACTAGCGAGTGATCTACAATATTCCTATTATCGAATAAAAGAGTACACTGAGAGTGTATATAGGTGAGGAACTAGTAATCTACAAAAACTATCCATGATATTATAAACTGTACGCTATTGATCGTCGACAGAGAGGATGCAATTACGTTAAGTCAGCGGATGAAACTACGGTAAGTCAGCGGATACGGTAATCAGCGGATGAAGCTACGGTAAGTCAGCGGATACTGTAAGTCAGCGGATACTGTAAGTCAGCGAATACTGTAAGTCAGCGGATACGGTAAGTCAGCGGATACGGTAAGTCAACGGATACGGTAAGTCAGCGGATACGGTAAGTCAGCGGATACGGTAAGTCAGCGAATACGGTAAGAAAGCGGATGAAACTACGGTAAGTCAGCGGATACGGTACGAAAGCGGATGAAACTACGGTAAGTCATCAGATACGGTAGTAATCGGAATGAAACTACGGTAAGTCAACGAATACGGTACGTCAACGGATGAAACTACGGTAAGTCATCAGATATGGTAGTCAGCGGATGAAACTACGGTAAGTCAACGAATACGGTACGTCAACGGATGAAACTACGGTAAGTCATCAGATACGGTAGTCAGCGGATGAAACTACGGTAAGTTAGCGGATACGGTAAGCCAACAATACGAGAGAAACCACACTAGCAGAACGATAATCGATACGACAATGGAGGGATGGGACATTATACCTCACTGAACAAGCAGACGGATCCATGTGTAGATGGAAGGCGAACCCCCTGGTGATGGCCGTAGAGTACTCCGGTAGTTGAGAGAGAGACGACCATCGGAGTTGTAGTTGTGCCGAGGAGAGAAGGAGTATGGCCGAGCTGATGAGACGATAAATGACGATGAGTGGGATTTGGTTGTCTTATATACGGATCCGCTCACGCGCTCGATCTTGACGTTCTAGAAGGGATTATCTACCCTGTTCCTAGAGTCATCGAACTGAGTGCACGTGGAGATATCGAACAAAGTGGAGCCTAGTCAAGCGATCTACTGTCTGACATCGAATATTGATTCCTTCCTTGGCTCGTATGTGATCGTTCTTTGATCATAGAGGAGAGTGTGCAACTGTGAGAGAGTACAGAGTACAGAGTGAGAGAGTGTGGGAAAGCGAGAGAGTGCAGAGAAAGAAATGCCGTCGTCAATGATCTACGATCAATAGTGATGTTGACTCACTGGTGATTGATTCCCTAACTTCTCTGTCTCTTCCCCTGTGTTTTCGGCTAGGTCTTCTATGTCCCTCTTCCTCTCCACTTTCCTTATTCCATCATACCTATTTTGTTTATTCCATATCTTAACTTTATAACTTTCGCACATAATTTCGTAGTTGTTGTTGTCTAGTCTACCATCTCTTGCAATCCAATTTGCTTAAGATTATTTCTAACGTGTTTTATCTAGTTCTTTTCATTTGCAGTCTTTGGTAGTTTTGCCGCTCGACACTTGTCTCCCTGTTCGTTTCCTTTTTAAAATTGATCTTTGATCTTTGCCTTCACCGCGAGCTAACCAACAAGAGAGCAGACGGAGTGAGAGAGTGTAGGAAAACGAGAGAGTTAAGAGAAAGAAAACCTATGCTCTTGTCAATGATCTACCATCGATAATGTTGATTGAGTATCCATCCTAGGTTTTTTTACCTTCTTCTTTGAATGCAACTACTTTTCGCTACACCTATTTTCTTGTTTTTTTTTCTATTCTTAATTATTGTAGTTCAGACTCTTGCTATTCTTCTCCCTCTTCCTTTCCTTCTCTATTCCTCCATCTCTCTATCTCTCTACTTCTCTCTCCAATTCCCTCTGGCCAAGATCTTGCGGTGTTCTCACTCGACATCTCTCATTCCTCTCTTCCTCTTTGTGTCACTCTCGGTGATTTTCCCGCCGTTTTCGGCTATGTCTCTTCCTTATCGTCACTCTTCTTCTTTATCTCTCTCGTGATTATCGATCTGTTATTGCCTTCTTATATCTCATTATCTTGCTTACCTTAAACTCACATAAAGATATTGTTATTATTATCATTCTTATTTTGTTCATCCCTTATTTCCCTCGCGTTTAAATTCGTAATTCTCTCTCACATGTCTATAATTCATATTCTAAACTGAACTATTTCTTTACTATTGAACTATTACTTTGGGTAATGTCAAATCCATTTCAGAACACCTTTGTCTATCGTCAGGAATCCAATCGATGAATGCTGGCGATTCCATTCACGGACAGGATGACACTGGTCTTCGTATGCTGACGTGACGTTTGCCAAGATCTAGGATATCGGGGCCAACATCAGAGTATCTATTGCGGATCTTGGAGGTGCGAGTCTTCTGTTCAAAAATCATGAAAAGAAAAGAAAAACAGTGAACATTCCTCGTTTTACACACACTCGCCACTTTTTTCTTTTCTTTTCTTTTCTTTTCTTTTCGTGACTTTTCGAAACCATATTTATATCTTTATTTCGGCGCTTCATCCGATAACGACATCGCTCAACTATTAATTTGTTCATAGTCATCATTTAATTACATGTTTTCCATATCAGTAGTAAAACAGGCTTATTTCAAAGCAAAATGTGGCACTGCACTACACAGTATTCTGGTCCAAGCCATTTTTCTTCGAAAGCAAGACAAAGGAGAGACCATTGTATTCGAGAGAGTTTGTATGTTGAGCGGTCGTTCTTGCTATGAAAGTCATGAGAACGCTGTGACTAGAACCCTGGATCAGTCCAAAATAGGGCGGAAAATTAAATAAACGCGAAGAAAAGTGCCTTTATTCCAGACTTGTATACTTTACTTTTCGACTGGTCCTTTGTTCTAGAGTAGTCCTCAAAATGTGATACTCATTGAGCGATGTCTTTAGCAGAAGAAGTACAATCGTGTTCAATATGTTCAAAAGTTGCGAAAAGAGAAATCTAGAGCACATTTCTTGTGGTACTGTAAAGAGTGGAGAGTTGTCCTTGCGTAGCTTGTGAACACAAGTTGGATTATGATAGGAAACATCGATGAATTTTCAATTTTCAATTTGTCGTTTTCATGTCGGTTCGGTTCGGTTCGGTTCGTCGGTTCTTTGATTCGTCGTCGTGGCTGATGAAGATCGTCAGCTCGTCGCCGCTAGTGGAATTGTCGAGTAAAAGATGTGAGCGGATGTAGAAGCCTCCTCGATGACCGTCCAGTCTGCTGATGAATCCCTTGCAGGATTCCGTTTCAGAAATAATAAAGATATTTGGGGTGTGTTAATGCTTGTAATCGGTGTCCAAGCCCGCACCGTTAAATGGGCGGAGTCGGAATCGTTATATAAAGGATATTAGTACGGGAGTGTCTGAGTATATGTAGTTCGTTTGACATGCATTCTAATGGGTACCTATGGTCTAGTGGATAAGAGCCCGGACATTCAAACCGGCCGGTTGGTCGGCAAGAAAGTTCGATTCCCCGTAGAGGATTAGCAAAAGATCAACAGTCGCAACCTATCCCAACTGTTTTTGCTATTTTCTCCTTGACTTATTTCCGCTCCCCCTACGCTAACGTCTAGTGTGCGGCAGAGGTCCCGTAGAATGATCGTAAACTAACTTTTTTCCTCCTAAATTTTTTTTGATAAAGAAATTTAGATAAAGCGCTGTACTTTGTGTTCAATTAGCTTTCAATGATTTTCAATTTTACATGCAGTTAAAATATTATGACAAATTTACCTTTTATACTATAATGCGTTACTTTCTCTGATATTTCAAAACTTAAAGTCTGTTTAAAATATGTCACTGATTTAGAGTTTGCTTTAAGCCTACTTAATAATAATAATACAGTTTAAAAATACAGATTTAATGGAATAAAGTTGATGATCTAAATATAATACGCATCGAAAAACTAACCCTAATATCAGCAATTTGAAACTTCTTCGGTTTCTTCCATACGTTTCTCTTTGACCTGCTGAACATAGAAATAGAAACAAAGAAAGGCCGCCTATTTACATGAACGATTCGAAATATAAAATAAACTGTGGAGAGTTCAAATGAGCAAAGTCACCATTCATTCATCCCTTTCATATGTTGCACATGTTCCCCGTCATATTTCTCATTCATAATGATCCTCTTCTTTTCTACTTACTCTGGTATTAAAATCAAGTTTTCAAAATTCGAAAAAACGCCACATCTGTGTTTCAAGGAACCAGCCCAAATGATTACCCATTTTATGATGGGGGCCCATGGGGGTATCCATAAAAAATTTTAGGCCAAATCGGTAAGGTCGATGTCCGGGGTCTTTGGCACAACCCTCGAATCTTACTGAGCCGGTGTCTTCAGTCTATCCAGTAAGCTTTCCGCTATACGGATTGGTACTTTTGGTACAGCGAACTCTTTGTCACATTTTTTGCCACGTTTATGGCACTAGAAAAGTTTGCAGGGACCAGGAAACTTCCATACGACAGGACAGTAGAACAGAACCGTTAATTTATTAGCTGACCAATGATTTGGTAACTTTAAATGTTTTAAATTCACGTTGAAAAAATGTGAAGTAATTTTGTATTTAATTCATAATGCTGTTGCCATGAGATGTCTATGAATTTGCAAAAGAGTTGTTAATGGGTCGAACCTGGATGATGAGAAAGCGAAAATTCTCACAGAGAAAATTCTCTTAGAAGAGTTTCTGTTTTAAGAAATTCACTGCTTAGAACAGAACATCATAAATTGAATTTCTTACTTTTCAAGGTAATTATTTCGCGGATATTTCTTACAATTAAGAAAATGAAAAGTAAGAAATTTAAAATCTAAGAAAATGTTCTGTGTGAGTGGATTTTTCGCTTGAGTAATACCTAATGTTTAATACCTAATGTTGCAGTCCCGCCTTTGTCCCGTCCGTGGTTTCACATTGTGAAATTTTAGGTCTATCTGTGGTGCCACCTGACCAAGACAAATATTGCTGTTTTTGGTAGAGAAACAGATACTCTACTCAAAGGGGATACCGAATAATGAGAGGTTATGAGTTCTTAAAGAGAAGTTGAGACACTCCCATGTGGTGTGCCTCGGCGAGCTTTCTCATATCGCGCCATACGCGACACTAGCTATATTTTCGTATTCTAAAAGCCATGTAGGTAGTGTGCAGCTTTAGATATCATTTATTGAATTATCGTACGGAGATATGGAGTCTATACAAGGAGTGAGTCTTTTTTATAATTTATTTTCATTTGTTATATTGTACTTACATACATCTTATAATCCATTTATTATTATAAGAAAGTTCACATATTACAATTTAAAATCTAATGCGCATGCAAAGTTACAATTGTTCATTATATCCTATTAATTATTTACATACTTATATTGTGTAAATTTATTACACTTTCTTATACTTGTTATGTGAGCCTCTGAGAGAAATCATCTCCATTCAAAACTTGATACAATTGCCTATGATGTGCTGTTGGTGTATAAGTTGCTAATACAAAACTTATGGATTATGCTGAAAGTTAAAGGGAGAGTGACCTCTCGCAATGGTCTCTTCATTGTGCGCATTACTTTCTCTGTTCTCTAACAGAGAGAGAACGTAGACCTTTGAAGAGACCGTTGACAAAGGTGTCAGCCCCTTTAAACAACGAGAGAGAGTATGGGAGAAAAGAAACACCTAGTGACCCTTGCCCTTTCTGTTCTTCATCCTCCCTGATGTCTCTAGTAGAGACTCTCTACCCTCTCTGTCTACTTCTCTCTTCACAGTCCCAATATCTCGGTTTTGTTATTCACGGGACAAAGGAAAGGATAAGGAAAGGAAAAGAGATGACTACAATGTTTGCACAACCTCAACGGTTTTGGATTTTATTTTTTGACTTTTGAAAAGAACAATGTTCTTTCAGGAAAGGAAGATATGTACGAGCGAAGTCGAAGATGTCGATGCTTTCGGAAAGAAGATGGCTCTTGAAGCAGAAGAAAAATCAAATGTATGAATTATTTATTTTGATACAGTTGTGGATGTTGGCTTTGTCGAATTCGCAAATGCATCACGCAGTATAGCTCCGCATAACGCGAGGCGGTTTTTTCTCAGTGAACAAAGAGCTAAAAATTATATACACTTTAGCGATCGCTTAACTGGTTGGGAGGCTGAAAAAATCATAGAAAGCAATTTTTTTAGTTGTCTCTTAATAATAATTCCAATTTGGCAATGGTGTGATAATTTTTGATTATTTTGTAAAAAAATATTCTGATTCAACCAAATTTTGGTTACTCTGAGAAAAAACACCTTATTTATGCGGTGTGCGGCATGTCGAAAAGGCTAAAGTGCCCCTCTGCATATGCTTTTTCTTTGCAGAATCTTATTTATTTTGAGATATAAATTCTTTTCGAATGAAAATTCTTTAAGGCGAATCTACTTGATCTTCCAATTGAAATCCAAACAAAGATAATATCGCTTCTGAGATATGAAGATCAATTATCAATTGGTCGAACATGTTCGATACTGAAGAAAGCGGAGAAAGAAGCTGATAAATCATACAAGTACATTTTGATAGCTAGAGTATGTTTATATTTAATTAATCCGTAGCGTAGCCTTCAAAAAATTTGGTTTAATTTGGGTTTGGTCTAAGAAAAAAGAATAGCAATTTTGAAACTCTGCTGGCACTGCGAAATATTGAGTCCAAGATGGACAAATTAGCAAGTAGCTAGAGGGGTTATTTCCTTTAGCGACAGGATTATGGAAATTTTAGGAGGATGATGGCCGTACACAGATGATTCTTAACCAGACTGACTCAACACGGGAATACTGCTACTCACTTTCGAGTGGAACAGGAAAAGTGGAGAAATGGACAGATACAGTAGAATTTACTAGAGATACGGTACGTTTTCGATTCTTTTTTTGGCTTTTTATAACCCAATTTCACCACAAATGCATTGATTTATTTATTTCTTTTATTAATTTCAGGTCCAGTGGGGTGACTTTTTCGGACCAAGAACTGAAGAAACGCCGCTTGGAGATTATCCTAATGTTGTTTCTCCTTATCTGAGAAGAACAGCATTCGGTGCTATAGCACTGATTGGAGTGGGTTATTTCACTATATTTTTATTAATCTGAACACTACATTTTTATATCTTATTTTTTAAAGAAAATGAAATAGATGTCCCCAGACATACTTATCCCTTTTTGTTATTTCACTTTCATAAATGCTCTAGTTTAAAAAAAATAATCTGAACAATAGAGTTAATTATTATTGTTTAACAAAATTAATTATGTGGATTATGCCTATCTTCTTTACCTATCTTGTGCATTGATTTATTTATTTCATTTATTAATGTCTCCTATCTTCTTTTGTTTCTTTACAGCTCAATCTAACGCCAGAGTTATTTTCTACATTTCGAATGATGTTTACTTCCACCAAGATCGATCTATTGTATATAAAAAGTGTACTGAATCTGGAATATCAGTGAGTTTCCTAATCTTGAAAATTCACTGAACAAATGAATTTATAATTAACGAATTTATCGGTAAATCGAAAAATCATTGGATTGGAGAACATTGGAAAAATACGATTCATTTGGATCATTCTGAATGATTCTGGCCATTCAGCGTCAGTTATGGCCGTATCTTTACATGTAAAATAATAAAATATATGAGCGTAAGAATCGCAAAATTTGATCGCCTAAAGCATTTTTCATGAAAAAGTTTCAGAAATTTTCAAAAATGGATTTTATCTCAGAGGAAAAAGTGTATTTCGCGAGATAAGTAGATCGGAACGGAATGGCATGGGAACCCCATAGAAAACAATTCAGACAATTTGAGGCGCGGGACTTTCGAGATAACCAACTTTTAGTGTTTTGCCGTTGAAGTGGAGGCAATCCTGTCCACTCCCCTTCCTCTTAGCACCATCGGGTGATGAGAAATGGGTGAAAACGCGATTTCAACGCGACTTCGTCTGCCCTCAATGGTGGCTCAAGATGTAAAATGAACATAACAGTCGTTATCAGCATTCTTGAGAACCCCGATCCCAAATTTTGATTTTTTGAGTGTGCCAGATGCCACTGAGATTATATGATTCTTTCGCAAACGACCTCCTATAAGTTTGCTACTAATGTTTCCTATGTTTCGGCCGCTACGTCTATGTACGATGTGAACTTTTGAAAAATTGATTAATAAAAAATTTAAAAGAAATTTTAAAAAAATTGATTTAATTTAGAGACTACTACAGCCTTATGAAGATGGCCAAACGTATCTACCTTTGTATTTATTATACCATTGATAAACTTCCGTTCGATAGTGATATTCTTTTGGCAATGTCAAAATGTCTAGAACGACTCAACATTTCAACGACAATGATGAAGATGGAAGAGGTAAATTTTTTTGTTTGTTTTAACTGTTAGATTTGAAATGCTCTTTCGCAAGCACTACTCACTATTACGTACGATTCCCTTACCCGATCTTGAATGCATTCCTTAAAGGTGGAGTCCGACGAATATTTTCGTGAACAAACTGTGAAGACAGAAAGATAGCAAAAGTTATTCTGCATACTGTACATTAATTATTTTATGCTAATTCAGCTTATTGATCGCTAGAATCATGAATGAATCCATGCTTGATGTACAGGCAAAGGCGGGAAATTTTGAAAATAAGATTTCTTTAAGGCCAATCTACTTGATCTTCAGCAATAGGTTTCGAACCCACGAGGTTACGCTAACTAGGCAGCGCATTTACCACTACGCCACAGGATGCATGCATGGAAGATCTAATTTTTTGCATATCATTTATCCTTTGTATACACGATATGTTAGACATTAGCATAGACATTCGAGGGCCTCCACTTTAAACGTGAAACAGAAATCATTACGTCAATTCAGGGATACTTGAGGCGATGTTTCAAGGATGATTCCGTGATTGATGACAAACTCCTAATAGAAATGGTATCTTCAAGAAGTTGTCTGGTTATCGATTTGATAATAAATTGTACCTTGATAACTGCGGAGGGTCTTTATGAAGCTATGATGGTAAGACATTGTTCTAGAATATATTACCCTACAAAAATAGTCGAATTTCGTAATATAATCGAGTTCTCACTATATCCCCGAAATATTCAGAAATTATCGGACCATGAGGATCACAAGAAAAGAGGATTCCGTATTCACATTACAAGGAACACCTTCGATCAATTCTTTCAAAAACTCGGCATTTCTACCGATTCAGGTGTGTTTGTGTTGAAGATAAATTCATAGACGTATGAAATATTTACCTTTATATTTATGCTTATACTGACATGACAAGTTTTTCTTCAGCAATATAAAAAATTTCAGATAGGTACGAATCATTTGATGGGAGCTATCAAAACTGTCGTGTATTATTTCACAAAGTTATAAAGATCAAGCCAGGATTCGTCTATTTCCGATCGAAAGCGAATAACATCTCTATTTCGTGTAGACGTCTCAAGCAAGATCGTGAGCATATGCAGATCGCCATTGGTTATTTTGAATTCAATTTCTTTGATCCATTCCTTGGAGTACGAACTGTGAAGAGTGTCGCACCATTACATTTGCTTTCGAAAACAATTCCAGGAGATAGGGAGTATCTGGATTGAAAAGAATGTGAACCAAACCTAGACATTCACATTGTACAACTTTTTGTAAACTAAAGACAACTTTGTGACAACATGACAAGTAGCCTGCTTTGTGTCTTGATGAATCTCCTACCATAAGATAAACTGTACAAAGACATACCTCATATTCCTAATTTAATTTTTAAAAATCCTGCCATAAGTTGTACAAACATCGCCCACAGATATACCTTACATTCCTAATTTGCATTTTTCATATTGTTGTACGTTGTACGTTGTTGTTTTATTGTTGTATATGGTTGTCACTTTTAGGAAACCATTTGTTCACATAAACTCATTTTTATCATTTTATACTGCTCACGTGCATATTAATACGGTGTTCATAAACCACGCAACGGAAAAGATTAATAATAGGAAAATGGGCGAGAGCATATAACACGCATGTCACCTAAGGATTGACTCATTCTACTACACACTTTTGACTTGACCCCTTCAGTTCACGCCAAAGTTCGTCGTTAAGGCTCATTCCTTTCTTTCTCTCCTATCTACAGTATTCATCGGTCAATCCGTACCAGGAACCATAGTAATAGACGAATATTGCTGGTTTTTCTGCAGCGAGAACAAAACTAACTTGACTTGAACTTAACTTGAGCGACTCGACGTCAGATTGATCGTCAGCCCATTCTCCAGTATATTACAGGACAATCCTGTCAATTAGTGGTAAAAGCGCTTCCCAGTTAGCCAACCTCGTGGGTTCGAAACCTATTGCTGAACTTTCCTATTTTCAAAATTTCGCGCCTTTGCCTGTACATCAAGCACGATACATTCATGATTCTAACGATCAATAAGCTGAATTAGCATAAAATAATTTATGTACGCTATGCAGAATAACTTTTGCAATCTTTCTGTCTTCACATTTTGTTCACGAAAATATTCGACGGACTCCATCTTTAAATCGGCTCCCAAGGGCTTAAATGAAAGCTGTTGACGAGCTCTATCGATTGTGCCCAAAACAAAATAGGTCCCGGAACTGTGGAACAAAATCAATTTCCTATAGAATAAAAAATCAAAAAGTTGGATTTCACATTTTTATCTGAAAGTACTCGAGAAAATACACATTTCATCTGTTGATCACTTTTTCCTAGCTCTCCTGTGAGTCGTGAAAATCGCATCGGAAAGGGCCTCAACGACGAACTTTGATGTGAGCTCCTGGAGAGATGTTTGATCTACCATCCTTGCTACTCTGGCTCAGGGATGTCCTACCCAATGACCATCGAAAACTGTGGAGAAAAGAGGGGTCAACTCAAAGTGTGTAATAAATCAGACGATTTTGGACAATCCTTAGGTGACATGCCTGATAAGTAGGTTGACTACTTTATACTCCCCGCGTACACGTTTGAGAAGTTGAGTTGATGAAGCGATGGAAAGTTCTAGTTTTACTAGTCGTGAGATCGCATAGAACAAGGATGGATTAATCCGTTTATTTTAAAAAATTCTTATCTACGAGAGTCTGTATGAGGGAATTGACATTATTCTGACCGTGTGGCGCGTACAAAGCAAAAAAAAAAATCTGTTTGATGTATATTATAATAGTGCAATGCCATACAAATGAGAATGTTTGATTTTGTGTCTGACGATTACTGTAAGAGTTTTGTGCCGAGGAATTCAGAAAAAAATTCTGAGGTGAGTCCTCACAGTATGGTCTCCCAGAGAGGTCCTCTGCGGAAGCCATACACTAGGCCACGTCCACATTTTATCGATTGTTCTTCTTGTTCGAACAGTCCATAGATACCGTTGTTAAATGTGTAGTTTGTAGTTTCCTCAATTCTGGACACGTCGACAACATTTACCGCTGACTACTCTTGTTGTTATACTCGATGAGCGCTTCAATATGAGAACAAACATGAGGGGTTTTGAAAACAAAAATATTTTCGGATCATCTTCAGGTCCATTTTTTCTCAAAATAGGTATCTTTCGATTTTTTAATTGTTTCAGTCATTCGACGCGGAATTCTTTGCTCTATAAGATGAGGCAAAAATTGGACTGTACTTCTTTGTTTTAAAATTTTAAATAATTTTAGAATGTTTTGAGAAGGTAAAAAAAATCAGTTTGCGATCGGATCTCCGGACCATCGTATAACCAGTTTTTGTTATCTATTTATACTTGTAATTAATCGACACTAACATTGGTCCATTTTGTTTTGGTGAAAATAGAGTTTGCAAATTTCGAAAACCCGCCACATCTGTGTTTCAAGGAATCAACCCAAATGAATACCCATTTTGTGATGGGGGCCCATGGGGGTATCCATAAAAAATTTTGAGCGAAGTCGGTGATTTCGATGAACCGGGTCAGTGGCTCAACCCTCGAATCTTACTGGGCCGGTGTCTTAATTGCACACAGAGAAAAGAGCGTAACCCACAGTACACAAGACCTGTGAAGACCTGTAAACATTTTTTGCGTCATAACATAACATAACATAATTTATCAGGGGTCGCATAGTTGCGCTGATCAGGTTTTAGGGTGTCCATTCGTCATCAGTTAGGCTCCACCACGTTGTCCCATTCTCTTTGTAATCTCGTTCCTCCATCTTTCTAGCGGTCTTCCTTGTCCTCTACTAAGTATTCGATCATACGGTGTCCAAATTGTTAGTCTCCTTGTCCATCGATTATCATCCATATTCCTTATCTTCTTGGCCCAGTTCAGTTTTCTTCTCGTCGCTTCTTCCACCCAGTCCATCACTCCTGTTTCTCTCCGAACATGGTCATTGCTCAATCGATCCTTCCAAGTAACTCCTATCATACGACGTTCCATCTTTCTTTGGGCGACCCTCAGTTCATTCTTATCGGACTCTCTCATCACCCAACATTCACTTCCATAGAGAATAGTCGACATAATACACGCGTTGAAAGCCCTTTTCCTGATCTCTCTGTCTACAGTGGGATGCTTTAATAGGTGTCCGATGTTCCTCCATCCACATTGAACTCTTCTCTTCAGGTGACTTCTGCATTAGAAAATTGATATGATTCACGCAAATTGATGAAATGAAAGGAACAAATAATATATATGAAGACAGTGCAAAAAATATCAATAACTATAATTGATTTTTTTTCAATCGATGCAATCGATGCAGGCGCTTCCAGAGACAAAATGGGTACCCAAAAAACCCGCAGTCTTGGAGGACTACCCGGTGGAATATATATTCTTTAAATAAAATAAAAAGTGCAAACCTCGGAGTCATAACTGCGATCATTCCCCCTTTGTCTCAGAGTAGTGGCTTTCGACTAGACCCTACATTGGAGCAAAGGTGAGGAAATGTGTATATTATAGTTCCAGTAATTTCAGATTCCTGCCGCCGTACCAAATCATTTTTTGGACTTTTCTGAAGGGCCTTTTTTGTGTATAGGTACTTTTTTTAAGGAAGATACTTTATTTGCAAAATACAAATGAATCAAAGCAGTAGGTACGGGCGAAAAATCAACGAACTTGCCAATACAGATGACTATAACGGGGAACGATAAACACAAACCAAAATGAGGAGCGAGGGAGTGTTAACAGAAAATGTTAAAAAAATAGGATAAATAGTGAATGAAATCAATAAATATGCAAACTTGAATGGCTACAACACGTAATAAGCAATGTGAATAATTCGAAACGAAAAAAAGTGGAGAATAATGGGGTATTGAGTAGCAACATGGGAATGGTCAAAACCATATAGAAATTGTTATCTTGATATCTTTCATAATCAATCTTCATCTCTTCATCTATGTACACGTGTCGTTCTTGCAGTGCATCTACCGTTGTAGGTGAAGTCTCTGTAAACGTAAACAATTATGGAAAGTGAAATGAAATTATGATTTTTTTCTCGATGATTTGCATACTCAATCAAACTAATATGAACTCAACTACAAACTACATCTTTTTTTACGAACTGCAGTCACACTGATATTCCCTCTTTCTTGAACGTTTGCCAAAGAGTAACGCAATGATATACAAAATATTGATCGCCATGTGTTATAATAACTAAGGAGCTGGCACAACTGACCTAATCCATGACTCAGAATCAATTCAATCAATAAAAGTATAGTAACGAACCATGTATAAAGTTGCAGCACTCCGCATGCTGACGATACACCAAGTTCAAAGTCGAAAAAAACCTAAAAATATTATATTAAATGCGATATATGAAAGAAAGAGCATGTATCGATCGACAAACATGGATCATGACAAATGAGTTTTGGGGGATATGTCAGCTAAATCGAGCAAAACTATCTTCGAAGAACAACATAACGATGGAACATGTTGCTTATCATCGATTCATACATAAATAAGGCAGAAAATATGGCGACAACAAAGGAAAAACGCAAATAACAAAGTAAAATGTCCGAAGACGTGATAGAGGTGGCAGCCGGAACATAAGCCGGAAAATGGCAAAACTAAACTCCAAACTACGAATGAGAATGATAGGTCCAAATTTGGAAAGTGTATTTTTTCTATAGCAGTCCAATTTAGAGTGGAGGTTAGAAAAGGGAGTAGAGTGTATGCAAAATTGAGAGTGCGCAGACACTGGAAAAAAGTTGCACATTCCAACCCTACTACTTTTTGTGATCGGTCGTTTTTCTCTGTTCTCTCTTCACTTTCTTTTGCTCTCTCTTTTTCTTCCCCCACCCTCTCAGATTTTGACTGTTTTTGAACCAAAAAAGTAACGAATTATAAGGGCATTTTCGACTGATTTGGTACGGCGGCAATCGATGACTTCGGAATCAAAATTTAGCAAACTACTTTTGATGAAAGTTTGTCACGGAAATAACGTTAGAAAAACTTTGATTTGAAATCAACTGATTAAAACGACTCCTTAGGGAATCTCACCGCTAAAACTTTCACATAGACAATTTTCAGCTTGGAAAGGACGAAGTAATTACTCTCTATTAAGAATTGCAATTGAAGAACTGATCATTTGATCAACGAGCGCGCGGAATGATCTTTGCATAATCATCAATTAGCTCACTCTCTATTGATGCAAATTAGTTTTGGAACCCGACGATTTATAACCGTCGATTGGGAACTAACTGTTTAGAACCATAATTTCAAAACTTGAAAATCGTAACCAAGTTGATAAAAATGGAATAACTTCAATATTATCGTCTAGCCATGCGGATTTTGATCGTTTGATCTCTGATTGAGATCCAAATTTCATTGTTTTACATACTCTACGTGACTCATTTGCAAGATTTGCATGTATGGGATCGCCTTAAAGAAGGGGACCCACGAGTTTTTTCGTGAATAAACTGGCCAGGCAGAAATATAGATCACATTTCCCTGCATCCAAAAACAATTTTCTCTAAAATTATAGGTACACTGGAATACCGTAATCCGAGCTCAAAGGTCGTTATTCCCCCAAGATGTCCTCAGGGAATGCGCGCAATTTCAAATATGAAATATAAATGTATTGAGAATTGCAAACGGGAATCGAACCCGCGTGGCGCAGTTACAAGCGCCGACTACTAACCAGTGAGCTACACGCTCTATGCGGTCCATCTCTCAATTCTAATAGAGAATATAGCGCTACTTCCTATCTCCCACGTTAGACATGACAATAGTGAACACTAAATCTCCTGGTTCCCCTTCTTTAAAGACGATCAGATCCATCTTATTCCATTTTGTTCTTTTCATTTTGTTCTTCAGTTTTGAAATTATGGTTCCAAATCGTCAGTTCCTAATCGACGGTTATAAATCGTCGGGTTCCAAAACTAATTTGCATCAATAGAGAGTGAGCTTATTTATGATTATGCAAAAGATCATTCCGCGCACTCGTTGATCAATTGATTGGTTCTATAACTTCAATTCTTCTTTCTCGTTTTCTGAGTCTCGATTCCGTCGCATAATTTCCGAAATAAAAGTATTGAGAGTGATCTTGCGTGTTCCGATGGTATACAAATCATCGATTTCAAAGGCAATATTACAAGGCAATGGTGATAAAAGTCTGGATCTTCAATGATCAGTGTCTAAGTTATGATTCCGAAGTCATCGATCGCCGGTACGGCGGCTGGGTGTTTTTCAGATTCTTTTAAGCTCAAAATATAAAATTAATAACAAAGCTACGTATCAAGCCTGTCACGTAAGGATCGAGACAAAATCGTTCACATTCACGATGCGCTCATCAAATCGATTGACACGGCGTAATCGCGTTTCAAGAGTGAGTAACAAGCGCACTCGGACAGCCTATAGCCGATATGAATATACAGTAGCAGCCAAAAGTCAGCGGCACATTTTTTGAATTGCCATAAACTTTTGACTCAGATGAGCAATAGGGCTCATGTTTTGGTAGGTTAGTATGGGGCATGTGGGCATCATATCCTAGTCCCGTTGTTATAATTACTCGTCGAATTATTTCGTAGTGATGATGTAGCCCATTATTACTTACTCAGCAGGGACTATTTCCTCAGCTGTATTTTTCTGAGGCTTGTTGTTAACAGTGCATGAACAACATTTACTGAGGAGTTGAATCCGCTATGCAAGCCACTCAAGCTAATTAATTCCTATTAGAAAATCGAAATTTCCGACACCCCTGATATAGAGCAAAAAAAAACTCTGTATTCAGTGAAGTTGCAGGCTCCAGACTTGGCAGATATAATACTCCATGAGTGATACTAAACGTGGCCGTGTATGAGCCAGATCCGTTGAATTTTGAGAAATTTCGAAAAATTATTTTTCTCATTTTTCGAGGTGCAAGAAGTACCTGCTCTGGTTAATTTCTATTGTGTTTAACAGCCAGATGTCTTATATATATAGTAGACAACAGTTTACTATTGTTTCATGAAATATCGAGTTCTTCGAGAGAAGTTGTAGTTGGATAAAGGAGGCGAAAATAGTTTTTTTTTTCAGGCCATCTAAAAATTAAAATGATTTATTTCTGGGACTAAAAGAGGATCGATTGCCATTCTATTATAGGGATCATCTTTCCTCTTCATGATAATTGTCGTGGTAATTTCTGAGCCTAACCGGACAAATTCTAAGAATTTTGAAAATATCGTGAAAAAAAATTCTATCTGTTTTCTTCCTCCTTTCCCTAATTATATGACTCCGCTATTCTCGGTCGTGTTCACCCTTCCGTCTCTACCTCTTCTTATACAATGGCTCTACCTCTGCTTCTGTGTGATGTGTGTGATGTCTATACTATTTCTACGACGCCTCTACTCTCAACTACGGATACTTTGTGAATGGAAGGAGGGTAGGATTTCTGAGTTTCATAAACTTTATTTGTAGTCTAAAACTTACCCTATATTTAAAACATGCATGTGCATAGTTTCGTGACATTGTCATTACTTTTGATATTGATTTTATTTTATTGTGCATGATATTTTGATTTTGTACATGATCATTCTTTTATTTTCGCGCATGTCATTTGTTGATTAGTTGAGATGAGTATGTATTAGATACATACTCTAACTATTATACAATAATTTTGATAACAATACTCAGTGGTTATATGAGAGCGTTTATTTATTTATTTTATTTTTGCGTAAAACTCGACTGAAATTTGTGAAATCTGGAACAGTCAAAAAATCAAATTTTGGGGATCGTAGTTCTCAAGGGTGCTGATGACGATGGTCATGTTCATTTTGCACCTAGAGTCACCGTTGAGGCCAGATGACGTCGCGTTGAAATCGCGTTTTTAGTCATTTCTCGTCATCCGATGGTGCTAAAATTTGCAGACAATGCCCCAAGGGGCAGAATTTGATGGCGATCACGCCTGTCTTATTCATTTTTCATGAAAAGGTTACTGAAATTTTCAAAATTTGAATTTCTCTCAATGCCCAAAGTGTGTGAGTGAGATACATAGATCGGACCGGAAAGGCTTCAGGAACTCATAAAAAAATTTCATCCAATTTGCGGAAGATGTTTTTGAGAAAATCAACTTGTAGTGTAGTCAGATTGCCGTTGAAAGACAGGCAATATCGTCCTTTTTATCTACCTCCTTGACTCTCTTCCCCCGATCGATAGGTACCCACGATCGATAAGACAGGCGGTATCTTTCCTCTATTACATACTCTTTAGTCTCACAGATGAATTGAGAGACTCCTGTTATGAGCATTTTGTGGGTACAAATTAAGATAAAATTTACAATTTATCGTTGTTGTAGAGTAAAGAAACAACACTTACAATCAACTATTCAAATCAGAATGATAACAATTAAACCTTGAAATCCTCGGCAAAACTACTACTCCTCTTCACTGTAAATCTCTTCGTAATGATCGTGGACGATGTTCATCATCGAGGTGAACTCGTCTACTTCTTCATCGGAACTAATCTCACAATAGTTCTTCTTTTCGTCACTCCCTTTCTTCTGAGTACGAAGTACTCGAGATGATCTTGTCTTTGACTTCTGTTAAGTAAATATGATGATCAATTGCAATGTTTATTCAAACCTTATTCACAGTTGACGGACCAGCAGCGGAATCCTCTTCTTTCTCCGACTCCTCAGGATCGTGCGAAAAAGCAGGGAGACGCTTACGACCCGCAGTCTTCTTGATCTTTGATCCCTTGAAGAATGACTGATAACTATCAACTACTAAAGCGATAAACACTTACAGACTGTTTATTTTGCATTATCTGATCCCTCTGCTTCGCTCCTCCTTGTCCCTTCTCCCCTGACTCCGGTATATCGAACACCTGTGAATCGGCAATGAAAACAGAATGAATATGAAAATTTACATCACACTCCTCCCCTTCCTCTGTCTCCAATTCGTCTTCACTTTCCAGGGCCTTCAGTCCGCCCTTAGAAGCCTCCACTTTCAGAAATCTGCTTATCAATCCTTGCGCTTGACTCTCTTTGAGACATTTTTTGAGTGGGAATACGTAAGATCCATCCTTGGGATCTGTCTTGTTCCTCAACAACTGTACCACAACCACAGGAAAGTGCTATCGACCACGATCATTACGAAGAGATTTACAGTGAAGAGGAGTAGTAGTTTTGCCGAGGATTTCAAGGTTTAATTGTTATCATTCTGATTTGAATAGTTGATTGTAAGTGTTGTTTCTTTACTCTACAACAACGATAAATTGTAAATTTTATCTTAATTTGTACCCACAAAATGCTCATAACAGGAGTCTCTCAATTCATCTGTGAGACTAAAGAGTATGTAATAGAGGAAAGATACCGCCTGTCTTATCGATCGTGGGTACCTATCGATCGGGGGAAGAGAGTCAAGGAGGTAGATCAAAAGGACGATATTGCCTGTCTTTCAACGGCAATCTGACTACACTACAAGTTGATTTTCTCAAAAACATCTTCCGCAAATTGGATGAAATTTTTTTAATGAGTTCCTGAAGCCTTTCCGGTCCGATCTATGTATCTCACTCACACACTTTGGGCATTGAGAGAAATTCAAATTTTGAAAATTTCAGTAACCTTTTCATGAAACATGAATAAGACAGGCGTGATCGCCATCAAATTCTGCCCCTTGGGGCATTCTCTGCAAATTGTAGCACCATCGGATGACGAGAAATGACTAAAAACGCGATTTCAACGCGACGTCATCTGGCCTCAACGGTGACTCTAGGTGCAAAATGAACATGACCATCGTCATCAGCACCCTTGAGAACCACGATCCCCAAAATTTTATATTTTGACTGTGCCGGCACTTAGTCGAGTCTTACGCAAACGGCCACATATGTATACTGTACTTCACATTAATTCTCAGAACTCTGTATTTCTTGAAACAATGGTAAACTGTCGTCTACTATATATAGAAGGCATCTGGCTGTTAAAATGAATATAAGATAACCTGAGCAGGTACTTCCTGTTCCTCGAAAAATGAGAAAAATAATTTTTCGAAATTTCTCAAAATTCAACGGATCGGGCTCATACTCGGCCACGTTTTGTATTACTCATGGAGTATTATATCTGCAAAGTCTGGAGCCTGCAACTTCACTGAATACAGAGTTATGACATTTTTGCTCTATATCAGGGGTGTCGGAAATTTCGATTTTCTCATAGGAATGAATCAGCTCGAATGGCTTGCATAGCGGATTCAACTCCTCAGTAAATGTTGTTCATACACTGTTAACAACAAGCCTCAGAAAAATACAGCTGAGGAAATAGTCCCTGCTGAGTAAGTACTAAGGGGCTACATCATCACTACAAAATAATTCGACGAGTAATTATAACAACGGGACTAGGATTTGATGCACACATGGTCCATACTAACCTACCAAAACATGAGCCCTATTGCTCATCTGAGTCAAAAATTATGGCAATTCAAAAAAAGTGCCGCTGACTTTTGGCCGCTACTGTATAAACCTATCTATATTCTCATTCACGATGTGCTCATCAAAACGATTGACACGGCGGAAACACGTTTCAAGAGTGTATAACAAGCGCACACGGACAGCACATAGCCGATATGAATACGCTGAGTACTTTTAAAAAAGTCTAACAAAAATGTGAAAAGAATAAGATATCAAAGATCAAATGAGATCACAGATCACAGATCAGATAAGACCAGAAAAGATTAAAGATCAAAGACTGATTTATGCAATGATAAAGTGTCCGAGGTGATTGGAGTGGAAGTGACGCTCGACACCCTCACGAGATAACTACAACCAATCGATAATTAATATTTTATAAATTATCGATTAGGAACATTGATAGATCAGGCAATATAATAGATGGTCGAACTGTACTATTTTTTAACAGAGTGAGTTTTTTTAGAGATTTTGTTATATGAAATATTTTTCCCTTTGCCAATAATGTATTTGATGAAATAAATAGTTTTAAAGAGAGATAACAGAATTTTTTGCGCTCTTCCATTTCTTCTTCTTCTACTCAACCCTTTGAAGGACAACTTCAACTTCAGTTTATCCTGTAAGCATTGATACGACCAGTCAACTTTCCGCTATACGGATTGGTACTTTTGGAACAGTGAACTCTTTGTTGGGAGCTGTCACACATTTATGGCACTACTCTGGTATTTCGAAACTTAAAGTCTACTTAAAGTTTTCACTTGAAGTAAGTCTACTTAAAGTTAAACGTAAGTCTACTTTAAGTGGTGTGATATACTGTAATGCATTTCGTCAAATGTTCTTTCACTTTAAGTTTACTTAAAGTAAACTTTAAGTCAGTGACGTAGTTTAAGTAGACTTTAAGTTTCGAAATACCGGAGAACCGTTAATTTATTAGCTGACCAATGATTTGATAATTTTAAATTCACTTCATTCAATAATTCACGTTGAAAAAATGTGAAGTAATTTTGTATGTAATTCATAATGCTGTTGCCATGTTGTAAATGGGTCGAACCTGGATGATGAGAAAGCAAAAGTTCTCACAGAAAAAAATCTCTTAGAAGAGCTTCCGTTTTAAGAAATTCACCGCTTAGAACAGAACATCAGAAATTGAATTTCTTACTTTTCAAGGTCATTATTTCGCGGATATTTCTTATACAGTACAGCAGAATCCCCCCAGTGAAAATGGGCGCTCCGGGTGACCCGGGGCGCCCATGTGGCCCCTCGATTTTTTACGCTTTGAATAATGAATATCAGCCGTTCAAATTGTTTGCGTTGTTTTACTCCAGATATGAGGGTATTTATCAAAGAAAGTTTGGATTTTTTAAAAGCTTGTCAACTCACTTGTGCTAAAAAAAGAAATTTTGGAAAGATTTCACTTTGCGATAGAATTTGCCGAGCGTGCGCGAGTTTTGCAAAATTTTTGCGCGGCATTTGCCAAGAATTGTTAAAAAATATAATTTTCAATATTTTTTCTCTGGCTACATGATTTCTAAAATTGCAAACTTTCTTTGATAAATACCCTCATATCTGGAGTAAAAGAACGCAAACAATTTGAACGGCTGATATTCATTATTCAAAGCGTACAAATAATATAAGCAAAACACGTTCTAGGGAGCAAATAGCACCGTGAATCAATTGCATTATGCAGCAAAAAAAGTGGAGAAAAAACGGATTTTCTGGTATATCTTGAAAACGATCAAAATTGTACTATTTGGTCATTTTTGTAGAGCTCGTCGAGAGCTTTCGATTGGTATACCTTGATGGCGAATTTGCTCGAAAATGAAGAGAGAGGAGATACGAAATGTATTTTTGAATGAAAAAAACGCAAAGTCCGGGTTCCCTCTGAGGATCGATATCGGGTGCCGCGACTTATGACCTAAGAAATATGTGAGTACCTCAATTCGAGGATGAGGAAACAGAATCGCGAATAAAAATCGTACCTTTTGTGGAAAAATTTTGAGAAAATTTGCATTTTGTACCCAAAAAATCAGTTTTTCGAAGAAAACAGGTAGAAGATGGCGTTTTCGTACATACATTTTGTTGAGTAACTTCTATATTAGTTAATTTCGAGTCGATTGAAAAAAAATTTCACGCTGTACGTCAAAATTTGAGTGAGATATGACTCCCCAAAGTGGTAGATCAAAAAATCGATAAAAATGCAAATTTGGCGAAAACAAGTGGTTAGGCCTTCTCCGTTCCCTCATTATGATTAATGAACCAAATATTATCCAAATTGGAGAGAAAAAATTTAAAACGGTCGCAAAAGGGTCTCATTTTCCTACATTTTTACAGGAGATCCGTGATATATCATTCGAAAGAGCATTGACAGTTATGTAAAACTGACAAGTTTCAGAAGATTTCGTTCATTGTTTTTTTTTAGAAAAATCCGATTTTACGAAAAAATGCCAGAGGCAATTACACAATTACATTTTAGACCGATCGATAAGATCGTTTTGTAACATAGTAAAAACAAGAAAGGACTTTCAATCCGAATAGGAATACGAATATTTTCGTGAACAGACAGTGAAGACAGAAAGGTAGCAAAAGTTATTCTGCATACCATACATAAATTATTTTATACTAATTCAGCTTATTGATCGCAAGAATCATGAATGAATCATCCTTTATCGTGCATGCAAAGGCGCGAAATTTTGAAAATTGGAAAATTTTGCAATAGGTTGCGAACCCGTGACGTTACGTTAACTATACAGCGCTTTTACCACTACGCCATGCGATTGATCAATCTTCGTGATAAATTCTTGTATATCACATGTCCCTTGCATATCAAATATGTTATTTTTTTGCATATACATTCGATAGCCTCCATCTTTAACATTGGCAAAAAAAAGAAAACAATGTAGAATTAGATCGAAACGTTCTACAATCGATGTGCATAGGGATGAAGTAAATTTCGATATAGAATTGAGGAATTTGCTGAACGAATTGAATAAGAGCGAAGTTTGATTCAATTGACGATGATGTGTTGATATTTTATGAAGATCTAATGGTCACTTCCATCAGAAACAACATGAACGTATTTTTTAAGGACGAAATAATTGAATTGGACAATTGACCAATGCTAATTCTGTAGAGAAATATGTATTCCAATGATGACGATGTATATGCTTGATTTCCCAAATTTATCATTTGATAAACATGTTTAAAAATAGTAACTTCCACTTTCAGAACTCGTCACAGAAAAACAACAACTGAAATAACTAGAAATCATGTGGCGTATTATGAAAACCAATTAAAACAGTCTAGAACATCGAAAAAGATGGAGCCAAAACGGAACTAAAAAAATTTGCAAAAATTTTGACCCGCAGCCGGAATCGAACCTGCGTCGAGAATTGTAACGCTAAAAAGCGTTATGAATGAAATCTTCTGAAACTTGTCAGTTTTACATAACTTTCAATGCTCTTTCGAATGATATATGACACGATAGGAAAAAATCAATTTGATTTTTTTTACTTTTGGTAGATAAAAAATCGATAATTCGGGTCAATTTTTTGGCTGAAGTGTATCCCACCCATAGGGACTCTAACCACCAAATATGAATGGTCTAGGATCATTTTGAAACTTTGTGCCCTCCCCCTGTCGCTACCCCTCTGCTGTTAGGGAGAGTGCGTTTTAAAGTGAATAAGTGACGTCACTCACTTAAAGTTTACTTAAAGTAAACTTAAAGTCAGTGACGTATTTTAAGTAGACTTTAAGTTTTGAAATACCAGAGCCCTTGATAATAGAAATCGAAAATAATTTTAAAAAAGATCAATAAAAAATATTCTTCAGTTAGTTTCCTACTTCATTTAAGTTTTTTTCGAGTTTTTTTCGAGTTTTTCGAATTTTTCGAAATACGAAATCGAAATTTTTTCGTTTTTCGAATTTTTTTCGAAAATCTTTTTTCGCACACCCCTGGTCCAGGGTGAGAAAGATCGAATGATTCATATACGTTTGAAATATTTGCGTATATATTACAGAATTAAAAATGTCCGAACAATACAAATTCCGCTATTTGCCGCGCAATACTCTGACTCCGCCCACTTCTTCCCGCGACATACCATTTTCTCTTATTTCATCGATTTTTATGGCGTCTTCTCGTCATTTAATTGGGCTTTCAGCAAAAACAAAATTATATGCATTTACAAAACGTTCGGAAAAACCTCCCGAAATTAGGCGAAAATTTTGGAGTGCGTTTTTCTCAACGGTGGAGAAGTTTACTATATTCGGCATTTGCGCGATGTATGCAAAACTTTTGTAATTCTATAATACAGTACCGTGCAAAAGTCCAGCCCCAAAATTTGAATTGCTATCACTTTCTTCGTACTAGACCGATCGGCCTCCGGTTTGGTTTATTAAATAGTATGACCATTGGAAAAAATTTGTATGGTATCGATTGTTAACTACGATGATGAAATGATTTCATCATAATTGAAATTCCAAGCAGTGGTCGTAAAAATAGGTTTATTCTCAGGTAGATTTTTTCTGTTAGCCCAATTTTTTTGTGAGGAACGAACAACTATCGGTGACCGTTTTAAGCCATTAACCACGCTGATTGCATACCGCTCCGAGGAAATAGCTAATTTAGCATGACCCATTAAAATTTCGTAAAAATGCCATAACTCAGTCTGTAGTTGAGCTACAGGCCTCCGATTCAGCAAGTATTATTGCTTCGTCATGAGGCAGCACCATACTATTTTTTTAAGGATTCCGGCTCTTGAAGAGAAAATTCGAAAAATTTAGCATACAGTGTTTTCGGTCTTACGGTATTTCTGAGCCGCTTTTTCTAAAATTCTGAAAAGTTGCCATGATGTGCCTAGACATGTACTTAACATGTCTGCAAAGTGTCGAGATTACAGCACTTCAATTACGACTTTGTCAATAAAAATACCATCGACAGTCAAAGTGGGCGAAGCCTAATTTCGATCGTTCGCGATTCCTAGGTAGGTGGTGGAAAATGAAATAACAACAAGAAAAGTGAAGGAAATAACGATTAATGCTTGGTCGGGACTTCCTTCGAATCGATAACAGCTTGACATCTGCTGGGCATACTCTCCACCAATTTTCCAGCACCTCCTGACGAATCCGTCCACTTTGATCGTCAATGGTATTTTTATTGACAAAGTCGCAATTGAATAGCAATTGATTAAAATAGCAATTAAATGATGATTAAAAAATGAAATAGCAATTAAAATGAATAGCAATTGAAATTTTAATGGGTCATGCTAAATTAGCTATTTCCTCGGAGCGGTATGCAATCAACGTGGTTAATGGCTTAAAACGTTCATCGATAGTTGTTCGTTCCTCACAAAAAAATTGGGCTAACAGAAAAAATCTGCCTGAGAATAAACCTATTGTTACGATCACAGCTTGGAATTTCAATTATGATGATAGGTAACAATCGATAACATACAAATTTTCTCCAATGGTCATACTATTTAATAAAACAAACCGGAAGCCGATCGTTCAAGTACGAAGAAAGTTATAACAAAAGAAAAAAAATTTCGGGTACTGTGACTTTCCAAAAAAAAATATTGCGGCGATCGTGAGATCGATAAGTAAACGTACATTACACTTTAATAGTGAATGTAAGAAGTAGGCATAGTTAGAGTTGAGGACTTTCGGCACTAAAGGTAAAAGGTAAAGGTACAACCCGTTATTCAAGGCACACGAAGTCCTGCGGGTGATCACTGCTAGGCCAGTGATAATTCAAGGCCAATTCAGTCCGGAGCGCCTAATCTCTTCTTCGGATCTACTTAATATTCTTTCGGCAGTGCTTGAAACATGTGTCAGGATCTTTGTTTTACTCTCCACATTGGCAATACTCTCTCGTAGACAAATAAAACGAGAGAGTGCGGCCAGAGCGGAGAGTTTCAAATTAGCTTGGGGTGTGCGGTTTAACATATTCCAGGATCAGAACATAAAAAAAAATACTGTACGAATGCATCATGGTGTACTCTCATCCAGGGATGGGCGAACATGATCAGACGAAAAAAATTCGAAAACGAAAAATTTTCGTTTCAAAACCTCGAAAAAAATTCGAAAAATTCGAAAAAAAAAAACGAAAAAAAATCCAATTTTACTGTTAAAGTAATTTATAATGTTGAAATCGTTGAGCTCGAAAGTCACTCTTTATTGGATGCTTCCAGAAAACTAATTTAGGCAAAATATGGAAGAGGAAGAAACAATAAGAAACGTAAATTCGACACAACTTCACCTCAAACGAAACTCACGATAGGAATATCGACATTGAGAAAAATCAGAGATTCGAAAGAGGAATGAGAAAGGAGACTATGATTGTCGGTTACGATGGTTTCCGCAGTAGAGAAAAATCTCCCCACTTCCATACTTCCAGGGACGGATTTTTTTTTTACTTGAATTTTCCCTGCTAGATGTTCGTGAATTTGGATCGAAATTATATGGAAAAACAGTCGTCAGAGATTCAGAAATAGTGAAAATACAATAAGAACTCGATCATTTCTTGAGTGGAAAACATACAGTATGAAAAAAGTCATTGAATTTCTTTCGAAAATACCTTTTTTGTAGTTGAACATCCCGTTTTCCCCATATTTCGTTGGTTTTGAACTGCCAGAATATCTAGTGTAAAACTCGAAAAATTTCCGAGAAAGACGAAAAATTTTTCGATCGAACAATTTTTCGTCTGGGGTCGAAAAAAACGAAAAAAAACGAACTCGAAAAATCTTTTTCGCCCATCCCTGCTCTCATCGTCTGTGCTCCCTCACTTTTGCGTGCTCTCTTTCTCTTTCGCTGTGAAAAAGAACAGAATATGTTCCATTTTTCCCTTTTTTAGCTTGTGACCACCACACTAGATATTTTTTTCACAGTTTGTCATCCGAAGGTTAAATTAATGACGGTTAAAATTCAATTTGATTTGAAAAATGATGAAACACGTTAAAAATTCGGGCAATAAACTCTTCGAGGGGGGAGGCTTCGTAAAATTTCGGAAAACAAAAATTTTCCGGAAAAAATCTAAATTCACTTCAATTCACAAATTTTCGTTTTTTTTTAAAGATTTGTTGTTTTATCGAGGTCAAGAAATTATAAAAGCTACACACAATGAACAACAGATCAAGAATTAGCTCATAACCAATTACATCAATGTTGTTACTACCAAGAGAAAACTATGGAAATTCACTTTGACCAAGGTTAGTCGGAAATTTTTTTAATGTTTTTTTTTCATTTATTGGTCTAAAAAATTGTAAAATCTCTTTTTTTAAATAGAAACAGATTCTCAATGACATCAAATATCTGGGAGAGAGGTTATGAGTTCGAGAGAGAGATGCAGAGATACTCTCACGTGGTGTGTCTCGGCGACCTTTCTCATATCGCTCCAAACGACACTTTTCCTTATTCTGCATTCGGTTATTGCTGTCGTTTGTAGTTTTGTAACTGTTTCTATTTTGGTATGTAAGTAGTGTGCAGTTCTAGCTATCCTTTATTGAATTACAAGATCGAAGACATGGAGACAGTGCTTGGAGTGAGTTTGTTTTTTTTCCATTTTTATGTCCACTTATTATATTACACTTACATTCTAATATTATATCAATTTATTATACTTTATTATACTTTGTATAAGGATTGCAATATAGCTCGGATAGTATGGAAACTTATTGTTAGGGCGCAAAGACTAATCAGTCAGTTAGTGGAAACCATTCCCACCAATGATTTTCTGGTTTGAAAAGGAAAAAAACATTGTGTTGTATTTAATAATAATATGCTTTATGCGGTGCAAAAGTAAACTTGATGATAGATTATTTGACAAGTAGTACAGTAGGAATATGTAAATACGATGCGACCTGTGTGAATGGTTTTGCGAATGGTTGGTATTAGCCAAAAACTTTCTACCCTTTCTGCCTTAAAAGTAATACTTTATCCTGTCAGCATAAAGATGAGGTCAAAGCAGTGGTTATCTTTATATTCACAAGTAATGCGCCTCGTTCTCTGAGAGAATTCTTCTCCATTCAACAAAACATACAAATATGAAAAAAACATACAAACTTGATAAGAACAGTCAAATAACCCAGCTCGTCCAAAACCCTCTCTCTCTGCCTCTCTCTTCTCAGTCCCACTATCTCGATCTCTATTACTCACACATGGAAAAACGAGAACGAAAAAATAGAAAAAAACTACAATTTTCTACAATCTCAACGATTTATCTTTCCTTATTTTGCATATTTTGAACATGATAATGATCTTTCAGAAGAGGAAGATCTGCACAAGTGAAGTCGAAGATGACGATGGTTTCGGAAAGAAGATGGCTCTTGAAACAGAAGGAAAATCAAATGTATGGATTATTTATTTTCATACAGTTGTGGATGTTAGCTTTGTCGAATTAGTAAATGCACCACGCGGCATCGCTCCGCATCAGGGCTGGGATTTTATGTTTACGGATTTTGCGTAAAAATATTGTTTTACGGATTACGTAAAATTCAATCCGTAAAATTTATGGCCGAAACAGTGGGAATCTTCTTATTCACAAGATTTATCCTTTCGTCTCTGATAGAATTCATCTCCATTCAAGAAAACGTCAGCATATGAAACTTGATTAGAATAGTCAAATAACCCACGAAAACTTTACGTTGCTCGTCCAATCGGCTTGCTTGACATGACGGAAATGCCGCTCCTGACTTTCCAAAGTCTTCTAGGAGGGGACTCAGCTGTTGGTCATCTTCTCTTGATGGAATAGGCGAGTGTAGTCGAGTCGAGTGTAGTGTTCTATTTCGAAATCGTAAATTTTACGTTTTTACGGATCCGTAAAATTTTCATTTTACGCCAAGCCCTGCTCCGCATAACGCGTTTTTCTCTCTCAATGAACAAAGAAAAAATATTTTTAGTTATTTTCTTTGGACCTATAAGTTCTTTAAGGCCAATCTACTCGATCTTCCAATTGAAATACAAACAAAGATAATCTCGCTTCTGAGATATGAAGATCAAATATCAATTCGCCGAACATGTTCGATACTGAAGAAAGCGGAGAAAGAAGCTGAAAAATCATACAAGTACATTTTGATAGTTAGAGTATGTTTAAATTTATTTTATTCGTAATATAGCGTTCAAAAATCTTGTTCAGAAACAGAAAAAAGAACAGCAAAGAAAAAATCATCTTTATATCTTTTCAAACAACGTAATCGAAAATTAAGTTATTTCGGAACAAAGTATAGTTCAAGAGTTTCCCACTGTGACATAAAATCTATAATGAGATTTCCATTTAAGTAACACTTGAGATTTCCGAAATAGTACATTTAGAAACTCTGCTCGCGCGCTTTCGATAATTCTCTGCAAAACATGTAAAGGATGGGTAGTGGCAAATTAGCCTCCTCTGGTATTTTCAAACTAGTAGTTTACTTATCATTCCCACTAGCCGTAGACTTGCAAGTCTACGGCTAGTTAAATGTAAGTTTACCGCAAGTGGTGCATAATACTGTAATGCATTTCGGCAAATGTTCGTTCACTTGTAGTAAACTGTAGTAAAACTTTGTGACGTAACCTAAGTAAGCTACTAGTTTGGAAATACCAGAGTCATTGTTTAATGTGCGATGCGATTATGCGAATTTGAGGAGCCTGACAGTTGTAAACAGAATAAGCCTAACGACTGGGATAAAAGGGATACTGCAATTATGATTCTGAATCTGACTGACTCAACACCTGAATATTGTTACTCACTATCGAATCGAACGGGAAAAGTGAGGAAATGGACAGATACAGTAGATTTTACTAGAGATACGGTACGTTTTCGATTCTTTTCTTGGTTTTTATAACCCTCCAATGCATTGATTTATGTATTTCATTTGTTAATTTCAGATCGAATGGGGTGACTATTTAGGACCAAGAACTGAAGAAACGCCGCTTGGAGAATATCCTAATGTAGTTTCTCCTTATCTGAGAAGATCGTCATTCGGTGCTATAGCACTTCTGGGGGTGGGATATTTCACTATCACATTTAAATACTCTAATATTTTGATAATCTGAACAATACAATTACCTTTTTTCGCTAAATGACAGAATAGTCTGGACTAGCAAAGTACAGGGTGTGGCAGAATTATGGAAACACGATCTTTGATCTCCCCTGATCACATATATTGAGCAAATCGATTCAACATATAATATTTTATCAACAACTATCATATCAACAACAATCTGTGTTAAATTCATAATTCTGCCTCCTTTCGCGTCAATAACTAGCTTCAAACAGTATTGGTGAAAACGACGGTGGCGGAATGGTATTTTAGGTCGATTCTTTCCCATTACCGGAGACGGGCCTTCTTGAGCGACTCCAGATTCGAGTTGGGACGAGCACAGGTATTGCTCTCAAGAATTGATCACACAAAATGGTCGAGGGCATTGAGATCGGGAGAGTAGGAGGCAATTCCGAGGAGCGGATGAAGGAGTGAAAGCGGGTCTTGAGCCAAGCATTCACAATCTTTACCTTGTGAGTGGGTGCAGAATCTTTCTTTAATCTCCAATGCCTGTTCCCAAAGTGACACGTGGCCCATGGACCAAGACACTCCATTTGGATCTCTTACAGGTTGTTATCCTAGTTCAACTTGGCTCCAGTATCAACGAAAACCCTGATATTCCGGCCCATGGCACAGATGTCAGCCCAAATCATGACTTTACAAGGAAGAGAGCCTCCATTCAACTCTCATCCGCTTCATAGGAGTCTACTAATATCCTATCGTTTTGGGGTTGTACGATTATTCCACTGTGAACGCATCTTATCAGAGAAAGCGTCACCAAGTGTTCCGCAGAAGCAGTGCGAGCCTGAAGGACAGGCATCTATTCTAGGGCGTGCCATTTCACCGAATGGAAAGCAATCAGCGTCAAACTCAGATACGAGATGTTCATAATGATGAATTTCAATGAAATTATTTCGAGAACACCGGGGAAACGCATAAAAAACGATGAAAAAACCACAACTAAATAGAGGTCGTGTTTCCATAATTCTGCCGCACCCTGTACAAATACAAGGGGGGACTTCAATCTTGAAATATTTTTCTATCATATAATTTTATTTTGTTGCAGCTTAATCTAACGCCAGAGTTATTTTCTACATTTCGAATGATGTTTACTACCACCAAGATCGATCTATTGTATATAAAAAGTGTGCTGAATCTGGAATATCAGTGAGTTTCCTATTCTTGAAAATAAACGAATATATCGTAAATCGAAAAATCATTGGTTAATGATTCATTTGAATCATTCTGAATGATTCTGGCCATTCAGCGTTAATTATGGCCGTATCTTTAAATGCAAAATAATAAAATATATGAGCGTAAGAACATCAATAAAATCTAGCACAGTCAAAAAATCAAATTTCAGGGGTCGATGTTCTCTTTAGACGATGATCATGTTCATATTGCACCTAGGTACACCGTTGAAGTCAGATGACGTCGCGTTGAAGTCGAGTGTTCAGTCATTTATCGTCACACGGTGATGCTAAAATATCCAGACTATGCCCCCATGGGCAGAATTTGATCGCCATTATTCCTGCACTCAGCTGAAAGATACTTAATAGTAAGCATACGATTTGCTACCTCAGTCGGATAAGATGGCGATATGCTTACATATAAGCATGGGCAAATGCTTACCGGGTTGCTTACATGACAGAAACAACTTGGCAAAAGTTTGCGATAGAATGGGGGACCGAACCACCGACCTAGCGATAGCTAATGAAGGCGCTTACCACTGCGCCACCCAACCATGTAGCTGTGACTAGTATAACTCAAAGTCTATTTCGGGAGGCGAACGCCCGCCTCTTTCAATTTAAGCATACGCTATGCTTAAATATAAGCATATCTCTTCTAAGCATACGTTTTGCTTAACTATAAGCGATCGTGTCGCTAAGCAAATGCGTAAGCAACGCATTTGCTAAGCATCTTTCAGCTCAGTGTGTCTAATGCATTTTTCATGAAAAAGTTCTCTCAATGGAATAAAGTGAATTCTGCCGCCATACCATTTCGTTTATTGTCACTGTGAAAGTTCGCCGAACTACAGAATTTGCAAAAGAACCAGTGCGAATGGGATTAGAACCCACTAAGAAATAGTGCGAGACAAAGGAACTTGTCAATACACCATTGGGTAGATACATGGGATGCGATAGACGAACTGGACATACCGAGTGATAGGGAATAGGGGTGGATAGAGATGAGATAAAAGTTCCACGAACTTTTCATCCACGATGGGCTATTCTCAAAATGGGAGGTTAGAGAAAAAACGAGAGAGCATTTATAATTGAGAGTGCGCAGAGAAATTCAATTCTTCCCTGCTACTTAGAGAGGGGAAGATTTGGGAATCGCTCTCGTTGTCTAACTTTCTCTACTGATCTATCGCTCTCTCACTCGAAAAGTTCACTCTCTTTATGACACTAGCCCATACCCTCAAAAATGGATTGAACTTCCACCCGATTCCCATCATTTATAAGGGGAAAAGGGAGCGAACTTCTTGATCTCGCTCCCTTTTAGAAGGGAATTGGTACGGCGGCTGCGAGATAAATAGATCGGAACGGAATGGCATGTGCCCCATAGAAAACAATTCAGACACTGAGGCGCGGGACTTTCGAGACAACCTTTAGTGTTTTGCCGTTGATGTGGAGGCAATCCTGTCCACTCCCCTTCCTCGTAGCACCATCGGGTGATGAGAATTGGGTGAAAACGTTATTTCAACGCGACTTCGTCGGGTCTCAACGGTGACTCTGAAAAATGAACATAACAGTCGTCATAAGCACCATTGAGAATCCCGATCCCAAATTTTGATTTTTTGACTGTGCCAGATTTCACTGAGATTATTTGATTCTCTATAAGTTTGCTAATAATCTGTCCTATGTTTCGACCGCTACGTCTACGATATTGTACTTTTGAAAAATTGATTAATTCAGAGACTACTACAGCCTTATGAAAATGGCCAAACGTATCCATTTTGGTATTCATTATAACATTGATAAACTTCCGTTCGATAGTGATCTACTTTTGGCAATGTCAAAATGTCTAGAGCGACTCAATATTTCAACGTCAAATTTGAAGATGGAAGAGGTTAACTTTTTTGTTTGTTTTAACTGTTTTATATGAAATGCTCTTTCGCAAGCGCTACTGACTATTTCGTACGATTCCATTACCCGATATCGAATGCATTCCTTAAACGTAAAACAGAAATCATTGCGTATATTCAGGGATACTTGAGGCGATGTTTTAAGGATGATTCCATTATTGATGACAAACTCCTAATAGAAATGGTTTCGTCAAGAACTTGTCGTGTTATCGATTTGTTGTACGTTGTACCTTGATAACTGCGGAGGGTCTTTATGAAGCTATGATGGTAAGACATTGTTCATTATCTTGTGAAAATAGTCGAATTTCGTAATATAATCGAGTTTTCACTATATCCCCGAAATATTCAGAAATTATCTGAGCATGAGGATTACAAGAAAAGAGGATTTCGCATTCACATTACAAGGAACACCTTCGATCAATTCTTTGACAAACTCGGCATTTCTACCGGTGTGTTTGTGTTGAAGGAAGAGAAATTCACAGACTTATGAAATTTTAAAAATTAGCTTTATATTCATGGTTTATACAGACATGACAAGTTTAGGCAATATAAAAATTTTCAGATAGTTACAAATCACGTGATGGGAGCTATCGACAATGTCGTGCACTTTTAGGCAAATTTAAGATGCGCAATCCAAGATTCGTCTACCTCCGATCGAATGCTAATAACATCTCCATTTCGTGTACACCTCTCACGCAAGATCATGAGCACGTACAAATCGGCATTGGTTATTTTGAATATATGTCCAGATTCTTTGATCCATTCCTTGATGAACCAACTGTGAAGAGTGTCACGCCATTACATTTGCTCTCGAAGTCAATTCCAGGATACTGGGAGTCATGACAAGAACGTAAACATAAAAAAAAACGCATTGTACAAATTTTTGCAAACTAAAGAGTACTTTCACAACATGACAAGCAGCCTGCCTTGTGTCTTGATGAATCTCCTACCATAACTGTGCAAAGATATACCTCGTATTCCAGATATACCTCATATTCCAGATATACCTCATATTAGATATCTTACCTCATATTCCTAATTTGCATTTTTCGTATTGTTGTACATATGGTTGTCACTTTTAGGAAACGAATTGTTCACATAAAGTCATTTGATCATTTTATGTTGCTCACGTGCATATTACACGGATCTCCTGTAAAAGTGTATGAAACCGTTCGACAGAAAAAAATTGATTTCCTCCGTTTTTATTGATTATTGTTAGACTAACTGAGTACGAAAACAATATTTGTAAATTTTGTTTTTCGAAATTTGCATATTTATGTAATTTTTTCACTGTCAACATCAAGTGAATGTAACTCGCTTCGTTTTTGAGCTACCACGTAAAATGTTTTTTTCGATCGGTTGCTAATGACCTCATCTACAAATAACTCAATTAAGGATATGGTTGGAAATGTTGTTTTACATGTGTTATTGCATGAAAACTGGTTTTTTGCATACAAAATGATTTTTCTCGAAAATTTTCTCTAAAGGATAAGAGTTTTATTGCAGATTCGGATTCCCCGTCCCCAAATTGGGGCAACCGAATATATCTTTTAACCCAACTCTGTCCTCCCAATAGTGCTACTGTCTATCGTCCTGGACTTTTTCTCTCAAATCACATTTTTGGTTGTAAATCAGCTCAAACTTAAGCTAATTTTCTTATTAACATATTTAAACCCTGTAACTCGACCACCGTGAAAAAATTGTTTTAGTGGTTCGAATTCTCAAAAACAAATATTTTTGAGATGTGAATCGAAAACTGATTTTATTGATGATTTTTATTTTCGTTGTTCATTCTTTAATTTAAAGGTGGAGACCCGCGAATGATCATGCAAATCTCTTGCATCTCGTTTATGCAAGTGTCTAGTGATATGCAAGAAGTTAGGGAGACTAGTCATCGTTTCCTTAGCGTAGTGGTAAGACTTCTGACTAGAAAGCGCATGGTCGCGGGTTCGAATCCTATTGCCGAACTTACCTATTTTCAAAAAGCGCGCCTTTGCCTGAGTTTGCTAGCATGATTCATACATGATTCTAGCGACCAATAAGCTGAATTAACATAAAATAAATAGTGTACGGTATGTAGAATAGCTTTTGCTATCATTCTGTCTTCACAGTTTGTTCACGAAAATATTCGCGGGAGTCCACCTTTAACTCTCATTGTTTTAATTTATGGTTTTTTTAAGAAGAAGGAAATGGAGGCTAAAGGAATGAATAGCAGAAGAAGAAGAGCGCTTCTGGATGATATGGAGAAGAATTTGGAAGAATATCTGCCTATTGACAAGGGAATGCTTAGAACTCACCATGGAGTTATGATTAGTGACATATATCACTGGAATCGGAATGAAATTCTAAATGGATATCCGTCGAGTCTACTTGCCACGAGCTTCTGGTATTCGAGAAAATCGATAACGAAAACCCTAATATTGAAGGCATTAACACGACTTTCTTGATTTGGATAGCCATATCAACTCAGTTTTCATCTTCAATGTCACCGACACTTCTGCTGCAGTGGATTGGAGCTGAAAACCGGGTTGATATGGCTATCCATATCAAAATAGTCATATTCATGCCTACAATATTTGGGTTTTCGTTATCGATTTTCTTGAATACCAGAAGCTCGTGGCAAGTAGACTCAACGGATATCCATTTAGAATTTCATTCCGATTCCAGTGATATATGTCACTAATCATAACTCCATGGTGAGTTCTAAGCATTCCCTTGTGAGGAGGAAGTGGATGTGGCCGAGGATGAGAGAGTGATAACATCGGATGCCATCTATGACATGATCTAGAATGATTTCTCAGTTTTTCGGAGGTTCCATGGATATTCTTGATTCAACAGTTTCTTCGACTTTAACGATCAATAAACTAATATCAACAAACGATAAATAAAAACAGTGAGCATTAAATTAAAGAATAAACAACGAAAGAAAAGAAAAATCATCAATAAAATCAGTTTTCGATTCATATCTCAAAAATGGTTGTTGTTGAGAATTCGAACCACAAAGACAATTTTTTCAGGTTAGTCGAGTTACAGGGTTAAAATATGCTAATAAGTACATTAGCATAAGTTTGAGCTGATTTACAACCAAAAATGTGATTTGAGAGAAAATTGCGCTAAGTCCAGGACGATAGACAGTAGCACTATTGGGAGGACAGAGTTGGGCTTAAAGATATATCGGGTCACCCAAATTTGGGGACGGGGAATCCGAATCTGCAATAAAACTCTTATCCTTTACAGAAAATTTTCGTGAAAAATCGCATTTTGTATGTAAAAAAACAGTTTTCATGTAATAACGCATGTAAAACAACATTTCCGACCGTATCCTTAGTTGAGTTATTTGTAGTTGAGGTCATTAGCAACCGATCGAAAAAAACATTTTACGTGGTAGCTCAAAAACGAAGCGAGTTACATTCACTTGAAGTTGACAGTGAAAAAATTACATAAATATGCAAATTTCGAAAAAAACAAAATTTACAAATATTGTTTTCGCACTCAGTTAGACTAGTCTAACAATAATCAATAAAAACGGAGGAAATCAATTTTTTTCTGTCGAAAAAGGTTTTAATTTTCATACACTTTTACAGGAGATCCGTGATTAATACTTTCATACGCCAACTAAAGAAAAGGATCATGGATCAATAATAATAAAAATGGACGAGAGTGTATAAGTCGTTTGACCATTTCATACTGTAACCAATCGATAATTAATAGGAAACATACCGTATACGACACGAATTCATATCATAAAAACGAAAAAATGAAACATGTATGACAGATTGTGACAAAAGTTCACATGATTTCGGAAACTTGTTTTTTAATCTAATCACAGTTGTTAGTTATTTATTAGGTTATAAGATATTTGAGCATAAAAGGGCAATAGGCATATAAAGAAAAATAATTAGATAATTCGTTGAACGCTGTTTAGTAAAATTGGTATACGGAAGGAATAAAGGAATTCTAGAATATATTTATCTTATCAGCACTAAGTGCAGAAGAGTTAGTCAGGGGCAGGGAGAATTTGATTGCAAGTTCTTATTCTTCCGTCTCTGAGAGATATTTTTCTCCATTCAAGAAAACGATCGAACTTGAACATTTTGATTGGAGTAGAAAACCCACGAAAACATTCCGCTATCGTCCATTAGGCCTTCTTGACTGTTGGAAGTACACCTCCAGGTATTCCAAAGCCTTCTAGGAGGGGATAGGAGGAAGGAATTCTATGCTATGAATAAAAGAATTCTCTCCGCATATTTAGGGGGGCCAATAATTTGGTCAAAGTGGGGCCAATAATTTGCTAAAAGTTGAGTCTCGAATTAGGCTACCAGACAAGCCCCACTTGAAAAGTTGAGCCTTTAATTTGGTCAAAATAATGGCCCCACTAAACTTTTCGCTAAACTTTTGACCCAATTAATGGCTCAACTTTTCAAGTGGGGCCAAAAATTTGGTCATAATAATGGCTCCACTAAACTTTTCGCTAAACTTTAGTCCCAATTAATGGCTCAACTTTTCAAGTGGGGCCAATAATTTGGCCAATAATTTGGCTCGACCACTAAAAGTTTAGCCCTTTATTTGCTTACTTTTATTCCAGTTCCAGTTATGTCTCCTACACATTTAAATGTTTTATACTTCTTTATTCTCACAACAAGCAACATTTACATATCGATTACAACATGACAAGAAAAATAAAACGAACAATAAACATTTAATGGATTTTGTATCATTAACAATATATGAGGCTGTTTACGTAAGAGTCGACTAAGCGCTGGCACAGTAAAAAAATCAAATTTTGTGTATCGGTGTTCTCAAGAGTGCTGATGACGATGGACATGTCCATTTTGCACCTAGAGCCACCGTTGAGGCCAGACAACGTCGCGTTGAAATCGCGTTTTCAGTATTTTCTCGTCACCCGAAGGTGCTAAAATTTGCAGATTGTACCCTCCGGCACTGAATTTGATGGCGATCACGCCTGTCTAATTCATTTTTCATGAAGAAATTTCATAAAATTTCAAAAATGGAATTTATCTCAAAGGCAAAAGATATTATTGCGAGATACATAGATCGGACCGTAATAGCTTCAAGATCCCATAGAAAAAATTTCAGCCAATTTGTGGCAGCGATTTTCGAGAAAATCGACTTTTAGTGTAGTTAGATTGCCGTTGAAATAGAGGCGATACTGTCCCGTGATCTACCTCCTTGACTCTCTTCCCCCCGATCGATAGGCCGTCACACTGCAGGTCTCCTTCCTTTACTACACACTCTTTCACCGATGAAATTAAGGACGCCTGTTATGAGCATTGTATGGACAAATTAAGATAACATTAACAATTTATAAAGTAAAAACAATGGATAAAGAATACTCTCGACATAGATAGTTATTGAATGAGGGTATTATTGGGCATGATATGTGATTGATAATATGGACAAGGAAAATAAGTAAAGAAAGGATGGAATGGGGGGGTGGAATTAAGAAAACATAATAATTTATCGTTGATGTAGAGTAAAGAAACAATATTCACAAACAACTATTCAAAGCACAGTGATAACAATTAAATGATGGGTCCCTCGACAAACTACTACTCTTCTTCACTATAGATCTCTTCGTAATGATCGTGGACAATATTCATCATCGATGCAAACTCATCGACTTCTTCATCGGAACTAATCTCACAATAGGTATCTTCTCTTTTTCTTTCCCTTTCTTCTGAGCACGAAGTACTCGGGATGATATTCAATAACTATCTATGTCGAGAGTATTCTTTATCCATTGTTCTTACTTTATAAATTGTTAATGTCATCTTAATTTGTCCATACAATGCTCATAACAGGCGTCCTTAATTTTATCGGTGAAAGAGTGTGTTGTAAAGGAAGGGGACCTGCAGTGTGACGGCCTATCGGAGGGAAGAGAGTCAAGGAGGTAGATCACGGGACAGTATCGCCTCTATTTCAACGGCAATCTAACTACACTAAAAGTCGATTTTCTCGAAAATCGCTGCCACAAATTGGCTGAAATTTTTTCTATGGGATCTTGAAGCTATTACGGTCCGATCTATGTATCTCGCAACAATATCTTTTGCGTTTGAGATAAATTTTATTTTTGAAATTTTATGAAATTTCTTCATGAAAAATGAATTAGACAGGCGTGATCGCCATCAAATTCTGTGCCGGAGGGTACAATCTGCAAATTTTAGCACCATCGGGTGACGAGAAAATACTGAAAACGCGATTTCAACGCGACGTCGTCTGGCCTCAACGGTGGCTCTAGGTGCAAAATGGGCATGTCCATCGTCATCAGCACCCTTGAGAACACCGATACACAAAATTTGATTTTTTTACTGTACCAGATTTCACAGATTTTAGTCGAGTCTTAGGGAAACGGCCTCATATAACTTCTAACAATATTAAAACTTCGTATTTTATTTATAACAATAAAATCGCGCTTGCTAGAGAATCGAAAAGAGCTAATTTTCTGATACTCATTGCTCTGTGTTTTTCGACTATACTGATGACGATGGACATAGTCGTTGATACCAGATGAAGTCGCGTCGTCGCGTAACCTGTCTAATTGATTTTCCAAGAAAAATTTTCAAAAACGGAAATTCGCTGAAAGGCAAGTGTATTAAGGGACCTGCATAGATCGGTCCGGAATGGATTTAAGGCGAGTTAAAAAAGAGTGGAAGACCCAAATCGGCGAGTTTCATGTCGTTAAAAAGGCACCTCGAAACCCGGCAGTGGAAAAGCGAAATTTGAAATCGCGCCGACAAAGGTTCGGGAATTCAAATTCCGGTCTTCGAGTTTCAGTGCTTTTGAAAGTACTAAAGATGGAAATTTAACTTAAAAATGATTGAAAAATGAAGTTCCAGCTATACTTAATTTTTTAAAACGAAAAATAGAATTGGGAAAGTCGTAATTTGAATTGAACCTTTGTCGCGCCCGCGAATTCAAATTTCGAGTTTCCACGTGCTTTTTTTAACGCCTGGAAACTCGTCGATTTGTTTTACACTTTTTAACGCAGCATCAAAAAATCGATATCACGCTCCATTCTAGGTTCAAAATGAAGATGTCCATCGTCATCAACAACCTTGAGAACTCTACCCCTAAAATTTGATTTTTAACTGGGCCAGACCCCACTGCGGTTCTCTCGTAAGCGGACTCATATGAAAACAATGTAAATTCGTCCATTGAATAATAACACAAAGATATTCGGTGCTAATAAACAATATACTAAGGTTTTTTGTCCGTGGTGTGTGCCATGTTCAGTACGATGGTGTGGGGCTAGGGCGCAACCCAAGAGATTTGGGGGGTGGACCTCAAATTCCGTGGGGCATTCCACGCCATGGGATGCGCCCTAGTTCCACACCATGGTGATGCCCACGGACAAAAAATACCGGAGTAGGCATAAAGTCATGGGACGCTTTTTCAAAATATTTTTTTGCAACTTTTGCTCTAGGAAAGCAATCAAGCTGATCTTTTGAGTCAAAGTAGGCAACTCATCAAGGAATACAACCATGATGTGTTGGTGTAATTAAATTAGTTTACTGTTGCATAGTAGTGACGCAAACGAAGTACACTTTTCGAACGCGTATAGTTCTTTAGTGAAAGGTCCTGTTCTTCTGAAACATTATGATAATGTAGACCTCACCTAGGGGACCTAGGCTAGGGCGTCAATGCAAAAAAAACGAAATAGATCGGACTCCGATTTCAAGCTGTAGCGGGCTGCAAATTTGAGCCCCAAAATTTTTTAAAGACTTTTGAGGCCCAATCGTTTAGGTCTTCGGAAACTATGCTTCCAACGCAGGGAGCTTCGCAATTTATCAAATAATGATTTCCCTTGGATTGGATTAGTTCTGATTCCATTCAGAGGTGCATCAAACGTTCTGCTGAGGTGTGCTGGTTTTTTTTCACACGTGGGCTGCACCGTCGCTGGCGGCAAGAACTTTTTTGGTGCCCGACCTCCCCGATTTAACCAAAACAATTTAGGCAAGAACCTCTCTAAAATATATCGGAACATTGAAAATAAGATTTCATCAGAACGGCGCAGGAATGCGAGAGCTGTGTGAGAGAAACCATACGTATAACAATAAGGCTACTTGCTGTAATTGTGTGGGCAGAATGTTTGCTGCGGGTCTGAAAAGAATCAGAACTAAAACAAAATCAGGAAATAATTTTATAAATTGAGAAGCTGATTGCGTACGAAACATTATTTTAGAACGCATTCTTAACGGCAGGGTCCCAGTCTTTCCAAAAAAAATTTTTCATGCCCTGAAAAAAAAATGAAGAGCTATATCCTGTGGCAGTATGCAAGAACCGTTTTCCAGGAAAATGTGACGTTATTGGCGTAGGTAAAGGCGTTTTCCAAAAATACTCCGCCTACGCTAACGACGCCACATCTTCCTGGAAAATGGTTCATGCATCTGGGGATAAATATCACTCTCATTTTGCCCCTTACCATATAGCGGTCTCACAGGGGAACCTTGTGGACATGGCCTGGCCATATGACAAGACAATATCATAACTACAATACGTTTTCGATGGTGATTACGAATCTCTTTTTAGGAGTGCCTAGACGAGATGAGTTTCGAAAAAATCGATATTGAAATCCGGCTAGTGAATTTGAAAATTCGCGAGGGGTAGTATGAACTCATCTATCAACCTTCGAAGCAACAACCTGTGTGGTGTAGTGAATAAGGTGTCCGCGTTAACTTTTGATTGTCACTGTTTCGATGCCTCTAGCAGCACTTTTCTTTTGCTTATTTTCTTGATGTCAAGGTCGAAAGATTAAAACGTGTTGCTGTGATTATGAAAGCCAGAAAATAGAACACACATCTCATTGAAAGAGTGATGGTCATGTAATATGTTGAATAAGATGCACAAAGGCCTTTTAACGACATACAAAAGAACGCGAGAAAGGATCAACGACCGATAAAGAAGCATCAACGTTTGATCTTGAAATCAACAAAAACAGCAAAAGTAAAGTGCTGTAAGAGGGATCGAACCAGTGACAGTCAAAAGCTAACGCGGACGCCTTATCCACTACACTACACAGGTCGTTGTATCGAAGGTTGATAGATGAGTTCACCAATGTTTGTGCACTATCCATCGCGAATTTTCAAATTGACTTCGATTTTAGAGCCGAACTTCGATTTTCTCGAAACTCAGCTCGTCTAGGCACTCCTAAAAAGAGATTAGTAATCACCATCGAAAACATATTCTAGTTATGATAATATCATAATAATAATATTGCCTTCTCGTATGGCCAGGCCAAGCCCACAAAGGTATATTATCAGCTCACTTATCCCGCCTGGGCAGTCCAGACGTCGTAGGTGGAATAGCTAGGTTAACGGTTATCAAAATGCGGTCAGGATTTTCGATTTTTGGGAAATTTTGGCTCAAAATGCGATCAGGCTTGGTATTTTGTTACATACTTTTCGACCAATGCCTGACGTCGCTTCAGAAGAACAGGGCTTTTCACTAAAGAATATACGTGTTCGAAAACTGGAAGCGCGATCATTATGCAGCAGTGAACTGATCTAATAATACCAATACATGTATTTCTTGATGTGGTTAATGACATTGACTCAAATACCAACTTGATATCTTTCCTAAATCAAGTTTCAAAAAAATGAAATAAAGCGTCCCACGACTTTATGGCTATAGCCTCTACAGCTACACGGGGAGGGGGCACTGATGTCGACTGTTAGCGTGATTCACGGCGAACTGGTAGTAGACGACGTACACCTGAACAAAGGACAATGAACAAAGTTAATCGATAAACAATGATAGTTAACGCATCGTTACATTTGCCTTACGCCGTAACGACGGAGACGCGGCAGAGGAGGTTACGGTGTAGGCACTTAAGGCAAATGTAACGATGCAGAAATCAATAACATGTCAGATCTTTCAAAATCAATCAAAAATCAACTAACCCAGCCACTTTGCGCAGGTGACGGCTTGAGGACGAAGCGACAAGACGCTGAAACATGAAAAAATTAACGGTCTCAAAATCGAACGCTTACGACTTAATTGGCATGAATACTAACTACTTATAATTAAATACCCCTTGACATTTCATAAGTAAGATGCTTACTGTAAGATGCTTACCGTTCTAGCAGAGGCGAAGTGAACGGGTCCATCTTGAGAGAGCAGAGATATCCCTGTAACAAACTAAATTAGTGAAAAACAACAATTAATGAGCACAGTTAATGAAAGAGCGAAAACAACTATAGCCTACTCAACTAGCAAAATACTTTGAAAAGTAGAATACAAACTAGTATGCAACGAGAACAACATTATTTAGTTGAAAAAATTCCATGGCGGGCATGCCGACGTGACCAAACAAGAAAGGTATTAGCAAACATCGCCGACCTATTTTACGGCTCTCGATGAAACGGCTCGACTTACCGTAGTTGGGCCATTATTTAAGCCAAAAGTTTAGCTCAACTTTGTGACTTAAATAACAGCCCCACTTCGAACCAAATTATTGGCTCAACCACCAAAATAATGGCTCAACTTTTCACACTCGACCAAATTATTGGCCCCACTAAAAATGCGGAGCTGATATGATTATGCGGTTATCGTTTTCTGGTCTGGCAGCACCAATGGTAAACCTAATATGTAGGAGCGCTTCCTAATGTATACCAAACTGAAGGAAGTCCACCAGTGGTATACGGATTCAGTTTGCTGGTACCAGCACCGAAATCTATCAACCCCGAAAGTTTACTGCTCCCGTCAAAGTTGACTGATCCGAACAGAAATACCAAAAAAACACAATATATTTCCAATTTTTCATCCCCTGAATAACATGGTTCTGTTCAAAGGCCTTTATATTATATTCTTTGTCTTTTCGTGTTTTTTGTGTTTGTTAAGCTATCAGTTTTTGTGTTTTGTGTTCACTCTTCCATTTCTTCTTCCTCTAGTCAACCTTTCGAAAGATAACTTCAACTTCAGTTGATCCAGTAAACATTGATGCGACCAATCAACTTTCCGCAATACCGATTGGTACTTTTGGTACCAGCTAACTCCTTGTTGGGACCATTTTTGCCACGTTTATGGGACTAGTAAAGTTTACCGGGACCAGGGAACTTCCATACGACAGGAAAGTAGAACAGAATATATCATTTATTAGCTGACCAATGATTTGATAGCTTTAGTTGTTTTAAATTCACAGAGGTGAAGAAATTTTGTATTTAATTCATAATTCTGTTGCCATGCGTTGTCTATGAATTCGCAAAAAAAGTTGGTGCGAATCGTCGAACATGGATGAATGATAATGAGAGAGCGAAAGTGCTCACAGAGGAAATCATCTTACAAGAAGAAAGAAGAGGTTCTGTTTTAAGAAATTCAATACTTTTAACAGAGCATCAGAAATTGTATTTACTTTTAATAGGATTTTTTCGCTAATATTTCTTATAATTTATTTATTTATTTCTTTATCCATCAGTTAAAATCAAGAATAATGAATGAATGACGCAATAAGGGAGTGATGGAGTTCCGTCGCTTAAGCGATTTCGGTTGGGGAGTGGCAGCTTTAGCTGAACAATGATATTAAGGACGAATACGAGATTGAGTTATAATATTGTGAGGGGGCAAATTTAGTATCCCTGCACGGAATATATGGGGAGGGGAAGAGACAAGCTCTTGGGTGAGGGAGTTCCACGTGGACAGAGATCTAGAGGCACAAGTGGAAAGGGATTTGGGAATACAAAAAGGTAGTGATATCCTATAACGATGGCTAATTCTATTACAATCAATATAATATAAGTGAGAGGAGTCAAATAAAGAATAGTTATGTACTGTGCTATGGAGAAACTGGAGATCACGGATGGCTCTTCTATATTCTAATGTGGGGAGTTGAAGAAAAGCGTTGCGTTCGTTAAAAGGTAAGGGAGCAAGTTTGCATTTAGCAAAAAGTCTATATGTGAAATTTCTTTGTACACTTTCTATTGAATTGGTCAGGTATTTAAGGGTGGGATTCCAGATAATAGGACATGATTCAAGAATTGGTCTTATATAAACAGTATAAGCTTTAGATAAAAGTGAATGGGAACGAGAGTGGACAGACAAGAACAGCATATTAATAGAAGCTTTGGCCTTGGTAGTTATGACTGATATATGGTGATTAAACGATAAATCAGAGCTCATGTGAACTCCTAAGTCTCTTACAACAGGTGATGAGGAAAGTGGGCAACCATTCATAATATACTGGGTACGAGTCTTTAAAGGGCCAATATGGAGGACAGTACATTTGGGGGCAGATATAGTCATATTCCATGTGAGACTCGAAACAAATATTCAATGATATCAAATAATTGGGAGAGAGGCCATGAGTCCTTAGAGAGAGAGAGAGTGAGAGAGAGGCAGAGGTACTCTCACGTGGTGTGCCTCGGCGACCTTTCTCATATCTCTCCAAACGACACTAGGTTCTTTTCCTTATTACTGGGTTACTGGGTTACTGCTGTCGTTTAAAGCATTGCAACAGTTTATATTTTTTATGTAAGTAGTGTGTAGTTGAATATATCCTTTATTGAAATAAAGATCGCAGATATGGAGCCAATGCATGTAGTGAGTTTGTTTTCTCATTTTTGTCAATTTATTATATTATATTTACATTCTAGCATTACATCAATTTATTATACTTTACTATACTTGTTATACAGATTGCAATATAGCTCGGAAGGTATGCAAGCTTAGGGCGCACAAATTAATCAGTGATTTAGTGGCAACCATTCCCTCCCCAATTGTGCTTTTTGCTTGATAAAGATCATTGTGTTCTATTTAATAATAATATGATTTATTCGGTGCAAAAGTAAACTTGATGATAGATTATTTGATTGGCAGTGGAGTAAGAATAAATACGTTGTGACAACTTAGGTAGCGAACAATGTAATAGTCGGAACCTATGGGAATGGTTGGTATTAGCCAAAAACCTAAGGAGGGAGATAGAGTATGAGTGAGAGAAGAAACACCTAGTGACCTTGCGCTTACTACTCCTCTTCCTCTCCGATCGCTCTACGCTTTCTGCCTACAAAGCAATAATTTATCATGTCAGCATACCGTCAAAACGAAAAAAAGTGAAACATTTGTGATCATTTGTGACAAATTGTCACAAAAGTTCACGAGATTTTGAAAATTTTCTATCATGATTTCTAAACGCGGTTTGAAGTTATTTATTAGATAATAGGATATTTGAGCATCACTGGGCCTCCCTAATTGTCATGTGAAGAAAACGTTTTAAATAATTCAATGTGAACGCTGTTTGATGAAACTGGTATACAGTAGGATTTTCTACCGTATACCAGTTTTGCAACCTGGTCCATGCCATGGTTTAAACAGTACAAATTCACGGTAAAGAGTCATGTAATGATAGATACATCCATGATTAGACGAAGAAAGCGCGATGGTAGCAGTTTTACAGTAAGATTCTAAAGTACGCTACAGTATGCCAATTTTTCTCCGCGGAGTTCCCGATTATTTTTTTCACTTTTGTCATATATTACTCCATTGAGCAAACACATCCACACTAAAAACCCTGAGAAAATACATCATCAAGTGGGTGAAAAACGCCAAAAGTAGACACTTTGTGAGCTTTTGAGACAAATTGTCACAAATGTAGTAGGTATTCGCAAGAAACATCCTTTCCTCTCTGAGAGAATTCTTCACCATTCAACAAAACATCCAAATATGGACTTTGATAAGAACAATCACCCAGCTCGTCCAAAAGCCTCTCTCTCTACCTACAAAAGAGAAAGACAAAAATTGAAAAAAAACTACAATTTTCTACAATCTCAACGTTTTATCTTTTCTTTTTTTTGCAAATTTTGAACATGATAATGATCTTTCAGAAAAGGAAAATCTGCTCAAGCGAAGTCGAAGATGACGATGTTTACGGAAAGAAAATGGCTCTTGAAGCAGAAGAAGAATCAAATGTATGAAATATTTCTCTTTATACAGTGATGCATGTTAGCAATTTCGAAATGCTTCACGCGGTATAGCGCCGTATAACGCCCTATTACGCAAGGCGCTTTTCTCACTGAAAAAAGCGCTCGGTAAATTCAAATCGCGCGGTAATTCAAATTTTTATTATGATGTGATAATTTTAAATACTTTGAGGGAAAAAAACTATTCAGAGTCAATCAAAATTTTTTTTTAATAGTTGTCTCAATAAAATGTTCAAAATATGTTCATAGCAGCGACCGTCTAATTACCTCCATTGTAAGCTTTTTTTAGTTGACTCAGAATAGTTTTTTTTCAATTTTGTTGAAATTTTTAAAATGTTAATATTTTCATGCAAAAATTAAATAAATTCAAATAGCACGGAAATTCAGATTTTTATAATGATGTGATAATTTTGATTAATTTGGGGGAAAAAACTATTCAGAGTCAATCAAAAATATTGGATACTATGGTGTTTAAACTAGGAAAAACCATTCAGAGACAATCAGAGATTTTGGTTACAATACCAATCACCAATCAGCTAAGCGATCGCTAATATGTGCATAATTTTTAACACTTTATACATTGAAAAAAAACTCATCGTGTTATGGAGCATTATGACGCGTTATGATTTCTAGAAAGCCTAACGTGCAAGACTGTATGTGTTTTTTTGCAGAAAATGAATCATATTTATTATGGGTTATTTTGACCTATGAATTATTTTCGTATGATAATTCTTTAAGGCCAATCTACTTGATCTTCCAATTGAAATACAAACAAAGATAATCTCACTCCTGAGATATGAAGATCAATTATCAATTCGCCGAACATGTTCGATACTGAAGAAAGCGGAGAAAGAAGCGGATAAATCATACAAGTACCTTCTCATTGCTAGAGTATGTTTGAATTCAATTAATCAGTACTGTTTCATTTCATTTCATTTATGAGAGGAATCGCCAGAGGTTCGACCACCCCCCGGACATAGAAATTTCGACTCCCTGAAAAATTCAGATTAAGTACTTTGAACGATGCTCTATCGAACTGCGTTGGCCGAATTTGCATATCTGCTCTTATTTTCGAGTTACGGTAGGTCAAAGATGGCAGGTACGGTATTTTTGGCTCGAGTGTTCGTCAGAAAAAATATCATAACTCCGTTCAAAATAATGATAGACAATTTTCCAAAAAAAGCATCGAAAGAGGAGATCTTGGGCAACATTTCCCAGTTGATGACGTCATTTGTCGACCATGCGTCGGTGCGGGGCGGTCGGTTTTATGAAAAAGTGACGTAACTTTCCTAATCGGAAAAAGTGAACTTTTCTTCTATGCGCGTTTTGTTGCATCCATATGTGTCTAAAAATGACCCAAGTTTCAGAGGATTTGAGAAATGCAAAAAAAAGCGTTGATTTTAGTGACGCGACCTCGGACCTGTCAAAGGAAATAACGGCTTATTCCTTTACCAAGAAACAGCAAAAGAGCTTAAATGACTCAAAAACATCCGAAAAAACATTACGAGCTCAAAATACCCATATATGAAAGTTATTTGAAACACAAAATCACCGATTTTCGAAAAATTTGAAAAAAAAACCATATTTTGCTTTTCCACGTGGAAAAAGCGTTTCAGCAATGTTAATTAATCTTTATAATATTTCTTATAATGTTTTTGAACATTTATGTTTTTGGAAGTGAAGGCCTACCTGCTCTTAGAGCCGAGATATCCGCCATCGAGATTACACGCGCGCGCCCCAACTCCGCGCGACTTCTCATCATCCGCTCTCTCACTCCCACACGCTCTTTCGTCAACATACAGGGAGAGAAGAAAAGGAGAAGGGAGACGAACATCTGGCAACTACACGAAATGGAGATGTCTGAAAACTCTGAGCGAACAGAGTTGCATTTGAACAACAAAGAACGAGTGTGAGCCCCCCCCCCCCCCCCCCCCCAAACCTTCCTCGCTCTCTCTCTCTCTTCAAGGAATGATGAAGTACAATGTCAAAACTAATGTTAGATAAGATACATTTATTAGAGAAATCAGTCACAATTGAAGACAATTAGCATTGAAATAACATTTTACAAAGACATCCGTTGTATCATGTTACTATGTTACTATTACTATTACTATTACTATGTTTAGTAAATCAATTGATCTCTCACATTCCCCCATCCCCATCCTCTTTTAATAATTTTATTCTTTCACATATTTTTTTTGCACTCGAACACTTTGTACTTGTTGAAACACCCTTGCGATGTACGATAAATAAATAAATAAAATAAGCAAAATCATTCGAGGCGTCGAGGTAATGAGGCACCGCTCTAAAAACACCGAGCGGGTTCGAACCCCGGTTCGATCCAAATCTTTTGCTGATTTTTACAGACACAGAAAACGTGTTCCAAGGTATTTTTTCGTGATAAGAATGATGAAACAAACTGTTTTGAGTCATTCTGAGCTGGAAAACGTTCGTTTTATGGCAACACATCTCTTCTCAAAGGGTGAGTTGGGGCGCGCGCGTGTAATCTCGATGGCGGATATCTCGGCTCTAAGAGCAGGTAGGCCTTCACTTCCAAAAACATAAATGTTCAAAAACATTATAAGAAATATTATAAAGATTAATTAACATTGCTGAAACGCTTTTTCCACGTGGAAAAGCAAAATATGGTTTTTTTTCAAATTTTTCGAAAATCGGTGATTTTGTGTTTCAAATAACTTTCATATATGGGTATTTTGAGCTCGTAATGTTTTTTCGGATGTTTTTGAGTCATTTAAGCTCTTTTGCTGTTTCTTGGTAAAGGAATAAGCCGTTATTTCCTTTGACAGGTCCGAGGTCGCGTCACTAAAATCAACGCTTTTTTTTGCATTTCTCAAATCCTCTGAAACTTGGGTCATTTTTAGACACATATGGATGCAACAAAACGCGCATAGAAGAAAAGTTCACTTTTTCCGATTAGGAAAGTTACGTCACTTTTTCATATAACCGACCGCCCCGCACCGACGCATGGTCGACAAATGACGTCATCAACTGGGAAATGTTGCCCAAGATCTCCTCTTTCGATGCTTTTTTAGGAAAATTGTCTATCATTATTTTGAACGGAGTTATGATATTTTTTCTGACGCACACTCGAGCCAAAAATACCGTACCTGCCATCTTTGACCTACCGTAACTCGAAAATGAGAGCAGATATGCAAATTCGGCCAACGCAGTTCGATAGAGCATCGTTCAAAGTACTTAATCTGAATTTTTCATGGGGTCGAAATTTCTATGTCCGCGGACCCTCCGAAACGGTCGATTTTCTCGCGATTCCTCTCTTATAACAAATTTATCAAGAGATGGCATAGACAAGGGCTCTGATGTGCATGGAATTCCAATTCTTGCACTTAGCTTCGCTTAGAAAGTTGCATCCAACAGTCTTCCGAAAGAGGTCGCTCCATCTTGTTGGAGTACTGTAGTGTTCATAATTTTTGACCAAAAACGAAAAGAAAGAAAAAGAATAACAAAGAAAACTCTCTTTGTTTTACATGCACTCTCGTTGTTTTAATCAATTTCAAATAAGTCTTTCGATTCGTGTTATGAATATCGATTATTCCCGAACAGTCTTATTACGAAAAAAACTCTCCGTCTGTAAGTAGCACTTCGAACTATTATATTTTGAAACTCTGCTGGCTCTCTTGTAAAAGATAGGCAAATTAGCAAGTAGCTAGAGGGGTTATTTCCTTTAGCGACAGGATTATGCAAATTTTAGGAGGATGATGGCCGTACACAGATGATTCTTAACCAGGCTGACTCAACACCTCAATACCGCTACTCACTTTCGAGTCGAACAGGAAAAGTGGAGAAATGGACGGATTCAGTAAATTTTATTACAGATACGGTAAGTTTTTTTTTTTTTTTTTTTTTTTTCTTGGCTTTTTTATAACCCAATTTCACCACAAATGCATTGATTTATTTATTTCATTTATTAATTTCAGGTCCGGTGGAGTGACTATTTCGGACCAAGAACTGAAGAAACGCCGCTTGGAGATTATCCTAATGTTGTTTCTCCTTTTCTGAGAAGAACAACATTCGGTGCTATAGCACTGATTGGAGTGGGTTATTTCACTTTATTTTTATTAATCTGAACACTACATTTTTATATCGTATTTTTTTAAAGAAAATGAAATAGATCTCCCCAGACATACCTATCCCTTTTTGTTTTTCACTTTCATAAATGCTCTAGTATTTTTAATAATCTGAACAATAGAGTTAATTAATATTGTTTAAGTAAATTAATTATGTGGATTATGCCTATCAAGTTTCTTTACAGCTCAATCTAACGCCACAGTTATTTTCCACACTTCGAATGATGTTTACTACCACAAAGATCGATCTATTGTATTTAAAAAGTGTACTGAATCTGGAATATCAGTGAGTTTCCTACTCTTTAAAAAATATTAATTTTTTTGTTTATAAAGAGCGAGTATTTGTGTTTGCATGCACATTAAAGTTAAAAATTTAAGATGAAAACCATATTATATTAATAATTGTGATTTATGGTGTTTCGGAATAACATTTTCACTTCGAAAAAATTATGTTGCTTAAACGTTGCTGTAACCGTTGAAGCTACTTTAACCGTCAAAGTTACTTTAACCGTCGGTTAATTCAGGGACTACTACACCCTTATGAATATGGCCAAACGTATCTACTTTGGTATTTATTATACCATTGATAAACTTCCGTTCGATAGTATTCTACTTTTGGCAATGTCAAAACGTCTAGAACGACTCAATATTTCAACGTCGACGATGAACATGGAAGAGGAAGAGGTATGTTAACCTTTGTATTCGAAATATTCTTTCTCGAGCCCTACAACTATTATATACAGCAAATTTGGCAAAGCATAACTGCAGCAGACAATATTAGGCTTACCCGATATTGAAATGAATTTCTCCCACGATAAACAGAAATCATTGCGTCTTTTCAGGCTTACTTGAGGAAATATTTCAAGGATGATTCCGTGATTGATGACAAACTCCTAATAGAAATGGTGTCTTCAACAACTTGTCGTGTTATCGATTTGTTAATAGATTGTACCTTGATAACTGCGGATGGTCTTCATGAAGCTATGGTGGTATGCAGTTTTCATGAATATGTTATTTTCCATTAACATCTAAAATATTTTTATCGGCTAGTTTAATGGTGTTATCTCAGTTTGGTTGCCATGAAAATTCTCAATTCGTGACGAGTGCCTTGAAGGAACCTATCATAAAAACGCACGAATTCACTTAACAAGGGAACCACTTAACCTAACCTCAAAATTATCAAAGTTTGATTCCTTGACGTGAATCTTCATAGAATATTGTTTCTAAAAAGGTAGATAAAAAGTTCCACATTTGCGTTTTTAGACCTTTTTCGACGACCCTTTTGGACATTTTCGTGACTTTCTGGACAATATAAGGACTTATTTTTGTGCCACTGTGGCCCCTTTTGATCCTTTTTGGTTTTGTGGGTCTTTTGGTCTATTTGGCCTCTTTTTGGACAAATCCAGTTCATGTTTCAGAGGCCTGAAAAAGGACTTAAAAAGCGAATGTGGAACTTTTCACCTAACTTTTTAGAAACCTTATTCCATGGAGATTCATATCAAGGTATCAAACAAAGATAATTATCTGGTAAGGTTAAGTGGTTCCCTTGTAAGATAATCGAATTTCGTAATATAATCGAGTTGTCACTACATCTCCGTTATATTCAGACATTATTGGAGCATGAGGATTACGCGAAAAGAGGATTTCGTCTTCACGTTACAAAGAACACCTTCGTTCGATTCTTTCGCGAAATCGGCATTTACCGCGCATATGGTAAGTTTTGTCATTGTTTATTCGCAAAAACAAAATCCCATACCATCCCATCCAATTCCGATCCCATCCCCCGATGCGTATTATTATTATTATTATTATTATTATTATTATTATTATTATTATTATTATTATTATTATTATTAAAATAAGTGTTCTCTTAGCAATATAAAATGGCATAATTTCAGGAAAGTACTACTCGAATGATAACAGCTATCGAGTCCTTCATGAACCATTTCTCAACGACACTTTTAATATGCCCAACGCCGGATTCGTCTACCTGCGGTCAAAAATGACCGACATCTCCATTTCGTGTAGACGTCTCAAGCACAATAGCAAGCTTATACAGATCGGCATCGGATACTTTGGATATATGCCCAGATTCTTTGATCCGTTCCCTGAAGAACCAAATCGACCGAGTTTGAGTCCATTGCATATGCTCTTCTATTCAATGCCAGGAGCCAGGGATGAACTGGAATGAAAAAGAAAGAAAAAGAACCTGTACAAACAATTCAAATTCATTTATCATATCAGACTTAAGTCAGATGAGTAATGATGCGGTTAGCATCGGCCATAGGCATTGACCACCAGAACTATCCCATAGCTCTTCTCACTTCAATAATAATAATGTACAAACAATAATAATTTAATAATAATTTTTTTGTAAAATCTTTATTTGTAAACTAAAGACAAATTTCCTACAACATCAGAAATAGCGTAATTGTGGCTTGACGAATCCTAGCATATACAAACATCACCAACAAAGACCTCACATTCGTTATTTGCATTTTTCATATTTATGTACGTATGTGCGTCACTTGTAGGAAACGATTTGTATGCATAAAGTCGTTTAAACATTCTATATTCCCCACGTGTATACTAATGTGGTGTTCATGAGACATTTGTATCAGTAAGGAGAGTTTTATTTACATTTCTCTTCATTATAACTGAGCATAAAAGAAAGTTTATGTTAAATAAATAAATTAATATTCGGCCGAATAAGAGACAAAAAGAGTAAATCAGCAAATAAATACATGCGACAAAAAGATGGGTGTCCGAGAAATCAAAAAGACTTGCAGTTAATTGCTTTGACGTCGTCCTGAACTTGCAATATCACTATAAGATTTCCGATTGAAAGTCCAAGTGAGGCGAGAATGACCAGACAACACCCTAGATAATAATATAATACGATAAATAAATATTATAGATCATCGATAGTATAGCATAAAATACTAAAATAAAATTGCGGAGTGTGGTCAGCTGGTACTTCACATCATATTTAGTGCCAACCGGACGACTAACATGATTTATTCCCACCGTAGTAATCATCAGAAACTTGATTTCGTCTGGGAATACGACGTTGTTCTACCATCAGGGGTCAAATACAAGTGCTTTATTTTGCCCATGTGATCCTTGCTTTGCGATTCTTTTCGGAGATCAGCGGTTTCTTGAGAGGGCGACATCCGAACAGACCCGACGCACGAAGTCGATGTTGTACATTGTCTACGGACACCTCAAAAATCTTTTCAGCCAAGATTAGAACTTTTAGTCACCTCAATTTAGCGAAAATCCGCTAGGACTCGCTTGACGGCCATTGTAGTGAGAATCAGTTTCTCCTTCGAGATGCAGGTAATCAGACGATCAGATGTCGTCTTGCCAGGTCGTACACTAACCTTCTTCATTGTTTGAGCACGGAGTGAAGTTTTTATGACCTTCAGGATAGTCGAAAAAGACATTTGGAACTGCTGTGACAGAGCGTCATCGGCGACAGTCCCATCTGACGTCCTCGACGAATTGATTCTCGCTCAGATCTCGGTATATTCTTGCTCCCAAGAATCCGTATCATTGTTTCAAAACGATATAACACATATTGGTAGCGAAATGAGTGAAAAAAATCGAGGAAATCGAAGAAAACGAAAATCTCATTTTAGTGACTTTTGATAAAATGGATATAAAATTCACCGTAAAGGCTCAACCGGGGCAACTTTTGTGTAGGACGTGTAAAAACACTCTCAAAATATTCTCTGGAAAAAAACTCGATTGGTTGAGTTTGAAAAAAGTTATGACGAAAAAACCAAAAGTCTAACCTTTTGGCCAGTACTGTACATTCTTGTCAAATTCTCAAAATTATAAGCCGACCCGTAATCGTGATAAATAGGATTTTTGGAAAACGCTTCCGTCTACGCTAATGACGTCAAATTGTACTGGAAAAAGGCTTTCCGTTGTTCATGCATACGGCCACGGGGAAGAATACACATAATACGATTCAAGTCATTATCATAATCGCATTATTTATCATATACAGGGTGTCCAAAAAGTATTGTTACACGAATAAATCGATGTATCTTCCTCAAAAACCATCATAGACAATTCAAACAGGGCACAGTATTTATCACTATCCATTGCACCATAACAATGAATGGTCACACGATCTGGCCTCCATTGGCCGCGATAACGCCTCTGAGATGATGAGGGACAAAGTCGATGATGGGACGCTTTTGTGGTGCTATGGTTAGTGATAAATACTGTGCCCTGTTTGAATTGTCTATGATGGATTTTGAGGAAGATACATGGATTTATTCGTGTAACAATACTTTTTGGACACCATGTATGTATAAAAGTTCGTCTGGTCTTCTCATCAGAATCATGCTTTTAATTAAATTCCTTTACAAAATATAACCTCAAATAGATGAATCCTCGGGTCAGCTTGTTCCACATCCCGATCTACCCTATCATCTCCATCTCCTCCTCCACCGGCCTCCCTTCCTACCGTATCTTCGCCTGACTCAGTCTTCTGCACGAGGACCAAGCATGTCGTCCACCGCTGCCTTGCCTCTGCAAAATGGGTTAATTTAATATAATGTAATAATAATATAATCGAATTCATAGTACAGCATAGCTTTGGTCGCCGACATTTGTATTGAATATCGCACTACGGAAACATTATATTCAATTCACTTTAACCTTTGTTGTAAGCAACAAAAACGGCATCGCGAGCAAGAGATCAAAGATCAACCAACATCACATGATCTCTGCATGTCAACAAGAGAATAGCGCCACGTCTGTAGTACTCTTTCGCCGCATGGAGACCTAAGATCAAAGATCATCTTATGAGAGGCAAAAGAACTACTCGAAGGTTTTTAATAATAATAATAATAATATTTATCATTTCTTACAGAGAGATTGCTAATTTGACAAACAATTAGAAAGATGAAAACGTGAAAATAAAATATGAAGAAATGTGTATGTAGGTTCGATCACTTCATACAGTAACGGCCAAAAAGAATGCAACAACGTGTTTCTTGAGTGTAACTTTGCTTGTATGCAACCAATCGGCGTAATTTTTTGATATGTTGTGCGAACAGGTCTTACCGTCGTATTGTGTAAGAAAAAGAGCGAGATTTCTGAAAAATCGGAAAAATTTAATGAATTTATTGATTTAGGCGATTTTCACATTTTGAACCATTATTATTGTTTATTTTTTTTGCTTGTTTGCATTGTGCTGAAAAATTGTTTATGTTTTCAGGAGATAGGGTGGCTAAAGGACTCTAAGAATCACAGTCGGTCGGCTCGATAAGCCATTGCTAGACGCCGGGCCATTTGCATGAAGTTGGTTCACATGGCAAACCAGTACAAGACGGATCTAGAGATGATCTCCTGCTCTGCGGATCGTCCAATTCGGACAAAAATATCTGGAAGGCCTCCCCGACAAGTTCGAAGATCGGCACATTCCTCAAAATTATCAGCAAGGCTAACCCCCGAGATTCTTTGGTCCGGGAACGCGCGCAAAGATTGCTTCTGGTCGTTTTCCTCTTGGAATACTCTGCCCCGAGGCATGGTAGAGCGCCCAAACGGCTGTATCACCTTCGCCTAGACCTCTATCGACTCCTCCTTCCTCATAATGATCTCAGCGCTATGCAGCGGGCCGATATTGCCCGCATGGAATGCTCCCCGCATCATCACGGAACCAGCCCTATGCTTCGTAGTGGGAACTTGGCATTTTTCACCGAATTTTGTTATCATGGTCGGACGAGAGCATGTTTCTCATGTTAGGAACGGAAGGAATTACCCATGTGCGGCGCTCTATAGGATCCAGATTCGATGAAAAGTATCAAGTTCCCACTATGAAGCATGGGGATGGTTCCGTGATGATGTGGGGAGCATTCCATGCGGGCGACATCGACCGCTGCATAGCGCTGAGATCATTATGAGGAAGGAGGAGTTCATGGGGGGGAGGTCTAGGCGAAGGTGATACAGCCGTTTGGGCGCTCTACCACGCCTCGGGGCAGAGTATTCCAAGAGGAAAACGACCAGAATCAATCTTTGCGCGCGTTCCCGGACCAAAGTATTTCGGGGGTTAGTCTTGCTGATAATTTTGAGGAATTTGCCGATCTTCGAACTTGTCGGGGGAGGCCTTCCAGATATTTTTGTCCGAATTGGACGATCCGCAGAGCAGGAGATCATCTCTAGATCCGTCTTGTACTGTTTTGCCATCTGAACCAACTTCATGCAAATGGCCCGGCGTCTAGCAATGGCTTATCGAGCCGACCGACTGAGATTCTTAGAGTCCTTTAGCCACCCTATCTCCTGAAAACATAAACAATTTTTCAGCACAATGCAAACAAGCAAAAAAAAATAAACAAAAATAATGGTTCAAAATGTGTAAATCGCCGAAATCAATAAATTCATTAAATTTTTTCGATTTTTCAGAAATCTCGCTCTTTTTCTTACACAATACGGCGGTCTGTGCGCACAACATATCAAAAAATTACGCCGATTGGTTGCATACAAGCAAAGTTACACTCAAGAAACACGTTGTTGCATTCTTTTTGGCCGTTACTGTACTTTCTCACTTCTTTTTTTACGAGAGGGCGTAGCCAGAGCGGAGGGCAAAATTGTGTTGCATATTTTTTGAATGGAGATGAATTTTCTCAGATTCGAAATGATGGATCATGTGGATAACAATTCCCCCCCCCCCCCCTCTTAAAGGGACCGAAACCTTTGTCAACGGTCTCTTCAGCGGCATACGCTCTATCATTGTTAGAGAACAGAGAAATAGTGTGCGCAATGAAGAGGCCATTGAGAGAGGTCACTCTACCTTTAACGCAATTTTATCACATTGGTATTGGTATTGGTATACGATATGCTGACAGGATAAATATTATTGTTATTATAATATTATTATTACTATCATCATGGTATCTCTAAACTGTGGTAAATGTTCATCCTACTTACTTTATAATCTATAGAAACAGGAATGCGCGCGGTTCGATTATCCAAATCAAAAAGATTTGCCAAACGGTAGATAGCGAATACTTCTAATAATAAACGATAACTACCGTAAGAACCATCAAAACATGACTACCGTAACCTTACCGTACCTCGTTCGAGTCGTTTAGTCGACTACGGTACTCTGGCTGTCGCAGGAAACACTTGGCAATCTCGTCACTGTCGACGAGTTGGGAGAGTTTGTGTTCACGCATTCGTAATTGAACACTGTAATCAATATATTTAGTGATAAATTAAAAATTTATCGCTTTTTTATATTGATCTACGATGCTATGAAGCATTAATTAATTGGCATTATTAATTTATTAAAAGTCTTACAATTGAAATGAATTTCGAATTATTCAATTATATTCATTCATCCGTCAAAGCGAGAGCACACGTCAGATTCTCGTTTCTTCAAAAAGGCAAAACCACAAAATTCTTTCAAGGAACGTTTGGATAGAAAACATAGGTCGAATAGCTAGGTTATCAGTTTTCAAAATCCGATCAGGTTTTCCGATTTTTGACAAATTTGGCTCAAAATCCGGTCAGCTTTTTCGATTTTTTTAAAAATTATACAAAAATCGTTCAGGCTTGGTATTTTGTAACAAATGTTTCGACCTATGATAGAAAAGCTATAAATTTTTTCCCAAACTAGAAATCTTATCAATATTAGAGATAAATAACCATAACCAGACAAAAAACTTTAGTTACGAAATATATTGAAAGCGAACAGAAGAAATGAAATGGTAATATCTATTTCAGATTTGGATTCTTCTACTATCACATGAGGTCTTAGTTTTTTGTGGATATTATAACGTATGATCGAAATGATTTTTTTCATTTAAGACACCGGCTCAGTAAGATTCCAGGAAGTGCCGGACATCGACCTCACCGATTTTGCTCAAAAATTTTTTGTGGATACCCCCATGGGCCCCTATCACAAAATGGGTATTCATTTGGGCTGGGTCCTTGAAACACAGATGTGGCGGGTTCTCGAAATTTGAAAACTCGATTTTCACCAAAAAAAAGTGGAGCGACCTAGGTCCAATGTTAGTGTCGATTAATTACAGGTATGCCTAGACAACAAAATCTGGCTATACGAAGGTCCTAAGGTCCGATCGCAAACTGATTTTTTTACCTCCTCATAACATTCTAAAATTAATTAAAATTTTAAAACAAAAAAAGTGCAGTCCAATTTTTGCCTCATCTTATAGAGCAAAAAATTCCGCGTCGAATAAGGGAAAAAATCAAAAATCGATAGATACCTATTCCGAGAAAAATGGACCGGAAGATAACTCCAAACATTTTTTGTTCTCATACCCCCTCATGTTTGTACTCATATTGAAGAGCTCGACGAGTAGAACAACTTTCATGTTGAACATTTTGTCTGAAACTCATGTACAAGAGAGTTACACACGTTTTTCTGCTAATTTTGAGTAAAACGAAAATAAAATATTTTTAAAACAAAAAAGTGCAGTCCAATTTTTGCCTCATATTATAGAGCAAGAAATTCCGCGTCGAATAATAAAAAAAATTTAAAAAATCGATAGATACCTATTCCGAGAAAAATGGACCGGAAGATGACTCCAAAAATATTTGTTCTCATACCCCCTCATGTTTGCACTCATATTGAAGAACTTTTCGAGTAGAACAACTTTCATGTTGAACGTTTTGTCTGAAACTCATGTACAAGAGAGATTCACACGCCCTATAAGATGTGGTAAAAATTGGACTGCACTTTTTTATTTTAAATTTTTTTATTTTCGTTTTACCAAAAAATAGCAGGAAAACGCATGCATTTCTCTTGTACATGAATTTCAAACAAAATGCTCAACATGAAAGTTGTTCTACTCGACGAGCTCTTCAATATGAGTACAAACATGAGGGGGTTTGAAAACAAATTTTTTTTTGGAGTCATCTTCGGGTCCATTTTTCTCGGAATAGGTATCTATCGATTTTTTTAATTTTTTCCATTATTCGATGCAGAATTTTTTGCTCTATAAGATGTGGTAAAAATTGGACTGCACTTTTTTATTTTATTTTTTTTTAAATTTTCGTTTTACCCAAAATCAGCAGACAAACGCATGTATTTCTCTTTTGCATGAGTTTCAGACAAAACGTTCAACATGGAAGTTGTTCTACTCGTCGAGCTCTTCAACATGAGTATAAACATTAGGGGGTTTGAGAACAAAATTTTTTTGGAGTCATCTTCCGGTCCATTTTTCTCGGAATAGGTATCTATCGATTTTTGATTTTTTTCCCTTATGCGACGCGGAATTTTTTGCTCTATAGGATGAGGCAATAATTGGACTGCACTTTTTTGTTTTAAAATTTTAATTAATTTTAGAATGTTATGAGGAGGTAAAAAAATCAGTTTGCGATCGGACCTTCGGACCTTCGTATAGCCAGATTTTGTTGTCTAGGCATACCTGTAATTAATCGACACTAACATTGGACCTAGGTCGCTCCACTTTTTTTTGGTGAAAATCGAGGTTTCAAATTTCGAGAACCCGCCACATCTGTGTTTCAAGGACCCAGCCCAAATGAATACCCATTTTGTGATAGGGGCCCATGGGGTATCCACAAAAAATTTTTGAGCAAAATCGGTGAGGTCGACGTCCGGGGTCACCGGCTCAACCCTCGAATCTTACTGAGCGTCTTAATAGCGGGTGAGCGGGTGTCTTAATAACATTTGGACACTAGAATAGAGAGAAAAAAGACAGCCCGTTGAAATAGTTCGATATAGATAATTAATTTACCTATTTTCTTCTCACGATATGAAAAGCTAGCTTTAATATGGAACAAAAATTGACAGTTTTTGCTGATGAGGATAAACGATTTGTTTGCTTTGTATGATCTCCTCATTAGTATCATAGTCAAATGCCTATTGTAAAATGAAATATGATTCTAGTGTTTCTAGTGTTTTCTAGTGTTCTTTCAAAAAATTCTTTTCCTAGTGGCAGAATCGGCCGTTTTTACACTTTTACAGGAAACCCGTGAAGTAAAAGAAAAAAAGCGATGAAAAGAATAGCTCCCGATGTAGGAACATAACTGAGAAGCCAAATTTGAAAAGCTTACTCCAATATCGAAAAATCGAGAAAAAACTTTTGCTAATGAGGATAATCGATTTGTTTGCTTTGTATGATCTCCTCATTAGTATCATAGTCAATTGTCTATTGCAGACTGAAATATGATATCCCCTCCCATTCTCGATATAAATCCTCATTTTCTAGACTTGTTACCAAGTATTTATCGAGTTCCATTAGGGATATCAGACTGGCAAATAAACAATTATTTCGTTTATTACACGAATAAATTATTGCATATTACATATGAACTAAATTGTATTAATATAATATATTACGGTAAATTATAATTACATTTACATTACATTTAAATACTTTATCGATATCAACTAAGCGGTGGGTCACCGGATCTGTAGTGGCATGATGTGGTCCCACTGATCTTTGTTTCTTGCTACGCTGATAAAGCCTGGCCCTACTATCTTCACAAATTCATCCTTCCATCTCAATTCGGGTCTTCTTCTTGTTCGCTTTGGCCCTTGTGGGTGCCATTCCAACACTCTTCTCGACCATCTGTCAGGATCAAGTGAAGATAAGCGGTTACCCATCGCCATCGTTTCAATCTGTAGCACTGGACGAAGTCCGTCAGCCCGGTCCGTGGTCTCACCCAGTCTTTAGTCTTTTTATCGAATAGAGATATTCCTAACATGCAACGCTCTAGACTGCGCTGTGCCACAGCGATTTTATTTTTTGATGAGAGGTCAAACTCCAGGTTTCTGAAGCATACATCATAGCAGGTAATACTGTTCCCTCAAACAAACGTTTTTTTTATTATTCATTGGTATCCCTAGTGTTGTAATAAAAAATTAATATATCCCTAATATTTGCTTGAACTCGATAAATACCTGGTAACAAGTCTAGATAATGAGGATTTATATCGAGAGTGGGAGGGGATATCATATTTCATTCTACAATAGACATTTGACTATGATATTAATGAGGAGATCATACAAAGCAAACAAATCGATTATCCTCATTAGCAAAAACTGTCGATATTTGTTCCATATTAAAGTTAGCTTTTCAAATCGTGAGGTCCTCTTCCCGCTAGGGCCTCATCCACCCTAAATCATTGATACCACTCTGATCTTTGATCTTGGCATTTGAGAAAACGTTATTGTTGACATCCCTGACCATCTTCACCTTCCCTCATTTCCCTTTATCCATTGCCCCCGTTTATTCTCCCTGTGCAGATTTCTTAATTTTAATTCGTTAATTTTACTTGTTGAAACATCTTTATGATGTATGGTAAATAAAAATAAATAAAAAAGAACAAAATAATTAAATTAATTACGATTTATACATATACATTGTATAATAGGTTTGTATGGTATAAAGAATATGATAAAAAGAATAACACGTATCACATAATAGTTCGTTGCACATAATAATAATTATCACTGGCTTAATGCGGTGTTACATTTCGAAACGTGGGCCCTTTTTGGAAATGTAACACCGCATAACAGTGATCTCCCGCAGGACTTCGTGAGAATGGAATAACAGGATATCCTTTACCTTTTCCTTTTTTTGTCGAATGATCTTACATTTTCAATCCCATTTCTGTTCATCTCTCTAATCTACAATTGAATCCCCATTGAGATTGAACAAGAGAAGACAATGTAATGTGATACCACCTGCTAATCCTCCCTCTACCTCTAGGCTATGAATCTCTTCCTCTACCTCTACCTCTACTTCTGCCTCTACCTCTACCTTTACCTCTACCTCTACCTCTACCTCTACCTCTACCTCTACCTCTAGGCAATGACACCCTAACCTTGCATGTACTTTTACATCCATATGTCACTAAATCTCATCTCAAGTGTGTTTGATATTTGACCAAAATGTGGTGAGCCTAGTAATAGTTTGTAAATCTGAACAAAGTTATAATAACAATAGATACTATAATAATAATTATACCCCATAATATTTTTAAAACTTCACGGTCTGGCCACTCACTCCATCACTTTCTTGACCTACATATATCTATGTAGACGCGGTATTTGTAAATGATGGAAAAACCAGTGGATTTAACCAACTTTTTTAAATAGCACTTTTGAATGAGACTATTAAGCTCTGAGCATATTGATGACTGTTTACTCATTGTTAGCTTCAATCATATATCAAAGGGAGTCGAGTGCATGGTATAATATACCATAATATAATATAACAGTATAATATAATATATGGAATATATAACAGTATAATAACAGTATAATATATAATATAGTATAATATAATATAACAGGAAAGATAATAATAATGATTTATCGACTCCATGATAGCAATATAAAAATGATAAGATTGAATCAGTTGTACTGTATGTTTCTTTGTGCAGGGTTCGAAAATGGGTGAAGTGAGTGACGCAAGAAATGGTAAAAAAAGTAAAACTTCATTTTATGGGCTCATTTTAGGATATATAAAGCTAGAGGTCGAGAACTGGATACCATTGTCGTTCAGTAACTTTGAACATTCCGTGAAACATACTCAAATAGTTTTTATCTGACAGCTTTAATTATGTAAAGAAGCCCACTCATCTCGATGCTCTCTTTTTTTCACACACTATTTCTCATTTATATGCCTACGATGGAGTATTTGGCAGAAGTACATTGGAAAAAAGAGTACATTGATTTCTGATAGGGAAAAATTGAAAAAAAACAAGAAACGAAAAGAGGAGATAAGATGACTCTCTACTTTATAAAGTATAAATAGTCTCTATCACATCTTTATATTTTATTTTCGAAACTTTTTTAAACATCACATAGCTATAATTTGCATTACAAAATCATCCAATTCCTTCTAAATCTTTTCTCTTTTGTGTCTTACAATAAGCACTTTCGTTGTCTAAATATTGACTCTTACAATCAAAGAGCGCTTACTCCCCGTTTTCACAGCTTAGACCCTTCACTGTGTCGGTAAGAGCACAATAACGAAAGGGATTACGGTAGAGTCACTCCTTAGAGAGTCAAATGAACTGGATTGACCTCATCTTCAATATAAAAAAATAAGATCGACATACTTTAAAGGAACACCCCCGATACATTTTTACTCTCCACTCTAGCAACACTCTCACGATCAGAAACCAAGAGAGTGTGGCCAGAACGGAGAGTTCCAAATTAGCTCGAGTCTGTGCATTTAAAGAGCTAACGGTCTCTTCACTGATGTTGCTCTCTCGTATGTTCCCTACCTTACGGTACTTTACTTTCTCTTATGGCATATAGTCTAGAGTAGAGAAAAACTGTTGGAAATAAATTGCGTCCTTGATTGAGGTAACACCCTGTTTCATTTAAATGAACAGTAAATGTAGACAATCTTAGGATGGCGAAGTTTCAGACAGTGAGTGAGAAGCCTCACAAGTGTTATAGTCCCATGTCGTTGTCTCAATTGGGGACAATGAATGTTTACAAAGGATTACCCATGTAGAGCATCTTGATACTCTAGAGAGGTAGAGGTAGAGGCAGAGGCAGAGGTAGAGGTAGAGGTAGAGGTAGAGGTAGAGGTAGAGGTAGAGGTAGAGGTAGAGGTAGAGGTAGAGGTAGAGGTAGAGGTAGAGGTAGAGGTAGAGGTAGAGGTAGAGGTAGAGGTAGAGGTAGAGGTAGAGGTAGAGGTAGAGGTAGAGGTAGAGGTAGAGCTCTGTTCTGTCCGATCAGGCGCTTCCTGTTGAACAAAGGAGGTGTTCCTATAAGTTCACCTTTCACAGAATGTGTACCCTTAGGGTATAAGTGGACATTGTTCATATATGATTTAGAAGGAGAAGAGGACTCCCTTTGGTGGCAGCCGAATATGAATGCAAACAAGGCTATTACCACTTGTGAGAGATGTTCTCACCATTGTTTAGCCCAATATTTGTCTAATTAGCTTAACTTTTCAGTGTACCCAATATTGTATATTTTTATAGAATATTGGGTATACGATACATAAAGTTAGTAGAATACTCACATTAGTTCATAAGGCCTGTATAATATCCTTGAAATTCCGAAAATAGTGAACAGCTTCTTTGGAGCGTGAGTAAGTATGGCCCATTGGTAAGACGTCTCAACCATAGGGTACGGGTACGAATCCCTACCGAAGTTTCACTTTATCCCCTATTATACGCTCTGAACTAACGTATATTACATTAACAGTTCTTAAAGAATGTTTTTAAGCAATTGTATTCACGCAGTTACGGTAAAAACAAATCGTATGTGTAATTATTCATGTTCTGTGTAATTATTACATTAACATTACCATTACTTAGATATTAATTGGATTGCAAACTATCTATTCATATGTTCATTTCACTTTTTGTTCCTATCCCATCATCTCAATCGACATCAATCAATCAACTAAGACACACAGTCAAACTTTCGCAGCGGGCGACTTTATGGCAAAAAAGATAGAGGTTAGATATGGTTACAAGCCTTGAAACATAGTTGATACGGGTTAATGAAAGGCGGTTCCATTGACTGATTGATTGATTGGTTGATTGAGCTATACTGCTTGATCAATGCTAGGCATAGCATAGAGCATATTAGTGCTTAATTTCGAAATTGCACTTACCATAATTTACGACTCTAAATATTCGAGTAATTTAGAGTACGTTTTATTGTTGAATTATCACTGGCCTAACAGTGATCTCCCGTAGGACTTTGCGTGCCTTGAATAACGGATGTTCCTTTACCCTTTTTTTGTCAGCCGTGATGTCACAAACATGAGTTTTACCAAAATCGTCATCTGTTCTACAGTTGTGACGTCACTTTGGGACAAAGCTTGTCATTCTTCAGTTCTCTTTCTTCAGCGACCAAGATCGTGTGTCATTTTATTCAAACGAACCAATTCCAGAACAAATTCAAACCAACCTAGAACCAGTCCTCAGGGAAACAATCATATCCTGAGGTTATACACTGTCATAGAAAAATACCACACCTTTTTCACTAATCAGTCTAATAAGGGATTGAATTTCAATGACATTCCAAATCATCCCACCTATAACCAGTCCTAAGGCGTTTTTAAGACCATATGCTAAGGGACTAACATGGACTCATTTCATTTTCCCATTACATCTCCATTGTATTCTCATCATATGTATCCCACTACACGAAATTGCCTGCCCAAATTGCCACCTTTTCTCGCTCATTCGCCTCCCTCTCCCTCTCCCTATCCCTCTCCCTCTCCCTCTCCCTCTCCCTCTCCCTCTCCCTCCCTCTAAAATCCATTTCACCCCTCATTTCGCATCCTCTCAGTCTCTGTTCATGGATGTATTCAGGTGTAATTTGCGACTATCCAATTGAGAAGAGAATGGAGATCATACGGTAGGTATTAGAGGGACAATGAGGATGGATAGGGATGGTGAGAGAGAAAGAGAGGGAGAGGGAGAAGGAGTAGGAGAGGGAGAAAGAGAGGCAGAGGGAGAAGGATTGGGAGAGGGAGAAAGAGAGGCAGAGGGAGAAGGAGTGGGAGAGGGAGAAAGAGAGGCAGAGGGAGAAGGAGTGGGAGAGGGAGAAGGAGAGGCAGAGGGAGAAGGAGTAGGAGAGGGAGAAAGAGAGGCAGAGGGAGAAGGAGTAGGAGAGGGAGAAGGAGAGGCTGAGGGAGAAGGAGAGGGAGAAGAAGAGATTTAGATGTTGATATAAAGAGGTTGAGGGAGAGATAAAGAAAGAGAGTGAGAGAGAGACAGAGAGAGAGAGAGGGAGAGGGAGGAGGAGAAAGGAAGAGGGGGTAGAGGGAGAGGGAGAGAAAAAGTGGAATGATTGTCTCTCGAATACAATCAATTGAATGGTAATTGAATCTGCGTTTTCATTCGTTTTCAACTTTTTTCATAGCCTCTTCATGATTCATTAGACATTTGCTATGCGAACGGTCTTAGGAAGAGGGAGAGAGGGAGAGGGAGAGGGAGAGGGAGAGGGAGAGGGAGAGGGAGAGGGAGAGGGAGAGGGAGAGGGAGAGGGAGAGGGAGAGGGAGAGGGAGAGGGAGAGGGAGAGAGGGAGAGGGAGAGAGGGAGAGAGGGAGAGGGAGAGGGAGAGAAGGAGAGAGGGAGAGAGGGAGAGAGGGAGAGAGGGAGAGAGGGAGAGGGAGAGAAGGAGAGAGGGAGAGAGGGAGAGAGGGAGAGAGGGAGAGAGGGAGAGAGGGAGAGGGAGAGGGAGAGGGAGAGGGAGAGGGAGAGGGAGAAACAAGAAGGTCATCAAACGGTTAGTTGATAGAGCGCGTGAATGTCAATTCGTTTTCAAATGAATAGCGAAATGAGTTTCACGGTTGTATTAAGAGATGAGGAGGAATGATTGAAATGGTTTACAAGTAATTCGCTTTCGTACTATAACAAAAAGAAGTTTGATCATTAGTCATAAGCTACACCATGTTGTTTACTTGCTTGAATACTTGGATGACACGCACCTCAACTGTAGGGGGGTTCCTGCGCATCGCGCACTAACGAGTACCCTGCGTGTCCCAGCAATGTATCCACAACTGTCTATCACAAGGTGGTAAAGTAGAAGTAGAGAGTAAGCGATAGTCCGAGTATCATTTCGATGCTCAAAGGACGAGATATTGACGGTGAAAGATTGGATGAGATGCAAAGAATTGATCGCGTGAAACAGAAATAATAATAAAAGTACTGATAAGTTTTGAACATGTTCAGAGCTAGCGAAAATGAAAGATACTACAATTGGAACTCTTTACTCATTATCTCGCTACCTTTCCCCTTTTTCTTTTTTCTTTGCTTGATACAGAAAGACGATTCTGGAAAAGCACATACTTTATCAATCTCTATCATACAAACTCTGATTATTATTATTCAAAGAAAAAACAAAAAAAACACCCATGCTAATCTCTGGCTCTCCGCTCTCACCACACTCTCTCGCTTGCTCTGTCATTGCGAGAGTGCGATCGAAACGGAGAACATCAAAGTAGCCTGGGGGCGTATAAATGGCCATGATGTGACTAAATTCAGTCATATTAAGTGATATTTTGAGATCATTTAGTAGGGTGAATACTGTAACAGGAATACTGTAACTAGGGATACGGTAGGGGGAATCTAGAAATGGTCATTGGACTGATACTGTAATGAAAATCGTCAATTGTGAGTAAGGTCAAATCTCATGGATTACACGAAAAAAACGAAAAAACGGATCGATCATCTTACAAAAGTTCCCTGTTTGGTTAGAAATTAGAATATGGGTAAAAGAGTGCACACAACGTATAGATCACATGGCTTAATCACAATAAGGAAATATTGATCACGGTTACGGTTGATGGGTTACGGTAACCACGGGTTACTGTACCGGTTCGGGCGAGCTCTCCTTCGAGGGGATTTCTTCTCCATCGGTAGCGATCGTACCATCGAGCTTGATTCGCTTGTGCTTGGTTCGGCGATTTTGGAACCACACTTTGACCTGGAAAATCGATCAATGATCTTGTTCCGGTATCCTTCAAGTCACGCGATAATTAGAAACTCTCCGCTCTGACAATGCTCTCTCGCTTTCTTTGCCTACGAGAGAGTGTTGCCAGAGTGGAGATTAAAATTAGCTCGGGGTGTGCATTTAAGCCGAACCTACCAGTTTCATGTATTATCCCATTTACTACGTAAAGGACAATAGTCTACTGGAAAACGATAGAGCACGGTATACGAGAGACAGTTTGAACCCAAACTATTACTGTAATGAATTTGATCTACCTGTGTTTCTGATAAGCTCAGCCTACTCGCCAACTGCTTTCGCTCCGTACCCACCACGTAGTGATTGGCCAGGAACGCCTGGAAATTTGATCTTTGATCTATGATCTTTGAACTTTGATCTTTGATCTCTACCTTTTCTAATTGTACAAGTTGGGCCGGAGAGAAAGCCGTCCTGATCCTTTTGTGCTTACGAAATGGTTGGAGGAAAAGACCCGCTGCTGCGTCTCCTGAACAGATATTTATATAAAAAAGTCTCTGACCGTGCGCTCTAGCTTTATTTGCTAGCGAGAGAATCCGACCAGAGCGTCTCTTAATTTTGTGGAATTCTTGGCTAGTCTAGCCAAGAATTCCACAAAAGTAAAGAGGGTATGATGACCTTTAATTATTTTCATAATGATAGTGTTTTACTTAGATAGTTATGTTATAGTTTGTGAAGAGTTGGGTCATCTATGATGCGTTTCGGTCAGACAATATGTTTTGATATTGTTATGCGCCTGGCACCGCAGACATTTGCCGAAATGACACCACATAATACAATGTACAATACTTAGTTACTCGTTACGTGCGCGCATTTTAGTGTGGTTATTGGCAAATAGAAGGGAGGGGAAATGAATAGGAGTAGTTGAGAAGGGTAAATATCCGTGCTTACATGAAAGCTAACGAGGGCTGAGTGAGCTAGAGGGAGAGGGAGAGGGAGAGGGAGAGGGAGAGGGAGAGGGAGAGGGAGAGGGAGAGGGAGAGGGAGAGGGAGAAATCCGGGCTACGATAACTTTTCTATTCAGTGGAAAGAGAAAGGGAGCGAGGGCTAAGCTCCCTTTTGTCCTTACAAGGTCAACTGTTTATGTGTGAAGAATGAAGAAGAAAGACATGATTAGAGAGAATACCGTACCCCGCTCAAACAACAACTGCAAATGATCTACCGTAATCTACTAATGATCAATATATACGGTAGATCATTAGGATGATCAGGGAGAGATTCAATAGGGAGAGATTTATATGTATTGAGCTGGATTGAGAATCAGAAGATAGCAAACATGAAAACGACGGAATATAAAAAGATTCCTAAGAAGAATGTATCAATGAGAAACAACGATTGCCTATTGAGTTCATACATTGCCATACCCTCGTAATGCGAGGATTGACCCTCCATATATGACTCATTTTCACCCACTTGATACGAATATTATAAGTTAAAAATAACAATTTTCAAACGAAAAATTAATAATTTTCAAAATTGAAAAACAATGGCGAGGGAACCGAAAATGTATGATTGAGTTTCAAAACCAAAACAGAACCGATAGCGCTGGTTGAATATCGATTGTGGACTATCAACAACAAACAAAAATAGTTCACTTTGCTCGGAAAAATCAATAAACATTAAAGAAAAGGGAAAAATCGATACCTAATTGATTGGTACTGGACTGTTGTAGGAGCTCCAACCACTGTTGTGACCATAATCTCAGTTGAGTAGTCGTCGCACTGTCCGTGCCATTTCCAGCCAGGAGTGGATTGTTGGAGGCCATCTGTGATCAGGTTACGGTAGTTACTGTTTATTGATTGATTATGATCGAATTATTACTGTATATTGATTGGAATGATCGAATTGTGGAGTGTTATAATGTAAAAAGCTCTGTTTGTTTGCATAGTATTTGAGACTTTCACAACTAATATTTTCAGAGAGAAAATGAGCAAATCTTTTCCGTATAATAACTTCATTTACTAGGATCAGGAAAACCATCTCGTATCGCTACAGATCTGGTGACCGACTACATAGTTGATCTAGATAAAGCGTATGACTATAAATTTATTTATAATTATTTATTTCGAAAATTTACTTATTTATTTATTTATGTAAATGTAAATGCATCTACATTTTCATTTGTGCTAAAATACCATTATTTTTTACAGGGCAGTACTCCAATAAAACAATCACCAAATTAAATAAGGCTCTTGAGATGAAAAATGAATGAATGTTTGTACCTGTACATGAGGAAGCAGCACGTCGAAGTAGCTCATACTCGTGCCAAACTGACTAAGATCTTTGACAGTCTGTGCCAAATCGGGCGTGGGCGTTTTCGACTCTTCCTCAGTCTCGGTCCTCAAATCAATCGATAATTAAGCAAAATCTAAGAAAAATCAATAAAATCTCACTTAATCGATCCCGTCGCTTCTCGTTCGTCATCTGAATCCTGCTCTTCGACTTTGTCAGCCGTGACCAGCCGTTCGATGGAGAAATTGAGCGCCATACTACTGTAATTAGCGCGCATAATCAGGCCCAGGCGGGAATTTTGAAATTCGCACGAGACTACGGTAATTGACAGAGAAATAGGCTAATCGAGGTTGCCGTCGGGGGTAATACGCTCATCTGACACCTGTAGGCCCAGATCTGGTGTCTAAACGAGGGGGCGTGGTCTTGCGCGCTGATTGGCCGGCGGGCCCCCTAACAAGGGGGCGGAGCTTGTAACGCGGCGGAGACGACGATACAGCTTGTTAATCGTGTGTTTGCATTGGAATAATAGGATGAGAGGGGGGAGATTGGGGGAATATGGGATTCATTCATATATAGATGAAGGTGTAATGTTACCATTGTAGGGGGAAATGGGATTACTCCCGAATGAATTATATACCTCACCATCGTAGTTAACGACGTGTAAGTAAGCGGTAATGTAATATCTTCACGAGCAATTGTACGTTAGTGTATATGAAACTCTCCGCTCTGGCCACACTCTCTCGTTTTTTGGCTACGAGAGAGTATAAAGCGATGAGTGAAAATAGCTTGGGTGTGCTCTTGATTGATGATAGTGTGCGAAGATTAATTATATGAAAACAAAAGCATATCATAGTGACTAACATTTAAATACTTTTATAATGGTGTTAATGCATGAGTACATCATCATCAAATTGAACCAGATGGGAAAAATAGATTTGAGAATGAAAAGGAATTCGCAACATGATATAGAATTGTGCAAGAAACTTGAACCATTGGGTCAATATGAAATCACATCGGGACAGTTTACTTTATCGCACAGAATAAAGCATCTAACTGAAAGTCGCCAAACTAAATTTTCCGCCTATATAAATAATAAAGTATCTAGGGAAATTGGAATGAAGAGAGCAAAAATCCTGTGAACAAGAAGTATTTTTAACTTCACATTAATATAAAAAATCCTACCACATTGGAACAATTATGACGAAAATAAAATATATCACATTCGCGGAAATAAATGAAAATAAATTACTGTATTATAAATTTCAGAATCATTAAAATGACCCGGCGCGCGCTCCAACATGAAATCTAAGTATACGGTACGTGAAAAGTTCAAACTTTAGCACAGCGTAAAAATAACTCTTTCAAGCACGCGCTTCGATTTATTACTTGAACTCTACTTTCCTTTTGATATTGTGGCAAGCAAAATGGTATCATAGATCCCAGTTAACATTACTTTTGACTACGCACTCTGCAACTTTCATGAAAGGCATGAATGTATCCTTACTCCTCGAGCTTATTTATGTATAATCGTTCATGTTCAGTGTGATGTGATGCACCAGTTACGGTGTGGATCCATCTGCTCGACATCGTCCTCTCCAGTTCTCTGCTCGGTCCTCGCTCTGAGATGGACTTTTATTCAATCACGGTATGACTAATCGCTTTGGCTCACATCGCATTTCATACATTTTCTGTACCCTCGCCGTTTATTTTTATATAATGGGTCAATTCTCGAAATAGGGTGGGTTGATTCACAAAATTTCTTATTTTCGCTTTAAAAAATCGCCATTTTTTCGCATCAAGTAACCTAATATGGACATTATATAGTGGGTCAATGATCGCATTGCGAGGGTATGAAAATGTATGTTGGCTCACATCGCATTTCCGTATATTTGAATAGTTATTAGTTATATAAGCTGGTCTCACACAATATTACAAGTTCAACCAAAAAATATATAAGCTGTAATAATTATATTATTGTTTTTACCATCAGTACGCTCTTACCATTCCTTAATCAAATATATATGCGATAGTTCCTGAATTCTGCATTTGAGAAACTAGAAACTTGAACGTATTATCTACGAAAGTCTTGATTGGTTCACTTTAGGGATTAAATAACGACTGAATCCCTGCACTAAATAATTCTTTTGTTGTTACTGATTCTATGTTTGTTGTTTGTCCCATAATCGATAGTAACATGTGGTAAACAAAAGTAGAACACTTGCAACGTTGAAACATTAGGCGATTGTCAACAACAACTGTTGAGATTAATTGCACCTTTGATTTTATTTAATTGTTAAATTACATATTCATCGACACGGTTTGATAAGAAATCACAGATAGATAACATGATAGCCACTGTATCAAATCTATAAATATTTAATGGAAAGGATCAATTGAAATATAAATTGAAGATAAATTGAAGTTCAGTATAGGTATTCGTGAACGGTGGCAAATCGTTTGCTATCAAACGTGACGTCACAATTTTAGACGGAGGCGTTTTGCCAAATTCCCCCCCCCCCTCCGCTTGCGACATCATATTTGCCGGCTAACAGTTTGAAACCGTTCATGAATACAGCCTCTGAATGAGTTTGCGCTACACAAACTGATTGTAAATACCTTAGCTTTCAAAATGAACTGAACACTATGTAAGTTTATCAAGTTGCCTTTACGAAGTGGATGCTAATGAATCTCTCAATACAACCTAATAGTATCGTCCACTCTGAGATTACCTTCATAATTGATAAAATTTAAAAAAAAACCTAATACACACAAAACTTTGCCTTTTTGTGATTTAATGCCACATTTTTATTAATTAGTTTGTAAATATTTATTGATTCATTGCAGTCGATCGATATCGACGTCGTCTCCAAAAGAGCGAACGCAACGATGCTTCTATGAGGTACCGCATTTTACTTTTCGTTGCTATTTCTAAGCAGAATTATGGACATTTATGTGAAAAATCTGTTCTTCGCGACATGAAACTGTCGGGAACCGTAATGCATTTGATGTTAGGGTATTTCAAATCGGGTTACTGAAAAATGATGAAATTAGACTAGTTGGAATAAGAAATTTCAGTATCCAAATCTGTTTTAGAGTGATCTCCTAACAAATAACTATTTTTTGAACGATGTAGCAAAAGTTCTATATTTTCCGATAAACCGTTAATCGTTAATTTTAACGCAAAATGGTTTTAAAATTAACGAATTTCGTTATTTCGGTGCTGACTCATACCATCTCTGTTATCAAACACTTCTCATTCTCATTACAAGTCACAGTAACGATGATTAAAATCGCTTGATTAATGTAGGTGCTCGGAGTGAGACGGGACGCTACGCAAATCGAGATCAAGAAGGCCTTCTACGAGAAGAGCAAGAAGGTTGGTGAATATATTTATATATTATAATAATAATATTAATAGTAATGACAATTATAATGATAGAATAGAGTAAATAACGATATTCTGCGTCTCCATTGTTATGCTTACTCTATGAAAACACGGAAACGTAGAAATACCTGATCAATGTGGGCGCGAGTTTAAAATGATTATCAAGTCTATATCAATTTTTTGGGATCTGTTGAGCTCCTTATTATACTTTGTGAAACGTTTCGACTTGTCACACCATTGAGCAAATTAGAACTCTACAATATTTTCTTACTTTCGTGAAACGCGGAATCAACTTGATGAAGCATTGTTGAAGCACTGCACTTGCGATTACTCACGACATATGCCATCCATCCAGTTGTCAATCAACCACCCCAAGGACAAATTCCTCCTTTTCTCTTTGATATAGCGGTGAATAATGAAAGGATGTTGTAACGACTTGAAGTCATTGACTTTCTTCCATATGTCGAATAGCTAGGTTGCACATTTCTATAATGCGGTCAGGTTTTTTTCGGTAATTTTCGGCGCAAAATGCGTTCAGACTTCGTAGTTTGTAGCGTACTTTTCGACCTATGCTTTCTTCCTGTCTTGGGTGTTTTTTCTCCTCATCGGTTATCCATTCTCACGCTGACATGACATTATCGTTATCACACTATTATCACTGGCCTAGCGGTGATCTGGGACTTCGTGTGCTTTGAATAACGGGATTCATCTTTACCTTTACACTATTGTCTATCTTCTAATATTGATTTAGACTAACGTTCGTATAATAGCTTACTATTAACCGGCATAGGGAACGATTTATCATTTGGTTCTGTTATTAATTAGTTATTGGTTATTTTTAAAAGTGAATTGTGAGACGGAGTGTACTGTATTGCGCGAGTGCTGATTATCGATTTATTCTGTGCACACTCAATTAGTTAAGACTCTTTCGATGACGAAATAAAACGTGGTTTCACGAAGAGATAAATTCGCAGAATCAATTTATGAATTCCAAGACATTTCTTGTAGACGCAGTGATACATTGAAACGACTGGTCAAAGTGGAACTTTTTAGCATCTTTAGTTTTTTAGCATGTAGAAGTTCTTTAGAAGTCTTTCTTTCTTTCTTTCTTTAATCTCGTCTTGAAAAAAGAAATCAGCGTGTGGTGTTATGCTTTATGGCTCACACCACGGCGGTTCAATGATAGTAATTAAGAAGCTCCCGCAGGAATCGCAAACTGAGTATTGAAATTGCACTAGGCATTAGGTCCTCCCAGCGCGAAGTTGAGATACGATATTAATGGGCGCGTTGCTGCGGCTGCTCGCCACACGAACACTTCTGACTAGAGCTATCATCGAGTTTTACGAGTCTCGAAACATGATGAGATGGCTTAGTGGTTACAACTTTTGGGTGGCTATCCGAACCTCGTGGGTTCGAATCCCGCCCGGTGCAATTCAGCTTTGCCGATTTTTCGTAGTGCGGGAGGCTTCAAGCCAAAGTTAAATGTAGGGGCTTTCCTCCAATGAACCGCCGTGCACACTGTCTATGCTGCCCTGCCATCAGTGCCTATCAGGGCTGGGATTTCATTTTACGCCCATACATTTTAGGTGCCCCCGCCATTGTATTTATATAGCGGGTTGATTTTCGAAATATGCTAGGTCGATATAGAAAATTCGTTATTTTTCGCTTAAAAATCGTCATTTTTAGCTTATTTTCGTATCAAGTGGCCGAGAAAGAACCATATACAGTGGGTCAAACCTCGCATTACGAGGGTATGGCAGTGCATGTTTTACGCCCTGCCATCAGTGCGTATATCATGGAAGCTGTCAATCATACAACCCTCCGGGCAATAATCCTCTTTTTCTTATTCTCGAGTGAGGAATGATGAGCGCACGTTGTAATGACTTGAAATCATTGACTTCCACTATGTCATGCACATATGTCTGTTCCCTCGTTGTCTTCTATATCTGTGCTCAAAGGGCCAATTTGAACTCTCTATTCTGGCCATACTCTCCCGCTTTGTTTGTCTACGAGAGCGCGTTGCCAGAGTGAAGAGGAAAATTAGCTTAAGGCGTGTCTTTAAATCTACAGCGCCTCTCCACAACTACACTGAAAATCTGTCGCTGTAGTATCGCTCACTGCTTATTTTTTTTTTCTATACGAAATGTCGAGGAAGCTTTGCTATTTAAAAAGATTATTTATTAAAATGTGCAAATACCCACCCGATTTAACCAAAATTTGCTGAAAAATTGAATGCGATTTGGGCAAAATTCACTTGAAAATGAAATTTTTGTGTCAAACCTACCCGATTTTGGCACCGGACCCTCCCGGTTTTCATTTCCAGCGGCAATGCCCGCCCATGTATGCACCTAACTATTTAACATATAAACTGATGCAAAATAATGGTGCTTGCTATGTGGTGAACTATCACAGGCCTGGTAGTGATCTCTACTGGACTTCCTATGAGTGTGTCTTTACGTTTGCGATGCTTTATGGTACCGGCTGCTATGTCTAGATATGCAATGTTTTATCAAGCGGTTATGGAAATGATCAGTTATTACACAAGTACAGATTATCGATTGTTTGGTATAAATTATCGATTAGTTGATATAAATCGATTTGCAGCTCCATCCTGATCTACACGAATCCTCCAATGAGTCGACGGTTGCGTTCGTCGAGCTCAAAACCGCGTACGATACGTTGAGAAGACCGGCTGATAGGAGACAGTATGATCTCAGGTAATGTAGATGACATGGTTGGGGTACTGTAGATGGTGAATATTTGAGTACGGTAGATTTGGGGGGGGGGGATGATGTAGATGGTGCGCCTATCGTACTCGCGCAATGTTGCAGTAGCGGATGATCTATGATCCTAAATAATTCCTATCAGCGACCTATAAAGCTGATTTTCACATTATTTTTATTATTCTCGATAGATGACATCGAAAATTAAATTTGCAAAAATTAAACTTATCGGTAATTTTTTTTTCTAAAATTCGATTTGCAGAGGTGAGCTGGCATCACGCGGCATGCATCACAACCAGGGTCATGCGTATCACGCCTATCGACCGCATGCCCGCCCTGATTACTACGGTGGAGGAGGGTGAGATTATTGATTGATTTGATTTATTGATTGATTTGATTTATTGATTGATTGTAGTTGATGAGTGCAGTTTTCGCTTTTCCCTTTACTTTACGAATTGTTATTTCATCCTCAGCACGTCACGATCACTTTTGTATTGCATGACTCTTCCCTATCTCGTAGTTTCGGAACAACAATCTGCCTGGCTATCTGATCTCTATGAACTCCTTGGATGCATTCTTTATTATGAGTTGCTAACTTGAAGGATGGAAGCATGCAATGATGCAAATTATTAAAGGCACATCCCGGGCTAATTTTACTCTGGCGACACTCTCTCGCAGACAAAGAAGGCGAGAGAGTGTGGTCAGAGCGTAGAGTTTCAAATTTGCTTGGGGTGTCACTTTAAAGATTGTAATCTACCCATGCGCCGGTCCAGTGTCTAGGACTAGGGCCGAAACACTGGATCTCTATAGATTAGTTTATATAATTCCCTCATAAATCAACAAACCCAATCCATTGCGTATAATTTCATCGCATTTTCATTCTAATTCCAGAGACTGGCGTGCTTTCTGGCGCGAACATCCCGGCGCCGCGCCTGGTGGCGAGCAGAATATGAGCGAGTCTGAGGTGAGATTTATCTTTTAAAAAATAAAATAAAAATAATTTTAAAAAATGCGTCATAATATTTATTTATAAGTATTAGTCATGGCAAACATGAATCTATGGAGATGAGATTTTTTGGAAATAAAATAAAATGTTCAAGAAAACAAATCATGTTCGCCCCCCCCCCCCCCCCCCCCCCCCCCCCCCACCATCACTCGGTGTTTTCCTGTTTCGAAATTCTATTGTTATCAATTATGTTTTTTTGTTGATCAGTGTATACGTATCGGACTCCAAAACAAATAATAGTAAGAATGGAATGCATACATTCATACCTTCATAATGCGAGGATCGACCGACTATATAATGCTATATTTTATAAAAATCCTGTGAAGGCGCCGAAAAAGATGCAGTGTTGGTATCGAACTATCTCAACGGACTGTCGCTTATCTTCTTCCCGCTATTTTAGTGTCCAAAGTTACGAAAAGAAACAAAAAAAAAACAATTCGTTTAGCCATATCTTATGATATCCCAAGCACGAAGACAACGTGTGCTATTTGAATAATTCTCATATTTTGCTTATAGTATCTGAAATAATCTTGCCATAGTCACATCTTCTCCTTCTCCTTTTAACTTTTTCCATAATTCTTTTGAGATCGATTCTCCCACGAGAGTGCGTAGAACACATTTCTAAATATGAATTTTCACAGCCTTTTCTTTTCGTAACTTTTAAACATAGACTATAACTTCAGCTTATGTTGATGCTTTTTCTCATTCTTGGAAATTTAAAAAAAAGAGTTTGAAAATAAAATAAATTATTTTTAAAAAATCAAGTTTGCCCTTCACTCGGTGTTTTCCTGTTTCGAAATTCTATTGTTATCAGTTATGTTTTTGGATTATCAGTGGGCGATGCTAATTAACTAATTTACGAGCTAATTAACTCTATAGATATTTAAAAAAAGTAACTATAGATATAAAAATCCTGTGAGGGCGCCGTAAATGTAGTGTTTGTATCGAACTATCTCAACGGACTGTCACTTTTTCTCGCTGTTCTAGTGTCCTTACGTGGGCGGTATTGCCGCTAGCGGCAAGACCCACCCGATTTTTGCACCCGACCCACCCGATTTTGACAAAAATCACTCAAAAATGATCCGCGAAGAGAAATTATTATATTTACATGCCCCATTTTTTGCCTCCGACCCACCCGATTCTACTTTCCAGCGGCAATGGCCGCCCATGTATGCTAGTGTCCAAAAGTCATGAAACGAAAACCAGTATTCGATCATACGGTATCCAAACTGTTAGTCTCCTTGTCCATCGATTATCGTCGATATTCCTTTTCTTTTTGGCACAGTTCAATTTTCTTTTCTCATTTCATCATTGATTAAATTGCGTTTATTATTATAACTTATTGTTATTCTTTATTCCATCGTATTATACGTAACAAGAAAAATCATAGCATAAAGTGGGTGATGGATGCCCGTCGCTAAGGTAGCGATGATATCTTTCAGAGTTTTGGGTACAGTGGCAGTTTGGGAGCTACGGGCGAATTTTGGAAAAAAAGGGATCATTAGATGCCTCATTAAGATTAAATATTACTATTATTATATTATTCCTATAAATATATAAATGTAAAATATATAAAATGATTAATTAGTCTCATTCGTCAGATCTTCAAACGTCGTGAGGAGCAGTGGAGGTTCATTATGAAGGTGACGATACTGGGTGCCGTGCTCGTCATCATCTACAATGTAGGATATATGTGAGTGTAGCTTTATCTTTGATCTCATGACGGTTGTTTGTAGTTTGTAGTCTGGTTATGGTTATGTATCTCTAATACTGGTATGCTTTCTAGGATGGTTTTTATTTTCGTCAAGTTTGGTGTAATTTTGAACAAACGTTGTCATTAAATTTTTGTAATCTAGAAAAATATCGCTTTGCATTGACATATAGCTATAGCCTTGTTGCTGATTTTCTCTTCTTGACCGTGAGCTGATAGGATGAATGATTTTTATTGTAATAGAAGATCAGAATTTTTATTTAGTTGCTTGTGCGTTGATCATGGTACTTTCGATCCAAACGTTTCGTGAAAGAATTTGGAGGTTTTACTTTTTCTCTGGCTTTGACGGATTAATGAATATAATAAAAACAATTCGAAATTTATTTCATTTACACGACATTTAATTATCTTTTGGTCAACGGCTCTGATTTGCTTCATAGCATCGTAGATACGCATCATTCCATAATTTTATTTTCTCTTTCACCTCTCTGTTTATCATTAAAGATAACTAAATTATTATTATTATTATTTGATCAATATAAAAAATCTTAAATTTAACACTAAATATATATTGGTTACAGTGTTCAATTACGAATGCGTGAACACAAACTCTCCCAACTGGTCGACAGTGACGAGATTGCCAAGTGTTTCCTGCGACAGCCCGAGTACCGTAGTCGACTGAACGACTCGAACGAGGTACGGTAGCATTACGGTAGCAGGGCTGTGATTTTATGTTTACGGATTTCACGGATTTTTTCGTAAAATTTTTATTTTACCGATTCCGTAAAATTCCATCCGTAAAATACGTAAAATATATTTCCGTAAATAAATGCTTAAAATGAATGAAAATTGGACAAAAATGATTTTTCTTTAGCTCGCAAAACTAACACAACAGTTGTGAGAATAGTGTAAGTAATTTGAACATAGTCGACTCAAGAAAATTCCGTAATTCTCGTTAAAGGGCAATAAGAACATCGAGAGCTCTGGTTTTGAATAATTATTGATAACACGAGTCCAATTAATCATTTCTTTTTCTCTTGCTGTTTCATTATTCATGTTTCATTATGTTTGCGTTGATCATTCTTTTATGACACGGAAATGTATAATTACAAACATTTTTTGAAGATTTTACGGATTTTACGAATTTTACGGATTTCAAAACCGTAAATTTTACGTTTTTACGCGGTTCCGTAAAATTTTCATTTTACGACGGCCCTGTACGGTAGCCATGTTCAGATGGCTCTTACGGTAGTTATGTGTATTATTATTAGAAGTATTCGCTATCTACCATTTGTCCACTCGCATTTGATTTGGAGAATCGAACCCCGCGCATTCCAGTTTCTAAAGTTTATAAAGTAACGAGGATGCACATTTACCACAGTTCTGGCGAACCAGCATTGGTATGATAATAATATTTATCCTGTCAGCATATCGTATACAGATCGTGATAATACAGGGGAAGCGTCTTCTACACAATATCCATCCTTTCATATATATATATTTATTTATTTATTCCATCAAATATAAATGTTCATAATCACATTAATAACACAGGGAAGAGGGGAGATGGATTTCCGTCGCTTATACGCGATTTCGGATTGGGCTCGGTGGCAGTTTTCAAAGGAAGGGGTTCAGGGACGAATTAGAGAAACTTTAATGATGAGATTGGGAGGGAGATTTGATAACCCTGCACGGAAGGTTATTTGTGGGGAGAGATCTAATTCAGGGGATAGTTTATTCCAAGTGTCAATACATCTAGAAGCACATGTGGTATGAGTAGAAGAAATCTTATAAGGGAGAACAATACGCAATGGGTGCGATAGACGACAATATCTAGAAGGATGAACAGTGAATAAATTGGTGAATAAATTGGTTGAGTGATTAAATTGGTTGGTTGGTTGAATATATATATATATATATAATCTACATGCACACGCATGCAACGACACATGAAAATGAATATGAACAAAAATAAATAGGTGATGATAATGACTTCACTGTCTCTGATAGAATTCATCTCCATCCAAGAAAGCGTATAGAAAACTCGATTAGATTTGTCAAATAATCCTGGAAAACTTTATGTTGCTCGTCCATGAGGCCTGTTTGACAATTTGCGTTGCCACCATGTGAGTAGCCTTAATGGCACACCGTAAGCTAATTTTACTCTCCGCTCTGACAACGCTCTCTCGTAGACAAAGAATGCGAGAGAGCATGGCCAGAAAGGAGATTTTCAAATCACCATCATCTCTAACATCAGGTGGCCGATTTCGGTCAGATGTTGAAGAAGGACGTGGATGAGGCATATCGACGACGATTGGAAGTGTTGAAGGAGACGAAGAATCGAGATGAGATCAGAGAGGAACATCGGTACGGTAGATCAATTATCGATTATTGATTGATTATATCTGGTGGGATTACGAACTGACTTTTTTTAAATCACTGTAGATGAGAAACCCTCCGAAGCTTGGCAAACGTACTCATCAATATAGTAACCAATGCCGAATCCTTTTGCTCATCCATTTTCCATTAAACATCTAATGTACTGTGAAAGGGCTGCCATACAGGCATCTATTATTGATTAACTAATCGATCGATATTTATTAAAAATAATTAATTTAAATGAATATAAAACGATTTGAGCTGGATGCGTGCAGTGGAGGACGCGGGACGGTACGAGAGATATCGTGAGAGAAGAGATGCGAGGAGGGCACAGATGAGAGAAGCTGCTGAACACGCGAAGACTGATGAATTGTAGATTACTGTAGATTAGTATAGGATAGATAGGGTAACTGCAATCTAACTCCCATTTGGAGTCTTGGTTAAAAACATTTTTTCCTGCTAATTCTGATTGTCGATTCTTCTTCTCATCCCGTCTACTCGATTTTCTAAACCCGAATGATTTATATTCTAGAAAGTACTGTAATATGGTTACTGTACATCTTTTGGATTGTATTGATTAGGCACCGTTAATATTATATTCGTCACCCCTTTTTTGATGAGATCCTAGGCCCCGTGACTCATCTCTTTTATCTCAAATATATTCGCGTAGATTTGATTTTCATTATCAAACTCGAGTTTTATAGTTTAGTTTGTAGATATTATGTAAATTATATATTAATTCGGGTAGCATCCGTTATTCTAAATCGGTGATTTTTTCACTAATACAAAATAAGTTTATGAATAAATATATTATAATATACGTATTTTGTTCCGTTTATTGCGTTATTAACGCTCTGGATAACTGTCATTGTATTGTTAGATCGATTCAATCGATAATAATCGCTTACAGTACCCACCTAAAGTAGTTTGGTCCCGAGTGGAAGGGCGTCAAGCTGGGTTCGATCATTTCGTACGGTCGCCTCGTGGAGATGACCGAGGAGGTATACTGTAGTTTTTGAGTATTGATAGTTTTTGAGTACCGTAATCCTTCGTGTTCCGTTAAGGAGCAGAACATGCGCGATCAGATCGTGCTGATTACGGGCGCCACTGCTGGACTCGGTAAGGGATACGGGACGATTTGTTTGAAAAGAACACTCCGAGCTAATCTTACCGCTCTGACGCTCTCTCGAAGACAACGAAAGCGAGAGAGTATGGTCAGAGCGGAGAGTTTCAAATTATCTCGGACTGTTCCTTTAAATTATGTGAAATTGTATTCATTTCATTTCATTTATAACACATTTATCAAGAGTTCGCATAGACAAGGGCTCTGATGTGCATGGAATTCCAATTCTTGCGCTTAGCTTCGCTTAGGAAGTCCAACAGTCTTCCGAAAGAGGTCGCTCCATCTTGTGGGGGGGGGGGGGGGTCTCGAAATTTTATACACATTATTTTGTTTTCAATTCTATTCATGCTTAATATTGTTAGTTGAGTAATATTCAAGCATATTTTTCTACATGAAAGGATAAAAACGATGATCTTTGCTCTCTAGTTATTGTAGAATCCAGCTCGATATCTCTGGACATGTCAAAATTTAAAATTTATATCTTTCCAGTATTGCTTTTGATAGATGATCTTTGATCTCAGGTCTCCACGCGGCGAAAGAGTACTACAGACGCGGCGCTACGCTCCTTTTGACATGCAGAGATCATGTGAGGTTGGTTGATCTTTGATCTTTGATCTCTTGCTCGCAATGCTTTTTGTTGCTAACAACAAAGTTCCCACTGAATTGCATATAATGTTTCCGTAGTGCGATATTCAAAACAAATATCGGCGACCAAAGCTATGCTATAAGTAAATGATGAATTACGCTTATTTTGCGTTTATCAACATTTAGAGAAGGTGTCTACTTATTCCTTTTGAAAGCCCCATCCGGAAAGTTTCTAAGTTTATTTTTATTATTTTTATTAGTTTATTTTATTTTAGTTTAAGTTTTTTAAGTTTAGTTTACCAGGCGCCAAATTGGTAGGGAAATTGTCTGTTTTAATCATACATGGGCGTGCCCGCTGTAAAACTAGGGCTTTTCGAAAATTTGTGGAATGCCCCCTGTAAAAAATGAAGATTGGGTGAAATTTAAAAAAAAAGAGCACGTCCTGTAAAATTAGACATTTTTCGTTCGGATGCCCCCTGTAGAATCGAGCTCCAGGTACCCCGCCCATGTATGGTTTTAATTGAAAATTCACTGTTTTTCTGGTAGCAACGAAGCAAGTTTTTCTATTAGTTTCCTTAAAATCTGAAATACTGAGATACTAGATTTCTGCACTCATCTTTCTTTTTTGAAATACCCAGAAACATGTATCTCACAGGTCTCTGACTCCTATGGTGAAATAGTTTTGTCATTAAACCAGTTATACGAAGCAGGATATTTATTTATTTATTTATTTATTTATCCATCAGTTAAAAGCAAGAATAATGAAAAGAATGAAGCAATAAGGGAGTGATGGAGTTCCGTCGCTTTAAGCGATTTCGGTTGGGGAGTGGCAGCTTAAGCTGAATAATGATATTAAGGACGAATACGAGATTGAGTTATAATATTGTGAGGGGGCAAATTTAGTATCCCTGCTCGGAATATATGGGGAGGGGAAGAAACAAGCTCTTGGGTGAGGGAGTTCCACGTGGACAGAGATCTATAAATTACATTAATTTAAATTAACCCATTTTCCAGAGGCAAGGCTGCGGTGGACGACATTCACGCATCATGCGGGGTTCTTGTACAGAAGACTGAGTCAGACGAGGATACGGTAGTAAGAGAGGCGGGTGGAGGAGGAGATGGAGATGATACGGTAGATCGGGCTGTGGAACAAGCGAACCCGAGGATTCATCTATTTGAGGTGATATTTTGTAAACGATTCAGCCTAATTCTTATGAAAAGAGCAGACGAACGTTTATGTATGGGAATATGATAATGACGTATTTTGTATATTCTTCCCTGTTGCCAGACAACGAAAAGTAAACGATAGGTATCTTTATAATTGATTGATTAGGTGTGAATTACTAATATATTGGAGATATAGGCTTTAATAGGATAGAAAAACTTGGACTAAACCTTGATGGATTTGCAGTAATATGTGCTGTCCTTGATAAGAGTCTTGATGGCATCCTTGATCTGGTAGATGAACGACTCTAGTCCCAGTCTTGATGTCTAGTCATACGTTCTAGTCATACGTGGGCGGGCATTGGAAATGAAATTGGGGGGGGGGGGTTGGACGCAATAATCGGGGGGTCGGAAGCAAAAAATGAAGTATTTATACGTCATTTTGAGTGATTTTTTTTAACAATCAGAGGATCGGGTGCCAAAAATCGGGGTGTATTGCCGTATCATTGCTCTATTATCCCTGTTCTATTTGACAATATGATGAAACACGCATTCAGCTGGAGCTCACTGACTACCGTTCCGTGCTGCAGTTTGCACAGGATGTGAGTTTGATCTTTCATCTTTGATTTCCCAACTTCTATAACGCAATCATGTGTTGTATCAGCAGCACTGACTCCTACCGTACTTCCTCTGGTTACTGTAGCAATCAAATTATTGATTTTAGGTAGCCAAGACGGTACCTCGTGTGGACGTTGTCGTTTGCAATGCGGGCATTATGGGACTACCGTTTGAGGTGAGAGCATTTGATTTGATCTGTTTTACTCGAGTGACTCGAGGGTTTTTAGGTTTTATTTATTTCATCAAATATATCTTCATAAAAATATTATTGGCAAAGGGAAGGAGATTTCAGTGGCATATAACAAAATCACTTAAATCACTCACACTCTGTTGAATAAATGGTATTCGTCGGCCGATTAGGATATTGCCTGATCTGTCAATGCTCCTAATCGTTACTTTATAAATTATTATTATCTTTAATTATCGTTTGATTGTAGTTATCTCGTGAGGGTGTCGAACGTCACTTCCACTCCAATCACCTCGGACACTTTATCATGGTATGTATAATCAGTCTTTGATCTTTGATCTCTCTCTCTCTCTAATCTTATCTGATCTTTGATCTCTGTTTATTTCTTATTTATTTCTTTATTCCATCAAATATAGTGAGAAGGGGTGATATAAGGGAAATACGGGAAATGGAATAGATGAATTTCCGTCACCTAAGGCGATTACGGTTGTGGCACGGTGGCAGTTTATAATAAGTATTACCATAATTTATCCTTCTTGAACAAGAGAACGTAGCGATATTCGGTAGATAATAAATATTGAATAAAATATGAAGAGCGACGAAAATGCTGCGATATCTAGATCACAGCTTTGATACTATTACGAAAAGCAGCGGAGTTGGGTGAATTTACAATAGATGAATCGAAATGAGAAGGGTTTCATGTACGAATTCGAGAACATTGAATGATGACATTAGGAAGGAGATTTTGTTTAGGAGGCCTAGGGGACAGAACTAATTGAGAGGGGAGTGAATACCATGCATCTATACTTCTAGATGCACATGTTGTTCGGGTGGTAGAATAATACGATATTGAGCAGATAAACGGCGTATTTTGAGTGAAGAACAGAAAACACATTTGGCTATCATTCTTTTGGTGTAATTTCTTTGGACATTTGGTAAGGTGCTTATTGTTAGAGGTCATACATTTTCATACCCTCGCAATGCCCCATTTTAGGTTACTTGATGTGAAACGAAACTAAAAAGGACGATTTTTAAGCGAAAAATAACGAATTTTCTGAATCAACCCACCATATTTCGAGAATCGACCCACTATATAAAAATAAATGGCGAGTGCACCGGAAATGTATGGTTAGAGGCGGAACTACAACATTTATTAAATAATCTGTTCTTACATATAAATACTCTTACTCTGTATTAAATACCTGTTCTCATTTGTTCTCTAATCTCTTATTCTTTTCACATTTTTGATAGGCATTTATGTAGAAGGTCCCCTTTGCGTATCGGCTATGGGCTGTCCGTGCGCGCTTGTTATACACTCTTGAAACGCGTTTCCGCCGTGTCAATCTCTTTGATGTGCGCATCGTGAATGTGAATATAGATTGATTATGTGTAGCTTTGTGGTGTTGCTTATGTTTTGAGCTTTCGATAAACGATGCTGAAACACACCCAGGAATCTGAATCCGTCTAAATCAATGAAAAATCAATAATTTCGCATTATTCACCGACAGTAATCTCAGTACTCACACTCTCTTCCACCGTCCCATGTGTATAGAGGATTAGAAGCCAAGTACTTTTGTATGAATAACGCTGCAAAGTTTCGATATGTTGCAATATTTGTGGTTATACTTTCTTCTGAAACCCCTAGAGTTATTATTATTATAATTATTATAATTAATAGGATATATTTTGAACAATATTTTAATATCCTCAGGTCAACCACCTCCTTCCTCTTCTCATAGCCGCCCCATCAGCACGAGTGCTCGTCGTGACGTCGGGACTCTACAAGGGAGTACGTTTGATTAATGATAATAGTTATTATTAGAATCATTGATGGTCCCTGACAATAACGTGGGATATACCACCCGTATAATTTTGAAAATGTCACTCCTCTTTGTCAGACATCAATATCTTAATTTATTATAGTAATTCATACTTGGGTGTGGTCTTCTTTTGCATGATATCTCCCAAATCTGTTTTAATCAACGCAGCGGAGATTTTTTTCAATCCCTTGGTTGGTATATTTGCGACTACGCTAGCATTATCTCATTTACAGGCAGAAGCTCTTCCCACGGTGAAGGAACTAATGGGAGAGACACTATGGGACTACCAGAGCAGGAAGGCGTATGCTGTGAGCAAATTGGCCAATTGTCTCTATGTCAAGGCACTCGCGAGGTACGGTAGTCGGTTATGTTAGTGATGCAGGTTTCATTTTGTCTACTTTACGACACAATGTACATAAGAACAGAGTGTCTCATTTATCAAATTCAGTTTTTCTTGTCTTATGAATCGCTGTGATTTTGTGTGTTACCGTACATCGAATTCTGTGAAAGATTGTTTTCTTTTTAAAACAAGTAGTTATTATTGATTCATTGATTTGCATATTTCATATTGTAGTTAGCTATTAAAATCTCATGAAGTTATTTCAATGTCAATTTCAGTCGTCTCACAATGAGCTGCCCCACAGTGAGTGTGTACGCGATTCGACCTGGATTCGTCCGAGGTTTGCACTTTTTATTTAATTTATTTACTTGTAAAATCATTTTGAAATACCAATGATTAAGTAAATCGGGCTAAATCGGAGTTTTGTCGCCCCGTGAGTAAATATGTAGATATCTAACATTGCCCAAAATGGATATATGTGAAATTTTAAATTGATAATATTAATAGATGTGCAAGTATAGGTGTGCATGCGCTTGAAAAAGCAAAATTTTAAATATATAGATTAGTTAATCCTGTGCCCTATGGTGTTTCGGCCACTACTTATTGAATCATAGCAATTACTAGTTGAATTCGTGTACAAAAAAAACTACAAAGATTCAATTGCATCACTTTTGCGCTGATGCTACGATGGGTCAGTAATATCTAATGTAAACAGTAGCTAATGAATAAGATAGTGCGAAATATATCAATATGAATACGATTACGATTTTTTTACGATTAAAACACATTTATCAAGAGTAGGACTCTGATGTGCATGGGGAAAAGCTCTTCTTACTTCCGACAGTCCCAGAACACCGATGTTGATCTTCATATGCGCGTCTTCGATTTCACAAATCCGAGAAGATCGGCAGGCAGTTTGGAGATGACAATAAGAATAATAGATTTTTAATAGATATAATTTATACAATACAATATAATACTTTATCACGTTCACACATTGAGATATGCCTGTGAACTCCCCGGACAGTGATTTCATTTAAATTCTATGGGGATAGCTCATGGGGCGATGCTAGCCACAATGGTTTATATGTTTGAATTGGCAAATGTTTACTAGATAGTCCGTTTGTAACGAAAATTTCACAAATTTTGGCCGCGCCTGCAGTGTACCTATTTAGTATTTGGAAGTGCCCATATCGATTGCATAAATTATATCAATTTAAAAATTCTATTGATATATTTTACACTGTCTTCTTATTTATTAGTTGTTGCTTTCATTTGATATTCCACTGATCCATCATACTTCAAGTGCACAAGTGACCTTTGTATTTTTTGTTGCACACGAATTCAACAGGTAATTCCGACGATTCAATAGTTCGCACCCTTCCATATTGTTTAATATTAATATGATTATTAATATTAATATGTGTAATAAGTATAATATTATGTTGAATATCTACTATTAGCTACTTTTCATTATGAAGTTGGCTATGATAGCTTACTCTGATCTAATTTATTAATGAATACATAGATATATGAAGGATTCCTTCTTTCAGGAACGGAACTGGGCCGCGAGACACACTGGCTGTTGCGCAAGGTGGCCGCTCCCCTCATCTGGCTTGTGTCCAGAAGTCTTGATAAGGTATACTGTAGGAGAAGTACTGTAGGCATACGGTAGAAGTACTGTAGGAGTACGGTAGAAGTACTGTAAGAATACGGTAGAAGTACTGTAAGAATACGGTAGAAGAACTTCAAGAATACGTTAGAGATTATGAGTTTAGTGAACCTGAATCTGTTATTACAGAAAGTACCATAATTATCGTTATGTTATGTAAAATATATCATTTTTATTACACTTTCGATTTGTTCTAACATGTAAGTCTTACATCATTTGAGGGCATAACCGGCTACATTCACTGTGCTACAGCAGCTAAAGAGACGCTCAAGAACGGCGCCCTCTACTTTGACACGCAGGAGGAGGAGTATCTACCAACGGTAAGGAGTACGGTAGATTGATTACGGTAGTTGACTAAGAAGGGGATACTGTAGACGTTATATAAGCAGAACGAGGTGTATTTCCATTAGCATTGCTATGCACTCTGTAATTATTTACCTCAAATGAGAAACATAGAATCAACGAGGTGAAATTAGATTTGTACCTGTCTGTTTACGTTTACTCAATCGTAGTCATTTTGTATTTATTTATTTATTTATTTATTTATTCCATCAAATATAATAATAAAAGGTGATATGTATAGGATCAGAAGAGGGATAGATGGATTTCCGTCGCATAAGGCGATTTCGGTTTTGGCTCGGTGGCAGTTTTTAAAGGATGGGGTTTAGGGACGAATACGAGAATCTTTAATGATGAGGTTGGAGGGGAGATTTGATAACCCTGCACGGAATGGTTTGGGGGGAGAAAGAACTAGGATAGGAGGGGGAGTCTTGGCGAAGGCATAGGACGGATAAGATGAACGTTATTGATCTTTGATCTTTGATCTTTGTATCATACTACTCGCATTACAGGTGACAGAGGAACACGGCGACTTTCTGTGGCGATGCAGTCGTGAGATCGAGGAGCTGATCGTACGCAGAAGGTATAATAGTAATAATAATAATAATAATAATAATAGTAATAATAATAATAATAATAATAATAATAATTATAATTTATTCCTTCAATTACATCTGAGAGCATACTTGTCCATAGATATTGTGTTGATGTACTATCAGTATACGGTAATAAAAGGTGTACGGTATTTTCTTATTTGCAGAGAGAATCTCACGGTCGATGAACGTCGTCTCTATCAAGAGGCACGCAATCGTCTACCCGGATGATTACTGTAGCTTTTGAACCTCACAACTTCCCGCCACACACAGTATTTTGAATTCTTCATGTTCCCGCATTTTTCCTTTTATTGATTATTCCACTACAGTAACCACTAGAAGTTAACCATGTGCATAATTTTGCACCTTTATATCGATCGTTATTTTTTCCTATATTTGTTTTGATCGACTGTAATCATATGTCACTATTCTTCCCCTTTTGCCTACAGTTTCTCTGTCGTCTTCCTACTGTAAATTGTGTATTTCATGCTATATTGATTGATTATCGAAGTATGTCAATATCAGAGTGTTTATCTCATCGTATCGAGTACTGTATATCCCGGAGAAATCAATACTTAGGGTAGATACCGTAATCGGTCGTTCTTCTTTTCGCCACAAGACCCTTTGAACTATGCTATTCTCGCCTGTGATATGTTCCTCTTCTATTTGTCTTTTCCCTAAAATATCTTGATTGATTGGTCGCTGCATTTTGTTGATTGATTGGAATGTTTTGCACGATTTTGAAATATTTATTGAATATTTTTAGCCCACTACTATTTAATCTTAGTTTTGACACAAGTGCAACTGTGAATAACAAAAAAATGGGGCTGATGTTTTCTTCCGAAATCGTGCAACACATTCCGCCCAACCTAACCAACCTCTTGCTACAACTTGATGATAAAGTCTCCTTACTAACTTTTTCCTTTATGGTGTTTGCGAATCTGTTGTTATACAGTGCGTTAGGGTTGCAGGAACGAGGGCGAATAATTCGTGCCCCCATGTCAGTCGCTTCCCTTCTCTCTCGGCAACTCGTTTGAGACGCGCCCTCTCTCCCCTTCCCTTCAAAGAATTCGACACATCTGCCAGACGGAACGAATAGTTCGGGACAGACCGAATTATTCGCACTCTCTCAATCTCTCGATTCCTATCTCGTCCCTGCCTCTTCTCTCTCCGCCTCCTCCGTGTCTGGGGGGGGGGGGGGGGCGAGGCGGAGGGAGAGGCAGGGACCAGATAGGAATCGACAGAGTGAGAGAGTGCGAATAATTCGGTCTGTCCCGAACTATTCGTTCCGTCTGGCAGGTGTGTGCGATTCCTTGAAGGAAAAGGGGAGAAAGGGTGAGAGATGGGAAAGGGGTGCGAATTCTTCGAATTCGAATTCGAACCGGCAACCCTACAGTGCGTTATATCTGATCTGCTGTTTTTAAGAAGTTTGATCTTTGATCTTTTAAGTCTAATAGAAATATCAATCAATAATGGAAGAAGCGGTGCAGGAAGTGAATCTACTTGGAAAACAGTTGTTCGACCACAAACCCGTGCTAAGGCCGACCATTGAACGGTACAAGTGATCTTTGAACTTTGATCTTTGATCTTTGATCTTGGAAATAGTATGCGGTAGCTTTTTGGAGCTCATTTAGTGTTGTAATGCAGGAAGCAAGGACGAATCGTTGAATAGAAAATTGTATGGTCAATATGTTATCGCTGAAACGTAACTGTAACCTGCGTCATCTCGAAAGTTATCTAAAATGATAGAGATGTTTATTTATTTATTTATCTTACATTGAATAAATGTGATGACATATGATTACAACATGTATTCTAGGTTATTATTATTGTAGGATAAAACGGAATTCTTTTTATAAATATTTTAACCTATTGATTGTATTTTTAAAATCATTTTTATTCAGCTTAGTGGATGCATTTGAGCGTAACGGTCGTCACAAGGAGTTTGACGGGATATTGCGGGCTTCACACTCGGTAATGCAATATTGGACAATGTTTTTCGATTTTTTTTCACAGTGAAAATGATGAATAAAGCGGGAATGTGGGATAGATCCATTTAGATCTAGCAATTTGAAAATTGGTTCTTGAAAAAATTCTCGCTGCCATCACGACGATATCAATGATAAACGATAATCGTGAACCTTTTCATATTAATAATCGCAATTTTCTACATTGCTGTATCTAGGGATTAACTAATTGATCTCCAGATGATAATAATAATCATCTTCAGTTGGTGGAGGCAGCCTCAACAGCGTCCGAGCGTCTCCTCTCAGATGGAAGACTGGAGTCGACAACGCAGAGAGTCAATGCACTGGCTGCACGACTGGAGAAGCTAACCACGCCCACTTATCAGAAGGTTTGAACTTTGATTATTGATCTTTGGTTGGCGAGGCTTGATCATTGTGGATTGAAACAACACTTAACAATATAGTAGTTCACAGTATTTCAAGAGCAATCGTGGTGTGATAGAGAACGAACAAGAAAGAGTACTCAAAAGTGAGAGAGCTCAGATGGTTAAAGTACACCATGGTATACCATACTTCTTGACATTTTGCCAAGTTGCCAATGACCTTGTTGGAGAAATTGTGGAATTTGTCGGATTGCCCTGCTCATCTACTGTCTCCTTATCGAAATAATTTCAATCTTAACGGAATACCCCGGAGATACTACTCTCGTAGACAAAGCAAGCGAGAGAGCATTGTCAGAGCGAAGATTTTCAAATTAGCTCGTGATATGCCTTTAACATTGAAACTCCTCCCAAACCTATTCCCCTCTTTCTCATATGTCCTTCCACACCGTGGTCAATGCATGTCGCAAACTCTTGCTAATTTCGCAAAATGTCATCCTTCGCTGGTTCCTGGTTCATTCCCTCATGCGCTGTTATATTTGCATCTTTCTGAACCAACTGATTATTATTAATATTATTATTATAAATATTATTTATTTATTTAGGAACACGATGCATACCTCGCTTCGATTCGTTCCGAACAAGACAACTACGTGAGTTTGTGTGAGGCTGAGGCGATGAGAAAGATGAGATTAGCTGCGGGAGTACCAGAAGTGGAGGAACATGCGACATGAGGGAGGAAGCCACGCCCACTTCTACTTATTGATTGATAATCATGATTTATTGATTGGATAACAATTGTGGTTTATTGATTAACTTTAAAAACTTACACATAGTAAATGCTTCTATAAGACTATTTTTTGTTTATTACTTGTGATTAGTTAACCATGATTAGTTAAAACGCGTTCTCCATAAGAGCGGCGGGGGCATGGCACAATGTTTCAAAATCATCCCAGGTGACTCATATTTGATGGTTGGAGTCCCTAGGGGATGTATACACTTCAGTCAAAAAATTGACCCAAAATATCGATTTTTGATCTACCAAAAGTCGAAAAGTCAAAGTGTGATTTGCATGGCATGTTATATACCGTTTGATAGAGGATCCAAAGATATATAAGAATACCAAGTTTCATGAGTTTTCATAACTCCATGTTCGAGAAATATCCGATTTTCCGAATATTGACAAGATTTTTTTGTTTTGATCTCATTGCTTACTATGTTACCATTATTTCCAGGGGCTGGATTTTTGATATGTTATGCAAAAATGAATGGACTATCCGAATATCACATTTATTTGGACCGGCTGTATGCCAGGCATAGTGATATCGCCAGTCTTAATGGTGAATTCTAACGCCCAAACGCCGACGCAGGTTCGAATCCGGGTCCCGGTCGAAATTTTTGCAAATTTTTTTTCAGCTCAAATTGGACTTTAAATTATACTTTCATGCGTTTTACCTTGAAATAACCATCAACATTATCAGAAATAATAAAAAAATCGTATAACTAAAATACAGTACAGCCCGATCTCCTTTTGTACACGAGTAACACTGCGGCGCGCAGAGGCGCTCATTTGCGCTCATCATTTATTTCTGCGGGTACTGAATACTTTTCGATTCTCAAAGTCTTGATCATGAGTTTCCGTTATGAAAAGTTGTTTTAATGACTAAAAAAACTGAAACAAAATTTCTATTAATGAGAAAAAACAATTAAAAGGCAAATCACACTAGTCCGATAATGATGGGTACTGTAAATTTCGAAAAATGTCTTGCGGCGATCGTGCGATCGATTCGTGATATTACAGTATACCTTTCCAGTAAATAATTACCCATCGTTTTCGGACCAGTGTGATTTGTCTTTTAATTGCTTTTTCTCATTAATACAAATTTTGTTTCAGTTTCTTTAGTCATTACAATAACTTTTCATAACAGAAACTCGTGATTAAGACTTTGAGAATCGAAAAGTATTCAGTACCCGCAGAAATAAATGATGAGCGCAAATGAGCGCCTCTGCGCGCCGCAGTGTTACTCGTGTACAAAAGGAGATCGGGCTGTACTGTAGTATCAGCAAATAGTCATGGGACGGGCGAAAATTACGCTTTTTCGGCAGTGTCACTTCTTTAAAATGCAATATTTTCAATTTTCTGATAAAAGAAAATAAATCTACACGTGAACTCTTCAAATCTCGATAATCGTAAACTGTCTGAAATATTGTTGACAAAGAACAAAGATCAAAGTTCAGAAATCATAGATCAAAGTTCAGCAATCGAGTAAAAACTTTTGTGAACATTTCCACATATATCGGAGCTTTGAAAAAAAGAGATTTCATCAGTAGAGGCGGAGGCACGAGAGCAATGCAAGAGAAAAAACCGAAATCTAAGGCTAGGCGCTGAAATCGAGTAGACCTCAGAATAACGTTTGCTGCGGGTCCGAAAGGAATCATGACCAAAGCGAACTCAGCGAAATCATTATTTGATAATTTGTAAAGCTGCCTTCGGAAGATCCATAATTTTAGAATACTTGCCTCTGATCTGTCATTTTTTTGTCATTTATAACACATTTATCAAGAGTTTGCATATACACGGGCTCTGATGTGTATGGAATTAAAATTCTTGCAATTCAATTCTCTGATCTGTAGGGTCTCAAAATCCGTCCTTCCAATAAATGTTCGTTTATGTCCTGATAATGAGGGCGAATAAAGAGCTATGACTATCATAATCTCTATAAAGGCCAATCGTTTCTAACATCATTTTGGCACTTATTGTTAGAATGGGTCATTAGCGCATCTAGAAGAAGAGTATTGAATTTTGAGGCAAAAAATTGAATCGGAGTGAGAAACTTTCCGAATTTTTTCAACTTGTGCAACCCTAGTGGAGGCCTCCACTCTCACAATGTTTCAGAAGAATAGCATTTTTCACTAAAGAACTATACATGTTTAAAAAGTGTACTTCGATTGTGTCATCATTACACAACAGTGAACAAATTTAATTACACCAACATCATGGTTGTTTTCTTTGATGAGCTGCTTACATTGACTCAAAAGATCAGCTTGATTGCTTTCCTGAATCAAAATTCGAAAAAAATGAAAAAGCGTCCCATGACTTTTTGCCGATACTGTATATGTAGAAAGAAATTTTCCATGCAGTGCTCTCGTCCCTACGCCTCTGCTGATGAATTCTCTTATTTTCGAAGCTCCGATATATGTTGAAAATGTTCACAAAAGTATGTATTCTATTGCTGAACGTCAGAAAATTGAAAATAATACATTTTAAAGAAGTGACAATGTCGAAAAAGAGTAATTTTCACCTGTCCCATGACTATTTGCTGATACTATATCAGTTATACGATTTTTTTATTATTTCTGATAATGTTGATGGTTATTTCGTACAATAAATTAATGAAAACAAGGTAAAACGCATGAAAGTATAATTTAAAGTCCAATTTGAGCTGAAAAAAAATTTGCAAAAATTTCGACCGGGACCCGGATTCGAACCTGCGTCGGCGTTTGGGCGTTAGAATTCACCATTAAGACTGGCGATATCACTATGCCTGGCATACAGCCGGTCCAAATAAATGTGATATTCGGATAGTCCATTCATTTTTGCATAACATATCAAAAATCCAGCCCCTGGAAATAATGGTAACATAGTAAGCAATGAGATCAAAACAAAAAAATCTTGTCAATATTCGGAAAATCGGATATTTCTCGAACATGGAGTTATGAAAACTCATGAAACTTGGTATTCTTATATATCTTTGGATCCTCTATCAAACGGTATATAACATGCCATGCAAATCACACTTTGATTTTTCGACTTTTGGTAGATCAAAAATCGATAATTTGGGTCAATTTTTTGACTGAAGTGTATACATCCCCTAGGGACTCCAACCATCAAATATGAGTCACCTGGGATGATTTTGAAACATTGTGCCATGCCCCCGCCGCCGACCCTCCGCTGTAAGGGAGAATGCGTTTTAACTATAGTTCTTTTCTGGAAAACATTCCAAATGATCAAATTCAGATAGTTTTCACATTATTTCATTCCCTGCTCGATTACTGTAGGTATTCTAGCCGTATCGTATACTGTACCGTATTGAAATCGATTGTAATCATCTGCCTGTAGATAGTCTCTTGCACCATTGTACATTTCCTAAGGAAATATTGCTTTATTGGTTACGATTGATCTTTGAACTTCGTACTTATTTACTATGCTGCTATACGTATAAAATATTTCATTCTTGAATAAATCTTTTAGAGCTACTGTTATTGTATCCAAGATTACGTAAAACATTGAAGTAACAGTAATGATAAGGTAACTACGTGTATGAAAACGTCTGCCAGATATTCCATCCCCATGTTGCAGATTGTGAAACTTGTGTTCAAAGAGTGCAGTCGTCACTTATTAACAACTGTTTCGTTCCTCTAACCTCTTCTCCCTCAACCTCTTTATATCAACATCTAAATCTCTTCTTCTGCCTCTCCTTCTCCCTCTCCCTCTCCCTCTCCCTCTCCCTCTCCTTCTCCCTCTCCTTCTCCCTCTCCCTCTCTTTCTCTCTCACCATCCCTATCCACCCTCATTGTCCCTCTAATACCTACCGTATGATCTCCATTCTCTTCTCAATTGGACAGTAACAAATTGCACCTGAATACATCCATGAACAGAGACTGAGAGGATGCGAAATGAGGGGTGAAATGGATTTTAGAGGGAGGAGAGGGAGAGGGAGAGGGAGATGGAGATGGAGATGGAGATTGAGAGGGAGAGGGAGAGGGAGGCGAATGAGCGAGAAAAGGTGGCAATTTGGGCAGGCAATTTGGTGTAGTGGGATACATATGATGAGAATACAATGGAGATGTAATGGGAAAATGAAATGAGCCCATGTTAGTCCCTTAGGATATCGTCCTAAAAATGCCTCACAAGACAATGCTAAGAACTCACCATCGAGCTATGGTTAGTGCCATATATCACTGAAATCGGTATGAAATTCTAAAAGGATATCCGACGAGTCTACTTGCCATGAGCTTCTGGTATTCGAGAAAATCGATAACGAAAAGCAGAATATTGAAGGCATGCACACGGCTATCTTGATATTTCTAACCATATCAACTCGGTTTTCAGCTCCAATCCACTACTCTACAAGTGTCGGTGACATTGAAGATAAAAACCGAATTGATTTGGTTATAAATATCAAGATAGCCGTGTTCATGCCTTCAATATTCTGGTTTTCATTATCGATTTTCTCGAATACCAGAAGCTCGTGGCAAGTAGACTGAACGGATATCCAGTCAGAATTTCATACCGATTTCAGGGATATATGTCACTAACCATAACTCCATGGTGAGTTCTTAGCATTCCCTTGTCAGGACTGTTTTTATGTTGAATGGTTTGAAATTTCATCGAAATTCAATCCCTTATTGGTGAGGAGAATAACATAAAAATAGAGGAATTTTTTCATGACAGTGTATTTCAGGGATTGGTTGGTTTGAACGAAATGCGATCTTGGTCACTAAAGAAAAAAAGTGAAGAATGACAACCGATTGTCCGAAAGTGACGTCACAAGTGTAGAGAATCTGTCGATTTTTCACAAATATCATGTTTATGGCGTCACTGTAGTGAAAAACTATTAAAAGGTAAAGGTACATCCCGTTATTCAAGTCATACGATTTTCTGCAGAAAATCGATGCTGTCAGGAAAAATATAAAAACGTACTGCCAAATGACTCCGATATTTAAAGTCTTGGATTATGGTAAGTTTGCTTCCAAAATAAAGGGGAAAATGTAAAAGATTGAGTAAGCAGTATAGATCAATCAATCAATCAATCAATCAATCAATGGAATCGTTTGCCATTCAATTAATATCTAAGTAATGATAATGTAAATGCAATAATTACGCAGAATATGAATAATTATAGTTACAATCTGTTTCTACCATAACTTCGTGTATAAAATTGCGAAAAAATATTCTTGAACTATTAATGTAGTATTCTACTAGCTCTATTTGTCATAAGCTAATTCGACCAATAATGGGCTAAACAATGGTGAGAACACCTCTCCCAAGTGGTAATAGCTCTGTTTACATTCATAATCGGCTGCCACCAAAGGGAGTCCTCTTCTCCTTCTAAATCATATATGAACAATGACCACTTATACCCTAAGGGTACACATTCTGTGAAAGATTAACTTATAGGAACACCTCCTTTGTTCAACAGGAAGCGCCTGATCTGACTTAGACCAGAGCTCTATCTCTACCTCTACCTCTACCTCTATCTATACCTCTATCTCTACCTCTACCTATACCTATACCTATACCTATACCTATACCTATACCTGTCTAGAGTATCAAGATGCTCTACATGGGTAATCCTTTGTAAACAGTCATTGTCCCCAATTGTATCAACGACATTGGACTATTGCACTTGTGAGGCTTCTCACTCACTGTCTGACAATGAGACCATAAAGTTTCACTATTCTATTTAAGATGTCCACATTTACAGTTAAATTTGACGAAACAGAGTGCAATATCAATCGACGACATAATACATTTTGTATATTATATCTCTATTCTATATACCCTACGAAAAGCGAAGCTACCGTACAGTAGTTAACATACGAGAGAGCACTGATAGTGAAGAGACCGTTGGCTTCCATAAAGGGGGCATGACAGAAGCGCAACGTCAAAAGCGCAACTGCCACTTTTCGACAAAAGCGCAACCATGAAAATCGCAAACGACAAAAGCGCAACGGGGCATATCTCGGTCGGGGATGACCGTACGGACCTCTGGATGGGTTTATCCGAACCCACTCGGTCTACGCTATTATGGCACAAGTTGATCTTTGATCTTTAACACCAAAACGACAAAAGCGCAACGGGGCATATCTCGGTCGGGGATGACCGTACGGACCTCTGGATGGGTTTATCCGAACCCACTCGGTCTACGCTATTATGGCACAAGTTGATCTTTGATCTTTAACACCAAAACGACAAAAGCGCAACGGGGCATATCTCGGTCGGGGATGACCGTACGGACCTCTGGATGGGTTTATCCGAACCCACTCGGTCTACGCTATTATGGCACAAGTTGATCTTTGATCTTTAACACCAAAACGACAAAAGCGCAACGGGGCATATCTCGGTCGGGGATGACCGTACGGACCTCTGGATGGGTTTATCCGAACCCACTCGGTCTACTCTATTACGGCACAAGTTGATCTTGCCTTTGAGAAAAATTCAATTATTGAAATTATGATCATTTTTCATGAGAAATCGAACATAGTTTGGTAATTTTAGTACCATCGGGTGAAGAGAAACGACTTTTCAAATGATTTTTTAGTGGATTCTTTCGCAAGCTCGCTCATATCTCGATCGGAGATGATCGTATGAAAAATTTGTCTCGATTTTTTGGGGTTTGCTATCAATAAACGGATTCGAAATTTATAAATCATGACTCGAATTGACTCAATTCTGACACAGCACGGTAGAGCTTTTTAGCTAATCTGAGACCAAGATATGCCAAGTTGCGCTTTTGTCGATTTGGCGTGAAAGATAAAAGATCAACTTGTGCCATAATAGCGTAGACCGAGTGGGTTCGGATAAACCCATCCAGAGGTCCGTACGGTCATCCCCGACCGAGATATGCCCCGTTGCGCTTTTGTCGTTTGCGCTCAAGGAAGTGCTGCTGCGCATTTGACGTTGCGCTTCTGTCATGCCCCCACATAAAGGAACACCCGTGCTAACTCTCCGCTATAGCCACACTCTAATGATTTCTGCCTGTGAGAAAGTTTTGCCAGAGTGGAGAGTAAAATTAGCCCGGGTTGTTCCTTTATATATTGGGCCGACCATCAAAATGAGCCGTATATAGTGGGTCAATCCTCACACTTTAGGGTATATATGGAAGTGGATGAGTGGCCTTCTTTACATAATTAATGCTGAAAGATAAAAAGTATTTGAGTATGTTTCACGGAATGATCAAAGTTACTGAACGACAGTGGTATCCAGTTGTCGAGATCTAACTACTTTATATATCCTAAAAAAAGATTAATGAAGTCTTACTTTTTTACCATTTCTTGCTTCACCCACTTCCCCCATTCTCAAACCCTACACAAAGAGCCATATAGAACAACTGATTCAATATTATCATTTTTATATTACTATCATGGCGTCGATAAATTATTATTATTATCTTTCGTGTTTAAACCATATTCTCGAATCCATTAGAAATGAGATTGAGAGTAAACAGTCATCAATATGCTCAGTTGAGCTTGATAGTCTCATTCAAAAAGGGGGGGGGGATCGATTCGGCAACGATCGTCTCGGCAACGGATCATAAATAGGTAGGGAGATGGTCTATGGCAACAAAAGTTGCACCATTGTTATCAGTAGTGGTGTACGGTATTGTGGTACCGTAACCGTGGGGAATCGTGAACTGATTTTTTTCAGTGGACCCATGACCCGGGGTTCATGGTTGAAAATTGCCGAAGTCGAAAAATTCATGATGATCCGAGACCAAATACTATATGCCTGTATATCAACAGTCAGCTAACTTTTATTTTTATGGATACCGTAACTACCGTAATCGAACCGGGATTTTCCGTGAATTTAACTACAATATTATAGAATACGGGTGATAAAAGTTGGCTCACTGTTGATATACAGGCATATAGTATTTAATCTCGGGTCGTCATGAATTTTTGGACTTCGGTCATTTTCAACCATGAACCCCGGGTCATGGGTCGACTGAAAAAAATCAGTTCATGATTCCCGACGGTTACGGTAGCACAATACCGTACACCAATACATAACAATGGTACAACTTTTGTTGCCATAGGCCATCTCCCAATCGATTTATGATCCGTTGCCGAAAGATCGTTACCGAATCGATCGCCCCCATTCAAAAGTGCTATTTTGAAAAGTTAGTTCGATCCACAGATTTGGCCATCATTTACTAATCTCGCACGTACATAGATAGCTGTAGGTCAAGAAAGTGATGGAGTGAGTGGCCAGACCGTGAAGTTTTAAAAATATTATAGAATATTATTATTATTATTATTATTATTATTATTATTATTATTATTATTATGGTCATTATTATTATAACTTTGTTCAGATTTACAAACTATTACTAGGCTCACCACATTTTGGCCAAATATCAAACACACTTGAGAACTAGCGGTTGAGATTTAGTGAAAATATGGATATAAATGTAGAAGTACATGCAAGGTTAGGGTGTCATTGCATAGAGGTAGAGGAAGAGAGCCATAACCTAGAGGTAGAAGTAAAGGGTAGAGGTAGAGGTAGAGGTAGAGGTAGAGGTAGAGGTAGAGGTAGAGGTAGAGGTAGAGGTAGAGGTAGAGGTAGAGGTAGAGGTAGAGGTAGAGGTAGAGGTAGAGGTAGAGGTAGAGAGTCATAGCCTAGAGGTAGAGGGAGGATTAGCAGGTGGTATCACATTACATTGTCTTCTCTTGTTCAATCTCAATGGGGATTCAATTGTAGATTAGTGGTCTCTCTCTTTGTGTGAATGAATATAGAAATGAAGAGAAATGGATTGAATTTGAAAGATCATTAGACCATTCATTATGATATAAATACATACGAAATATGAAAATGAAGTTTAAAGACATTTGATTTCTCTGGACCCTGAAAATACTGCAAATTGAGATTGAATACATTCGACAAAAGGTAAAAAGTAAAGGAAATCCCGTTATTCAAGGCACACGAAGTCCTGCGGGAGACTGCTTGGCCAGTTATATTTATTACCATGGGCATTCAAACAAATTTGGATGATTTTCAATTACCTGGTGAAAATATTAAGTATTATTGACCGTATAAAATACACTTGTTTATTTGGTACGAGAGTAGCCAACCACTGCCACAATGAATTTCTATGTTTAGAGAGAGAGAGCACCGGTGAGAGAGTAGGTAGATCAGAGCAAGGAAAGGAGGACATTGTGGGGAGTTAATCGATAGTTCTTCCTCTGTTTAGCAGCAGTAACAATGCAATTATGCAAGTACATTTTATACGGACAATATGTGCTATTGTATTCTATCATTCATATATAAAATGATGAAAGGAATAGTGCAAGCAATGAGAGATTGCAAGTATCTCATGCCAGAGGAGCGCGCAAAAGACTATGGTGCTGAAGGAGTCGAAAGAAATCACAAAAATCGATAATGTGCAATTTTGGCCAAATCTTGTGGCTACGCTTTCTCATGGCCCCTACCCACACCCACTTTTATCGAAATCGGTCGCAAAAATTCTAGTGTTCTTTTCTAGTGTTCTAGTGTTTCTAGTGTTTCTAGTGTTTTCTAGTGTTTTCTAGTGTTCTTTCAAAAAATTTTTTCTAGTGTTTTCTAGTCTTTTCCTAGTGGCAGAATCGGCCGTTTTTTCTACACTTTTACAGGAATCCCGTAAAGTAAAAGAAAAAAGCGATGAAAAGAATAGCTCCCGATGTAGGAACATAACTGAGAAGCCGAATTTGAAAAGCTTACTCCAATATCGAAAAATCGAGAAAAAACTTTTGCTAATGAGGATAATCGATTTGTTTGCTTTGTATGATCTCCTCATTAGTATCATAGTCAGTTGTCTATTGTTGAATGAAATATGATATCCCCTCCCATTCTCGAGATAAATCCTCATTATATAGACTTGTTACCAAGTATTTATCGAGTTTAAGCAAACATTTGGGATATCAGACGGGCAAATCACATTTTTTTCGGTTATTACACAAATAAATTCTTGCATATTGCATGTGAACGAAATTGTTTTAATATATTACGGTAAATTACAATTAATTAATTTTAAATGTGATTTTTCTCTATTCGGAAAATCACAATCATTTCTATATATCTTTGCAAATTGCAGCTGACATTTGCATGAATTTAATTTAATTTAATTTATCATACATCAATAAGATGCGACAACATTTGAAATAACAGATAAAAAGAGCTTGTGGGATAGAGAGAAATATACGGGAGAGGGGGGGGAAGTGCAACTCGAAAAAACACTCTGTATCAAAGATCAAACGGCGATCAATGATAGGTTAGGTTGGCAAGGCCTAGCGGTGGAGAGGTCCGCAATGATTCAATATATATATATATATATATATATATATATATATATATATATATATATATATATATATATATATATCGGATTGAATCGAGAGAGTCTAGAATGAGGGCACTAAAGAGGGGTAATTGTGATTCCTAATTTCTCAATGGGAGGAAAGCAATTTGGCTTTGATAACGGAAATGCTACATGCTATGGTGGATGAATCAATAATACAATATGATTTAAACTCTAAACGAAATGAGCAACTCTAACAGAGAACGATGATCGAAGATTGAATGCAATTATATTATTCATAATTCTTTTTTGCATCTTTTCGTTTGTCTTTTTCTTTGTCTGTTGCATTTTTGCAAATCATCATTTCAATATATCTTTGCAAATTGCAACTGAAATTTGCACGAATGCAATTATATTATTCATATTCTTTCTTTTTTGCACCTTTTCTTTAGTCTTTTTCTTTGTGCTTTGCATTTTTTTGCAAAATTTTGGTGAGGCTCTATATAACCCTTCATTCTCTGTGTTTCATCATTATTTCGTTCAGAAATGCGTCTTCTTCTCATTCTTCTCATTATCGTCCATATCGTTTGTTCCTCTCCCTCGGAGACTGAGATCAAGGAAGTCACAGATGGCTGCGAGAGATCGTAGGAATTTTTCTCGTTTTCTCTTCTTCCTTATTTCTCTCTATTTGATCTTTGATCTTAAAGGGAGCGTTACCTCACTCAGTGATATCTTCATTGCGCACACTATTTCTCTGTTCTCTAACAATGAGAGAGCATTGAGCGTCGAAGAGACCATTGAGTGAGGTTACGCTCCATATAAATTATAGGTGTGAGAGGAGACATCACCCGGACGTGAAACGTTGCGCTGATGAATGCGTCGAGGTTAGAGTTGGCACTCTGCTTTTCAAATGATCTGAGAATATCTTCAGAGCTACAAAAGTTGGGCTGGCAAAAGATGAAGTATATATGAAGACACAATAAAGCCTATGATAGTAATTGTTCATGCATACACACGATACAAACTGCACTTAAGAATAAGGGGAAGTAACAATACTACTTTATTCGTATCAAGTGGGGACACTAGATGAAGGGATGGGCGTTTTTCAATTTCTCCGTTGTATCTCGCATCTTTCTTCTTGAAGTGATCACGTCAACGAACACAGGGTTGGTATAGTACTGTGGTATTTTAATAATGTATATAGTGCATCTTCGGGCCCGTCTTTCGGAATCCATTTCTCTTATACGAATCAGCTTTTCGCATTTTCTTCTTAACGCTTCATCGATCCAGTCACACAAATATCATTCTTTTGATGCTCTATTTTTCCATCCGTCTAATCTAGCGACGCCCAACATTTTGCGCTCCAGAGATCCACAGTCTTTTCTTCTTTCCTAACCAACACTGTAGCAGGCAGAAAGCGGTGCAATTTTTAAGATTAAAATCTTCGATCGAATCTACACTTGGAGTCCCGTTCTGGATTGATCACCCCTTTTTGTGAGATGGTTGTTTGATCATAGCAGAGAGTGTTTAAACACTAGAGACCTCCAAATGGATAATGCAAGAGATATTTAAATGAACAACAGAACTCGTTATGTCACACTTGCCAATGCATTTTATTTAAGCTCTTGCCTTTCCATTTTCTGTTGCCGATCACCCGCTGTTCTTTTTATCAAACTTCTCTGCACCGCACTGCGCTATTGACTGCAAAAAGCACGAGCTATTAGTGCCATTAATATCATTGTCAACTGTCTATTATAGAATGAAATATGAAATCCCCTCCCATTCTCGAGATAAATCCTCATTATCTAGACTTTTTACCAGGTTTTTGTTGAGTTTAAGCAAACATTATTAATACGAGACGAGCAAAGGACATATTTTTCGCTTATTACTTGGATAGACGTAGCGGCCGAAACACCATAGGGCACATTGCTAGTTAACTTATTTAATCAAAAAAATTAAATTTAAAGTGCATGCATATTTATTCTTGTACATCTATTAATAATATTAATTTAATACTTGAATACTTGGGTGTCCGATGTTCTGGCAATGTTCCGAAAAATCATTTCTACAAATGCGATTTTCTGGATAGGCTTTTGCACGCCAGGATTTTTGGACTTTACTGATGATCCTACCATACGTTCAGCTATGCCTATGCAACATTTCATCCAATTTGCTCTCCACGAGCTATTCCCTTGTTAGCATAATCTGCAGACTCGATAATTCCATAATTCATCCTATTGATTTTCCTATAATGTATAGAGCGGTGGGTATTTTGGATAAGTGTAAGGATAGTACATACTGAATCCATTACTTCGATTTGAAAAAAATGTTAAATTTCAAATTTTAAGTGACACTTTGTAATAATAATTTTATCACATCTTGGATAAAATAAAGATATAATATTTCGTAAACACGTATTAAAACAAGTTGTGGCGATATTGCTGCCATTATTGGATTGCAACTTTTACAGAATTACTAACCATGAGGAGAGGTTTTTGATTTAAATTATTAAAATTTTCGGACAACACGATTTGGGGAAAAAAGATTGATAGAGTGTGCTATATGAAGGGTTCATGTAAATTATAAGTTGAAATTCTAAGGAGTAACGTTCAATGTGCTTGAAAATGCAAAGTTATGAATGAGCTTGATCAGTAAAGATCAGTAGAGTAAAGTAAGATCAATAATTGTTCGACCGGTTTCTAGTGTACTTGCTCTCGTGAAATTATAACTATAATTAAATCATCTATCCTACACTTTATTATAACTAAATTTTAATTTTAATTAAATCATCTATTCTACACTCTATTGTGAATTATAAATGCATAACTAATCTCATCTCTCATTCTCTCATTCATCCATTCATTCTTCACCATTCATTTCGTATCTCGTCGTCGCCCATGACTGGTGGCAAAGGAGTTGAAAGGAAGGAGTCGAAGACAAGATCTACGGGATCGAGTTCAACGAATAGAAAGGAATCTCAGGTATGTTGCTAATACTACATAACTATTACACACCATTTCGTTCATGACTGCTAATTTGATTCTGCCTCATCCTACGGTTGTAGTAGGAAGGATCTTAAAGAGAATTAAGAGCTCTCCGCTCTGGCCGCGCTATCACTTTCTTTGTTTACTAGAGAGTTTTGCCAATGCGGAGAGTAAAATTAGCTTGGGGTGTGCCTTTAAGGGGACACTACGAGCTAATTTTACTCTCCAACGCTCAATCGTCGAGAAAGAGCCCGAAAGCATTGCCTGAGCGGAGTGTTTCAAATTAGGGGTTGGCCTTTCACAAATTTAGATACTTGATCTCGTGATCTTTAATCTTTGATCTTTTAATCTCGTGATCTTTCAGGACAAGTACAATCGAAGATCGAGTCTATATGGATCCGGGAGCTAGTGAAGTCTATAGTGCGCTCCAAAGAAGGCTCGAATGATATCAATACTCAGCCCATCTCTTTAGGAGTCTATAGAACCCTTAGACAAATGAAGTATTTTCCTTGTATCTGCATATATGTTAAACACACTATGTATGAGAATAAGAGAATAAGAAAAGATCATGACACAAAGTATATATTCGAAAACTTGCCTCGGATTATCCCATTAGTACCAATTCAAATATCACGATTATGTGATTATGCGAATATCATAATTTATGCTAATTCAATTTGAGAAATGGTTTGACAAGGGAAGTGTAAGAAATATCTTTTAGACCTATAGACGAGAGTATTTTTCCTCGATAGCTATACGCAATACAGTGCGCGACATAATGATAAGACACCCCTAAAATTTTGAGATTCTGACCGAATGGCGAATGAAAATCAAAAGAGGTATATACCATTTGTATCCACTCCTTGGATAACTAAGGTAGCCCACGTATGAGGAAATTCAATTTCTCGGTCAACGCGAAAATAATGATTTTCCGAAATTTTACCGCGACATAATGATAAGACACCCTGGTTTTTTTCATGAAGTGCAATTTTTTTCAAACTTCTGCATAACAGCAATAGGGAAACAATAGGTTAATAATCGATGTTATGGCCCATTCTCGAGATTAGGCCAAAGTTGAGATTCTGCATGCTTCCATAGAGGGCAGAAAACAATTGCCGCTCGATGTCGTCCCACTCCGTTTTGATGAAAGCCTTCAATTCGGCAACGGGTGTATACTGTTTGTTGTTCTTGTACACACCACGAACCATGATGCCCCATATGTTCTACATGTGGTTTATATCGGGGGAACCCGTCGGGCATGGATGAACAGGGATGTTCTTGACTGTGAACAATGATTTCGAGGGGTGTTGGCATGAATGGATGCACTGTCTTTCTTCGAGACCAGATGGTGGGCACGGTTCTTGCTCATGAACAGAACAAGGGTAGTCTGATGCATCACGTGATAGTCCGGATAGTCCATCCTGCTGGAGCTGAAGGAGATGGGCGGCATGTCAAATTTTAGGAACGCGCCCAGAACATGACCGAAGTTCCTCCAGCTGAAATAACGCGGTTCGTTGAGAAAATCATGTCAGAAGCAGTTATAGCCGTCAGGAATATAATGGTTGAACTTGTTCTTATCAGTGAATGCAACCAGAAACCGATAATTTGAAAATTTTTGAAAAAAAATATGATGTACCGTACTGGGGCGGGTTCCAAAGATATGACTTGCCGCCCATCTCCTTCAGCTCCAGCAGGATGGACTATCCGGAGTATCACGTGATGCACCAGACTACCCTTGTTCTGTTGATGAGCAAGAACCATGTCCACCATCTGGTCTCGAAGAAAGACAGTGCATCCATTCATGCCAACACCCCTCGAAATCATTGTTCACAGTCAAGAACATCCCTGTTCATCCATGCCCGACGGGTTCCCCCGATATAAACCACATGTAGAACATATGGGGCATCATGGTTCGTCGTGTGTACAAGAACAACAAACAGTATGCACCCGTTGCCGAACTAAAGGCTTTCATCAAAACGGAGTGGGACGACATCGAGCGGCAATTGTTTTCTGCACTCTATGGAAGCATGCCCAATCTCACCTTTGGCCTAATCTGGAGAATGGGGCATAACATCGATTATTAACCTATTGTTGCCCTATTGCTGTTATGCAGAAGTTTGAAAAAAATTGCACTTCATGAAAAAAAATCAGGGTGTCTTATCATTATGTCGCGGTAAAATTTCGGAAAATCATTATTTTCTCGTTGACAGGGAAATTGAATTTCCTCATACGTGGGCTACCTTAGTTATCCAAGGAGTGGATACAAATGGTATATACCTCTTTTGATTTTCATTCGCCATTCGGTCAGAATCTCAAAATTTTAGGGGTGTCTTATCATTATGTCGCGCACTGTATAAGGTCGGAACCAAAAAATCAGCGGCTGGCATGCACTTTCCGATTTTATATAATTAATCAAATTTTGTACATTCCAACGCGCTGTTTTCAGGCTATGTATGCTATGGGGGGCACCCCTGATAGAGCCCTTGACAGATTAGTGAGAACATAGCGGCGTAGTGTAGTGGTAGCGTTCTCTCTTCTTGATCACTATGTGGGTGGTTCGAATACACCTATGGACATTTTTCTTTTGCTAATTTTTAAACGTTCCTGACTTGTAATTTTGATCAGAAAAAAATTTAAAATCTTTTTCACAATTTTTATGTAGCTGTTAAACTCGAATTTCATCATTTAGGAAAACAAAAAATCTATCTTGTCCAACATTACGTTTACTAGCATAGTGATAAATTGATTTTGGGAGAGATCTTATATGTAACAAGTTGCTACGGAAGAATATAATTTTGATAACTTCTGCAAATATGTTTGATCAAATTTTCCAAACTACACTTCCTTTGCACGGGGACATCGGTGGAGTCCCAAAGGTGAATCCAAACCTATCAACGGGCATAATATTATAATTTTGCCATAAACCTGTGTCCATAACTTTGCCGTATTGCAATCGGCTATTCATTCACATTTGGTGTATTTCATAAATAATCTCACTGATTAATTGTCCCTGTGGACAGGAAGAGTAGTTTAGAAAGTTTGATGTTGCTTTATTTTTTGTTTTCCTAAATGATGAAATTCAAGTTCAACAGCTAAAAAAAATTGTGAAAAAGATTTTAAATTTTTTTCTGATCAAAATTACAAGTCCGGAACGTTTAAAAATTAGCAAAAGAAAAAAGTTTATAGGTGTATTCGAACCACCCACATAGTGATCAAGAAGAAAACACGTTACCACTACACCACGTTGCCATGATCTCACGGCTCTGTCAAGGGCTGTATCAGGGGTGTCTTCTTTCATAGCCTAAACAGAATGAAAACAGCGCGTTCGAATGTACAAAATTTGATTAATTATATAAAATCGGAAAGTGCATGCCAGCCGCTGATTTTTTGGTTCCGACCTTATATTGCCTTTAGCTATCGAGGAAAAATACTTTCGTCTATAGGTCTAAAAGATATTTCTTACACTTCCCTTGTGAGAAATGAATTCGATAGATCGAAACAGAAACTTTTAAATCTCGCTCATTATCAATATTTTGAGGTGTATTCATGAATAATTCAATAACTCATACAATATTTTCGTATAATTCATCAATAATTGTTTGCATACATGTACGATATGGAGTAGATATTAATTACTGTAATTGAAAGGGACTGAATCAGGAAATGTTATTGTATTGTTCGAATATTTCTAACGAAGACTTTTATAGTTCATTGAATCTTTTTCTTATATATTTTACATTGCAACAACTTTATCAGCATATTAGGATGTTATTTCAGCTGGGTCGCCATTAGGCTTCTCCAGAGAGTTCGATCGTGTCTTGCTGTCATTTAGGCCCCGCCCCTTTCTGAATTTATCTTTATCACCGTACAACGGAACAACGAAAACAAGGAATCGATGTGGCTTTTTTTTTAAATTCAAGCACTTTTGCATTTGAGAAAACAGTAGTTCGAGATCACATTGATTGTAAACATTCTTATTCTTATTCTTTATTACATAATAATATATGTAGCAAGAAAATAAGGACAAAAAGGGAGTGATGGATGTCCGTCGCTAATGCAGCAAACATATGGGATGAACAAATTGATAAAGCTATCAAACGAGAACAATCGAAAAAAATAGGACATGTTGGGCAAGACTGATGGGAATGAAAGGGGACAGACAGTGGTTAGAACAAGATCAGAGAAAATGAGAAAAGAAGAGAGTCTAAACATCTTCATCATCAAAGAAGCCAATTGGGAAATCACCGAAATTACTTCTAATATCATGTGATAGAGCTCGTACTTGTTCTGCTTCAGGAAACGATGAAGGGAAGTTCATTCCTAATTCTTCATTGTTGATTGATGAAATCGACGAAAACATTCTTCCATTATTCCTTTCTGATTTTTGAACGCACTACTCCAGAAATTCCAAAGTCTTTTACTCGGGGATTATCTTCATCTCTTCTTCAAGATTATATTTAGTGAATAGTTCTATGCGATTTGTACATTTTCTTAATGCACCGTTACATTTGCCTTACGTGCCTACGCCGTATCCCCTCCGCAGCGTCTCCGAGGCGGCGGAGTGGGTTACGGCGTAGGCACGTATGGCAAATCTAACGGTGCATAAGAGAAATGGAAACTATGTCGGAGAGCTCTGGATGAATTATCTGAAATATAATAGCTATGACAGTATGGAGAGACGTATCAGGTGCCTTTCTCGTACCATTAATTTAATAAGAAAATCAATGTACAAGATTGAAATGCATACACGTGTTAAAATAACTGTAACAATTAAAACTGTAAGATGTAATGTGCTTCATGGTGTTTCGGCCGCTACTTCTAGACACCATTCCATTACTTTTCTTGACCATATGTATCGAGTGAAGATATGTGAGCACCCAATGCAATCGCCTCAATCTGTAGCACTTTACGATCTCCGTTAACCACATGTTAACCAAGAGAAATCGAAAATTCGTCAAGGAAAAATAGCAAAAAGAGTTGACTAGAATTGGGAGAGTTTATCACAGGTTAATCCTCCTGTGGGATTCGAACTTTTTGGCCGACCAACCGCTCGTATTGACCGTCAGACCTGTTATCCACTAGACCATGGGTCCCCATTAACAGACATTTCAAATGAGCTAGATATACTTTCCCGGTCCATTTGAGTGCACCCCTTATATATAGTGATTTTGGCTCCGCCCTTTTAACTTCGCGGGCTTGGACACCCATTGCAAATTCTTGCACACCCTAATGTCTTTATTCTTCCTGAAAAATGATCAGCAGCCTCCTGGCGAGCAAAAGACGGAATACTCCAGCAACTCCCCGAGAAGTAAGCCACGACGATGTCGACGATCTTCTGATGTCATTCATCGACCATGACGATAAAATGCAGATCGTATCTGTATAAAAAGAAATAACCATAGATTAAACAATTGAAAATTAACAAGGTATCCATGAAGCCTGACGAACTGTCTGTCTGGCAAATGTGTCATCCCAAGAGTACGCATGTGCAGAATCCCCAATGCAAGTGAAAATAAAATATGAAGATCGAAGCATTATATCCCATTTTCTCATTATTCAATCTTCGATCATTAATTTTTATGCGTTTTCAGTTCTACAAATACGCACTCTTGCGATGACACAGACAAACAATTCGTCAGGCCATATCTGAACAGCTCCATCAAGAACTCCACGATATAAGGTCGATTTAGATGAAGCGACGAATCAACCTGTAATGTGAGAGATTAGATTAGATTCGGCAATTTTGGCTACGGTCTCACCATTTTGCGCACTTTTCTAGAATGTTGAAATGGTTTACTTTTCAATATGACTTTTCGATCAAGTTCACTGTCTACAGTGAAATATATTGTAAACAGTGATGCTCCAACAGACACGAAAGAAAGTGATACTGACGACTCTCCACGAGTTACACACTATCTCGCTTTACTTTCTCTTCTTTTCGTAACACTGAAGGAGAGTTACGGTTAGATTTCTTAAATGCCATGGCTATCATGGTGTCGTGGCGTCATGGGGAGCGCTTCGAAATAGTATGACAGAGAAAAGGTTGAGCGAAAAAGAGAGAGTACGCAAAAGTGAGAGAACACAGACACCACCAATTCTTTGGAATTTTGTAAAAATTTCAATGCGCGCTCACCCTGTGTTGGAGATACGCTGTGGCATGACGTAATGGTGGTTCATACCTTGGACAGCTGCAGCATCGTTGAAGGATTTACCACATGGAAGTTTCGAAGTAGGACTGATAGAGTGTGAACGAGACGACAAGACTGACTGCAACAAAAGAAATGAATAAGAATAGGATAACAAAGCAAAGATCAAAGATCAAAGATCAGCCCTCAAAAGGGGGCATACCGAGACGCGATGAGAAGAGGGGAGGAGGACAAACGACCGAGATCCGCAAATTAAAGCAATGAAAATGAGACCACATGGTGCATGATTATCTTATTCAAATTGACAAGAAAGACTAGACAACTATAATTAAATAATCTGTTCTAAACACAATTATAAATGCATAACTAATCTCATCTCCCATTCTCTCATTCATCCATTCATTCTTCACCATTCATTTCATATCTCATCATCGACCATGACTGGTGGCAAAGGAGTTGTAAGGAAGGAGTCGAAGCGAAAATCGACAGGATCGAGTTCAACGAATATAAAGGAATCTCAGGTATGTTGCTAATACTACATAACTATTAAACACCATTTCGTTCATAACTGCTAATCAGAATCTGCGACATCCTACGGTTGTAGTAGGAAGGATCTTAAAGAGACACCCAAAGAAAATTTAGAGCTGTCCGCTCTGGCAATGCTCTCTCGCTTTCTTTGTCTACGAGAGAGTGGCGCCAATGCGGAGAGTAAAATTAGCTTGGGGTGTGCCTTTAAGGAGACACTACGAGCTAATTTTACTCTCCAACGCTCTCGTCGAGAAAGAAAGCCTGAAAGCATTAATTTCGTTATCTTTCAGGCCAAGTCCAACCGAAAAGTGAGTCTATAGAGCCAGTCCGGGAGCTAATGAAGTCGATAGTGAGCTCCAAAGAAGGCTCGAATGATATCAATACTCATCCCACATCTCTTAGGAGTCTATAGAACCCTTAGACAAATGAAGTATTTTCGTTGTATCTACATATATGTTAGACACACCATGTAAGAGAATAAGAGAATATCATGACACAAAGTACATATTCTAAAAGTCGTCACGCCTAATCCCATTAGTACCAATTCAAATATCTCGTCATGATTATTCTGATTCAATTTGAATAATGGTTTGAGAAATGGATTCGATAGGTCGAAACAGAAATTTTTAAATGTCGCCTAATTTCAAAATTTGGGGTATATTCATAATCAGTGAATAATTCAATGAACCATATAATATTTTCGTATAATTCATCGATAATTCTTTGCATACACGATATGGATGAGACATCGATTACTGTATTTGAAAGGGATCGAATCAGGAAATGCTATTGTATTGATCGAATATTTCTAACGAATACTCTTAGAAAACAGTACTTAACATGTATTTGGTAAAGAATCGAAGTTCAATGAGCTCACAAGTAGGTAAAATCATCTGAAATATTTATGATAATGAACCATGCCCTGAGAAATACTGAGAGACTTATCGAGGTTAATAGAGGTTTCTTATTCGATATTTCACTGTCGTGGCTTGTGAATTGTAGTTAGTCGTATTAGTCGTAATAGAAATGATTGAAAGATAAAGGTGCAACCCGTTATTCAAGGCACAGTCCTGCGGGTGATCACTGTTCGGCCAGTGATAATTCAATGCCAATTCAGTCCGGAGGGCCTAATCTCTTCTTCGGACCTACTTTAGCGGGTGATCTAGTCACTGCCAATTCCCCTTTCGGGCGCCTTGGAGGGGCGGAGGCGGTGATACGACCGGGAATCGAACCCAGGAGAGACCAGGAGAGCGCGCCATAGACCACAACACCAAATTCCTGAACTCTACTAAAATTACCCAAACTGAGCAGACATCTAAAGGCATCCTACATCTGTTTCAGTTCTGCCTTCGCATGCAAGTGGGCCAGCAAGACTACTCAAGGAATATAAAACCTTCATTAGACCTGATGAAGCTTGTTAGACATTACAGTTCCATAGCTCCTTTAATCTATGATCTTTGATCTTTAACATTTAATCTTTGATCTCAGAAACGCTTCGAAAAGATTCCAGTGTCTCTTCACTTGTTTTCTCTGCTAATGCGAGCACTCATAAAAATATATGATCAGTGCCGCGACGGCAAGACAGGTTAGATGGTGAGGCAATTTTCGAGACTGCTGAGTGCGGATGAGATAATAACACCTCCCTATTGTCCTCTCCCTCCTCTTCCTAACCCATGGCACTGATATTTCTCTCTGAGGGTAAGTTTTATATGCGCTGCCTATAAAACGTTACACTTGTTAACACAGAGGAGACAGAATTAAACTCATTATCAAGTGCATTTTACGACAATTATCTGGCACAAACACACGTATTTACACTAAATTTAAACACTTTTCGAGATCAACTATGCAGCGGGTCACTGGATCCGTAGCGACATGAGATGGATACACTGATCCTTGGTTCTATTTGTGTCTTCCTCTTGTTCGCTTTGGCCCTTGCTTGTGTCATTCCGTCACTGTTCTCGACCATCTGAATGTATCAAACGAAGGTATGCAAGCAGCCGAGCACCATCACCTCAATCTGCAGTACTGGAACAAGTCCGTTAACTACACTCTAACCAATGGAAATCTAGAATTCGTCAAGGACAAAATGGCAAAAAGAGTTGACTAGAATTGGGAGAGTTTATCAGGTTAATCCTCCTGTGGGATTCGAACTTTCTTGCCGACCAACCGCTCGGATTGGCCGTCCGACCTGTTATCCACTAGACCATGGGTCCCCATTAACAGACATTTCAAATGAGCTAGATATACTTTCCCGGTCCGTTTGAGTGTACCCCTGATATGTTGCGATGTTGGCTCCGCCCTTTTAACTTCGCGGGCTTGGACACCCATTGCAAATTCTAGCACACCCAAATGTCTTTATTCTTTCTGAAAACAAGTATCAGCAGCCTCGAGACGAGCAAAAGACGGAATTCTCCAGCAGCTCCCCGAGAAGTCAGCCACTAAGATGTCGACGATCTTCTGATGATATTCATCGACGATGACGATAAAATGCAGATCGTATCTGTATAAAAAGAAATTACCATAGATTAAAACGATTGATAATTGACAAGATATTTGCCGTATCCCGACATCTGGTTCTTCGATCTTTGATCATCATGGTTTATGCATTTTTTTGGCGATGGATTCTACAAATGCTTACTCTCGCGATGACTCATTTGTCAGATAAACAGTTCGTCAGGCCATAACTGAACAGCTCCAACGAGAAAACCACGAGATGATATCGAGGAAGATGGTTTTGATCGACGATGACGATTAGGGGGTGAATCAAAATATAATGTGAGAGATTACCCTTAATTCAACAATTTTGACTACGGTCTCATAATTTTGCGCTCTTTTTCTAGAATGTTGAAAAGACTCCCGCGAGTTACATACTCTCGCTTGTCGTTCACTTCTTTTCGTAACACCGAAGGAGAGTTATGCTTTGTTATATTTCTTAAATGTTATGGCTATCATGGTGTCGTGACGTCATGGGCAGCGTTTCGAAATCGTATGACAGAGTAAAAGGTTGAGCGACAAAGAGAGAGTACGCAAAAGTGAGAGAACACAGACACCACCAATTCTTTGGAATTTTGTAAAAATTTTCAATGCGCGCTCGTCCTGTGTTGGAGAAATGCTATGACATGACGTAATGGAGGTTCATACCTTGGACAGCTGCAGCATTGTTGATGGATTTACCACATCGTCGGAGAAGATTCGAAGAAGGAATAGTAGACCAAAAAGGAGAAGAGAAGAGTGGCGGCAACACATGAAATGAATAAGAATAGGAAAACAAAGCAAAGATCAAAGATCAAAGATCAGCTTTAAAAGGGGGCATACCGGGAAGCGATGAGAAGAGGAGGACTAACGACCGAGATTCGCAAATGAAAGCAATGAAAATGAGACCACGTAGTAAATGATTATCATAGTCAAATTGAAAAGAAAGAGCAGACAACAATATGATTTCATTGGACAAGTTGATAAACGGACCAAATGTAATCAATCTGGACTGTGTCGTAGGCAAGTCTCCTCCTCTGACCAATTTTCTCTCTGGTATAGACGTAGCGGCCGAAACACCATAGGGCACATTGCTAGTTAACTTATTTAATCAAAAAATTTATATTTAAAGTGCATGTATACTTATTCTTGTAAATCTATTAATAATATTAATTTAATAACAGTGCTGATCTTTCTTTCAGGTCACTCAGGAACTTTGATCGCTCTGGTGTCACCGTATGATATGGAAGAGATGGCGAAGATCCCGAGAAGTAATCATAAACTGACTTGATTTTTCTCAGTGATAATTGATATTTACATTTACAGGGCGATCCCACGATACGCTTATATAGTGTTTGCTGTATTCCGCCTCTTTGCACATACGGTGCACATCTTTGATTGTTCTTTGATTGTTCTTACCGTAATCAGATAATCGTTGTAGGACCCGACATTCTACAAGTACTCCTCTTCGTTGCAAGCACTAACCGAATTCCAATTCGATGGCGGTACCAATGCTCCTGCTGTACCCTGAATGGTTAACCAAATGGTTTAGGGTTTCCCCTGACACTTCCCAAACCATCATATCTACCCGTTCAATAAACCGATTTGGTTCCTAATACCTTGTTGTACATTGTTATTGAATCAATAGTATATGAACAAGAGAGGGACATTATAGTTCTGAATCGATGACTAATTTACCACAATTTCCAAAAGAATGATCGTGATTTATTTTTGACGATCCAAGCTTCAAATTTTCAATCAATTTTCTGAGGTGTCTTTTGCAGTTTTTGGTTAGTTTCTCTCCGAGAGCACTGTTCATTTTCTCCGAGAGTAACTTGTTTAATATATGCGTTTTAATATACGTTACACTTGTTATTAATAAATAATGTAATATCAATAATAATAATACAATAATAATATAATTAATAATATATCCGATTGGGCTGATGCTTGGAATCTTACTCTCTCGGAAACTAAGTGTGTTGTGATGCATTATGGTAATCTAAAAATCCGTAGTAACTACTTCTTAAAAGGTTTTATGCTTTCTTGTTCTGCTGAGGTAAAGGATTTGGGTATATTAATGTCGCCTAATTTAAGTTTCAAGTCCCATATTAATAAATCTGTTCGTAAAGCTAGATCAAAAATTAATATTCTATTCAGAACTTTCCGTAGTCGCGAAATTGAGGTCTACAAAACCGCTTATACGTCTTTCATATTGCCTATTATTAGCTATGGCTCAGTTGTTTGGAGTCGTCTCAGTTGTTCAGTCTGTTCAAAGAGATTTTACTCGAAGACTATTCAGTCGTTGTTCTATTCCTTATGATACTTATCTCAATCGTGTTCACTTCCTAGATTTAATTACGCTCGAACATAGACACGCTATAACAGATTTGCTTTTCCTACATAATTCAGTCCATCAAAATTATGAGTACAATTCCTCTTTCCTCTTTAAAGTTGTTCCCGCTTTGCATCTGAGAAACGGCAATTCGTTGAGAATCATTCTAACCTTCAAAATATCAACCACTTCCCATTCAACATTAGCCTCACGAACTATTGATATTTGGAATAATCTCCCTGATGCTATTGTGCAGGCGTCACCAACAGTCTTTCGTAATCATGTAAAAAATATACCATATAATGTGATTGTCCCTGAGGTACATATTCACTCATGAAATGTTCTGAATTGGTAGCATATCGCACGGACAGGGTCAACCAAGTGTTCGCAGGCATGGCTTAATATTTTATCTGTGCATATCGCACGGACAGGGTCAACCAAGTGTTCGCGGGCATGGCTTAATATTTTATCTGTGCATATCGCACGGACAGTGTCAACCAAGTGTTCGCAGGCATGGCTTAATATTTTATCTGTGCATATCGCACGGACAGTGTCAACCAAGTGTTCGCAGGCATGGCTTAATATTTTATCTGTGCATATCGCACGGACAGGGTCAACCAAGTGTTCGCAGGCATGGCTTAATATTTTATCTGTGCATATCGCACGGACAGTGTCAACCAAGTGTTCGCAGGCATGGCTTAATATTTTATCTGTGCATATCGCACGGACAGTGTCAACCAAGTGTTCGCAGGCATGGCTTAATATTTTATCTGTGCATATCGCACGGACAGGGTCAACCAAGTGTTCGCAGGCATGGCTTAATATTTTATCTGTGCATATCGCACGGACAGGGTCAACCAAGTGTTCGCAGGCATGGCTTAATATTTTATCTGTGCATATCGCACGGACAGTGTCAACCAAGTGTTTGCAGGCATGGCTTAATATTTTATCTGTGCATATCGCACGGACAGTGTCAACCAAGTGTTCGCAGGCATGGCTTAATATTTTATCTGTGCATATCGCACGGACAGGGTCAACCAAGTGTTCGCAGGCATGGCTTAATATTTTATCTGTGCATATCGCACGGACAGGGTCAACCAAGTGTTCGCAAAAATATCCCATATATTGTGATTGTCCCTGAGGTACATATTCACTCATGAAATGTTCTGAATTGGTAACATTCCTGCTGCTTCTTCCTCCACCCCCCCCCCCCCCACATCTCACCGATTCGCCTTGGCGACGGACATCCTTCACAAGACTATCTAACTCCCGATCCCATCCCCGATGCGTTCATTTGAAGGAATAAAATATTATTATTATTATTATTATTATTATTATTATTATTATTATTATTATTATTATTATTATTATTATTATTATTATTATTATTATTATTATTATTATTATTATTATTATTATTATTATTATTATTATTATTATTATTATTATTATTATTATTATTATTATCACTGAGACGCCAGAAATACACAGTACAGTCGAAGTTTGTACATGCGTCCAGCAGCGTAAAAGAAATAAATGTATTTGTGTACAAAACAATGAAACGCTATCAGAAAAAATCCTTTGAATGCAAGTAAGTTAATCATTTGCACGCTGATCATATCTCATCACGAGAATTACAATGAAAATATCATCTCCACATCCGTTTTGTGGATTTGCACGATATTTCGCAAATAGACGAATAATTGTAGTGAAGTATTTTTTATATGGGAAAAATGATGAATGATTAAATTTATCAAAATTACAAACTGCGTTAGTTCTATTATCCCATTTGATATGAAATGAAATCTCACAATACAACCACAGATATTTAGAGATGTTTTCTGATATGCCAGGTTAAGCCTGTCTCTTGTTACGATGAGGAACAGCCTCTCTCTTTCTGTTACGATGGTATCCTTTGCTTCCGAGAGGTCTAAGGGCTCGCATGAAACGTTTTCCCTCTTTCGGACAAGCCTCTCTCTTGCCGAATCCTTTAGGCTGAACTTGACGTTTGTCCACTGCTTCATCGCTTTCAGCGAATGCCTGAATTTACATAATAAATACAATAATATTATTATAATTTTCAATACCTGTACGACAACTAGAAAGAGTAGAACGAAGGTCGCACACTTCATTTTGAGCTTTACCACGATTCAAATCTGTATTGGGAACGGTTATATACTATTGAATAATTTTTTTTTGCTTTTTAATTTGCGAAAAAGTACGTCGTTACCGAAACGAGAATCCGTTATTGACTGCAATTGATACAGACAAAAGGATATTATGAGAAGTGAATCGTTGATAATAGCTTTGTAAAAGTCATAATACTTTCTATTCAAGCTTTGATACTGAATCTGTTTTATGTGAAAGAACAGAGTCAGTGAATTCAATTATTCCATTTTCAATAATTTTCCTATATTTACTTATCATTTTATTATACCAAGAATAGTATTAGGGTGTTTCATGTATTTGAACGCACTTTGATTTATTTTTATCTTTCATTTCATTTTCTTGCCTTGCTCCCCTCCTGCAATTCCAATTTTTATTCACCATAGAAATTTATGAAAGTCTTTTACCATTATTGTGTACTCACATAGTGACATTGTTTTAATTGCGCTCTCTAAAATATTTATAAATATTAAAGAATGGGACACGCTAGAGCCTGGAGCATCGCCACCCCAGTAGACACAGTAACTGCAATGACGGAAGATATTTGGATATTACTTAGATACTTGGATGTCCGTTATTCTGCTAACGTTGTCGTCAACGTCGGACGTGTGACTTCCCTAGATTTCGGTCTTGGGCGGATTGAGACCATTTGGATATTAGGACTCGAAAACACAAAAAAAAAGTCCTTTTCTCCTCTACCTCCCTACCACTAGTACGAATCCGCGCACTCTTTTGTTCGTAAACCATCCAATGTATTTGGATAATAAACGAATTGAATTGTTTTTTTTTTTTGACAGTGTAACTGATCATGTTCTGGCTGTTACGGTAGCCCAATACCGTACACTCCTACTGATAAGAATAACACAACTTTTGTTGCCGTCGAATCCATTTCTCAAGCCATTTCTCAAATGAATTGGCATAATCGTGACGAGATAGTTTAATTGGTAGTAATGGGATTAGGCGTGACAAGTTATGGAATATGTACTTTGTGTCGTGATATTCTCTTATTCTTTGTGTCATGATATTCTCTTATTCTCTTACATAGTGTGTTTAACATATATGTAGATACAAGGTAAATACTTCATTTGTCTTAGAGGGTGATATACTCCTAAAGATGGTGGGCTGAGTATTGATATCATTGTAGCCTTCTTTGGAGCTCACTATCGAATTCATTAGCTCCTGGACTGGCTGTATAGACTCACTCTTCGGATGGACTTGGCCTGAAAGATCGAAGGTCACGAGATCAAGGGATCAAAGATCAAAGATCACGAGAATATTTAAAATTAAAGATTAAAGATAGCGAGATGAAGTGTCTAAATTTGATAAAGACCAACCCAAGCTAATTTGAAACACTCCGCTCAGGCAATGCTTTCAGGCTTTCTTTCTCGACGAGAGCGTTGGAGAGTAAAACTAGCTCGTAGTGTCCCCTTAAAGGCACACTCCAAGCTATTTTTACTCTCCGCATTGGCGCCACTCTCTCGTAGACAAAGAAAGCGAGAGAGTGCGGCCAGAGCGGAGGGCTGTCAATTTTCTTGGGGTGTCGCTTTAAGATCCTTCCTACTAGAACCGTAGGATGTCGCAGATTCTGGTTAGCAGTCATGAGCGATATAGACTTATGTAGTATTAGCAACATACCTGTTCATTCTTTGTCTTCGTTGAACTCGATCCTTTCGATCTTCGCTTCGACTCCACCCCCACAAATCCTTGGCCACCAGTCATTGATGACGAAGAGATATGAAATGAATGGTGAAGAATGAATGGATGAATGAATGAGAGAATGATAAATGAGATTAGTTATGCATTTATAATTGTGTTTAGAATAGATTATTTAATTATAGTTATAAGTGGACGAACAATTACTTTCGTACAGAAGAAAAAAGCAATTTTTATACGCTTAAAGATGGGGAACCACGAAAAGAATCATTGGTTCCTACCACGATTAGAATGAGCCCCTCATATACATATACTGTAAGTAAAAGGTGTGTTGATGTTTGCGACCGGCACTCAACCTTTGTCCTCTCATTTGGCCCCTTACCATCTCTCTTTCTCCATTCCCTGCATTATTGAACATCATTCATTCATGATTATACCGATCAATACGCGGAATCATTATAAAAGGAATAGTATGTGGTGACTTATATGACTTTAGCTACCATCCTGTCTTCGCAGTTTATTCACGAAAATATTCGTGGGACGCCACCTTTAATATCAACTCGGTGTTGATAGTCGTGTTTATGCCTTCAATACGGATATCCAGTCAGAATTTCATACCAATTCTAGTGAAATATGTCACTGACCATAACTCCATGGTGAGTTATTAGCATTCCCTTGTTAGTAATTCACGTCATGATGTTTTATTCATTCAAAGCGTTTCGGCGAAAATCACAAATTTCAGTTGAAATTTTATCAGCTATGTAAGGGAGTGAATTATTGAGAGGAATCTTCAGTGAGCTGGGTTGACTCCGAGTTCTTAAATTATATCATTTTTTATGAAATGAAATGAATAAAGGAATTTTGAATTCACTCTCCCGTTGATCGAGTAGAACATTAAAGGTCATACTGAGAGAGAAAACCCTAGTTCGCATGCTGCGCTGTAAACAAACCCTTAAATACAAGAGTTTGAAACTCTTACATGTACGGGTATGAACGCAGAAGGTTTTGTATTTCTTGGATGTAAGGGATTCAAAGCCTTATAATATTTTAAGCGACACCCCAAGCTAATTTGGAACTCTCCGCTCTGGCCACACACTCTCGCTTTCTTTGTCTACGAGAGAGTATTACCAATGCTGAGGGAAAATTAGCTTGGGATGTGTCTTTAAGGGTTTGCTTACAGCACAACATGAGAACCAGGGTTTTTGTCTCTCAGCGCAAGAGATAAGAATTTCAAATAAGTGTAAAGCATAAACTGACGTTTGTCTTATCATTCTTATTCTTCTCTTTATTCTCTACCTTCTTTTCTTCAACTTCGACTTCGACTTCAACTTCCTTCGTCTTCTCTTTATCATATTCCACTCCGACTTCAGACTCCTGATGATTTTAATATTTTCATGATGCTCTGATTACGATTGTTATGATAAATTCTGATGAAACATGTTTATGTACCGCCGTTTGATCTTGAGTTTCCTCAATCTCCATACTCTTCTTTCCTTGTTGTTGTACACTCTTCTTTCCTTGTTGTTGTACACTCTTCTTTCCTTGTTCTTGTATCACTGATTTCGACTGTGAGCCTGTGAGCGAGCCTTTCTGACGTACTCGTTTATCTCTATTCTTCTTCAGCTTTGTCTGCAAATTGGTAACTATTAGAGAGATTACAAAAGAAGAAAATATTTTATTCCGATATTTTTTACGATCATACATTCACAATTATTGGCACTTGTTGTTTTTTTATAAATGAAAGAAGCATAAAATAAATCAATGTTTCGATCAATGTTATGTTAGAACAAAAGGATACCTTTGATCCTTTGACTTTCTTTACTCTTTTCTCTTCCAGCTTTTCTCTTGTCTTCTATAATTGTATGGCTTCATTTTCATATTTAACAATCTACATTAATTCTCTTTGGGATTTCGTTAAGTTTTCTTGAGTATTACACGCAGAGAAAAAAGTGTTATCCACGGAGCATAAGACCTGAGCATAAGACTTATTTTGTTAAATATAACACTTCTCAGGTCTTATGCTCCGTGGATAACACTTTTTGTCTCTGCGTGTATTTTGCTTTCAAATGAACGAATGACTGTACCGAGACTGAATCTTTTAAAAAAATGAAAAATCAATAAATATTGTACTGAATTGTGATCATCAGACACGTTAAAGGTGTCCGGTGTCACTTTCTTATCACTGCTCCCACTTCCACTCTTATCTGCATCATGCTAAAATCAAAATTGATAAACAAGTTTAATTATTTAGAATGATTTTAGAAATATATCCTGGTTCAATTTTGCTTTATAATTAACCAAAATTTTATATTCTATATTGCATTAAAGGATAAAATAACATAAAAACCTTTGCTTTGCGTAGTTTCTTTTTTCTATTAACAGAAACCACTTTGGGTTTTGGGGTTGATTTCTTCATTTTTTTGTCCTTTAGTTCATATTCCTCAATAAGCCAATTGATAAAAGCGACAGATTTAAAATCGCCACAGCTCTAGAGCACCGAACCAGAACACCGGATCAGTCCAAAATCAGCGAGAAATAAAATAAACACGAAAGAAAGAGCCCTTTATTCTAGACTTTTATACTATACTTTTGGACTGGTCCGGTGTTCTAGAGTCTATAACCTAACATTTGATAAAAATATTTTCAAACCTGAGTAATGGTAGTTGTTATTGTTTCATCCTTTGATGGATCCGCTCCTTCAATATATATCCGTTCCATCTCTTCTTTTGGCTGCAATCATAATGCTTAAAGGTGCACCCGAGCTAATTTCACTCTCTCCGCTCTGGCAACACTCTCGTACACGAAGAAAGCGAGAGGGTGTGGCCAGAGTGGAGAGTTTCAAATTAGCTAGGGTTGTACCCACAAATTTCGATCAATACACCGATTATCCAGAGCAAATCTTTCAAAGCCATAAAATCATTTAACAAAGGTAATTTTATTGAAAGCGGTCGTTATCGCATTCAAAACAGTGATTGCAGAACCACTCGAGGTCATTTTGTACCAGAAATGTGAAAAAGATTTCGTTAACTTCGACAGAATATCACTACTATACAGAATATCAGACCTTATGTGTCACCTCGTCCAGACTAATCAGTAGACTAGTGGCAATCAATCCTTCCCAATTGGTTTTGATGATTCATAAGGTCATTTATATTGTAAAATATGTGTTACCTCAACACCTTCCAGAGGGATTGGTGACATCTTCTGCTTGGGAATGAAAGGTGGATCTTCAGGAACACTCTGTGATTTTGTTGCTCCTCCTGATATTGCTGACTTTTGGGCGGTCTATAATAAAATCGTGATTTAAATCACTGTTAATGATTGGTTCATGTACCGGAGTTACGCCACGTTGAACCTTTTTCTTCAGACACACTGAAATTTAATCAATCAATTATGGTAAATGGTGGATTATTCAAAAATATAACATTATTATCGATCAATAACCATGACTAAAATCCCGATTTTATTAAAGCCCGCCCTAGGGTGCAGCAAAATCAAGGGGTAATCCTGACACCTTTCCAACATACGAATGGGCACTATTTCAGAATAACAGGTTTGGATTGAAGGCTTTGAACAAATTTATGTAATCAGAATGCTCAGGTAACTGGGACAACCTAGTTAAGATATTCGGCGCACTAAACTATAGTTACTGAGTGACTGATCTTTGATCTAGTTCGACCCTAGACCCTCCCGCTTTTGATTCGAGGCACTATCTCACAACTTGATTCATCAACGGAACTAATTAAAGCTAAACTGAGGTTCATCGTATAATATGAAACTAAGTAAACTGGATGAGCGTATCACACGCTAAAGTTGTATCTATATAAAAAGTAATATCCTACTTTTTATTCACTTGGAGCCTTTGTCGACCGCTTCTCGTATATTAAACAAGTCGAAATAAGAGAAGAAATTATTGGAAGGAATTGAAATGAGTGAGCGAACAAAGGTACATTTTTGAATGAGTGGTGTTCGCATTTATCTTATTCTTTATTCCAACGAATTATACGTGAAACTAAAAAGAATGACAAAAGGGTTAATGGTTGTCCGTCGCTAAGGTGGCGATAGCCGCGAAGGTTTTGAGTACAGTGGTAGTTTGGGAGCTAAGGACGAATCTTGGAAAAAAAGGTATACTTATATCTGGGAAGATCATACCTAGCCCTTCACGGTAGGGGGATGGTGGGCCTCATTTGATATAATTTACCTTCTGAATCCATATAAATTAGGCCCTCCAGACTGAAGTGGCCTTGAATTATCACAGGCCTAGCAGTGATCATCCGCAGGACCTCGTGTGCCTTGAATAACGGGTTGTACCTTTACCATATCAATATGCCCATATTTCTTTTGATTTTTGCACATCGCTTACTGTCACCCACAAGGGCCATAGCGATCAAGAGGAAGACCCAAATTATTTATTTTTATTTATTACATGCTCTCTTAAACAAGCAGGAGGTGGAGATGGAGGTAGAGGTGGAGGTAGAGGGATAGGTAGAGGTAGAGGTAGAGGGATAGGTAGAGGTAGAGGTAGAGGGATAGGTAGAGGTAGAGGTAGAGGGATAAGTAGAGGTGGAGGTAAAGCTGGAGGTAGAGGTGGAGGTAGAGCTTCCTATCCTCTACCTATCCCTCTACCCCACCTCTATCTATCCCTCTACCTCTGCCTCCACCTCTACCTATCCCTCTACCTCTTCCTATCCCTCTACCTCTACCTCTACCAATCCCTCTACCTCTACCTCTTGGCAATGACACCCTAGCTGTGCCTGTACTTCTACTTCTTTCCATTCGGTAGTTCTCCTTTGTGTGATATTAAATGGTGGCATTGTGGATCTAAGTCACGACTTATCTTTTCAAATATCTCGATACTTTTGATTGAGAATGTCAAACTTTACTGAGAATATTGAAAACTGATTTCTCATTTTTATTCATATGTCAAATGGATTCGAGTACACCAGGATGGTAGAAACATGAATAATATTAATAATAATTTATCGACGTCATTGTAGTAATATATCAATACCAAATAAAAAGACTGAATCAGTAGTTCTATATGGCTCTAAGTGTACGGTTTGAGAATGGATGAAGTGAGTGAAGCAAGAAATGTTAAACAGAAATGTAAGATTGCAGTAATCATATTTTAGGAAATATTAATACCTCAGGATCAGCAGTCTAATACTGGATAGCATTGTCATTCATTAACTTTGAATAGTCCGTGAAACATATTCAAATATTCATTATTTGTCATGATTTATCATGTAAAGTGAGCTCACAGATGTGGACGCTCTCTTCATTTCACACACTATTTCTCAGTTCTCTGGCTACGAGGCAGCATTCCACAGCGAAAGAATAGGTTTCTGTAAGAAAAGTTTAAAAGCCAACGAAAAGAGAAGAGAATATGAGAAGATTCTCTACTTTATAAAGTATAAATTTACTGTCTCGCACTTTTTTATTATTTTTTTAAAGCTGTTATTCATTACAAAATCATTCTTTCCTTGTAAATATTTTCTCTTTTGTGTTGAAGCACTTTAATTGTCTTAACATTGACTCTTTACAATCAAAGAGTTCTTACTCCTCGTTTTCATGTCGGTAAGAGCAAAATAAAATAGGGATTATGGTAGAGTTACAGTGATGATCACTAGAGGTGACGAAACGAAACGGATAGCGGAATTTCGGTTGAGATAATGGGATTATCTCCCCAGCCGAAACTCGAGACATGCTAATCGCCTCCAGCCGGCTCGAGAGTGATTCTCGCCCGTTCCGGTTCGTTCTGTCATCATCATCCGTGTTATCAGAATCAGATGACGATGCAGCGGCAACAGGGGCTACCTGGGCAGGGACGGGAGCGGTGTTCATGGGGTTGGGTACTCGGGAAAGGTTAGTCGGAGGGACGACTGGGGCTACTTGGGCAGGGACGGGAGCGGTGTTCATAGGGTTGGGTACTCGGGAAAGGTTAGTCGGAGGGGCGACTGGGGCTACCTGGCAGGGACGGGAGCGGTGTTCATGGGGTTGGGTACTCGGGAAAGGTTAGTCGGAGGGGCGACTGGGGCTACCTGGGCAGGGACGGGAGCGGTGTTCATGGGGTTGGGTACTCGGGAAAGGTTAGTCGGAGGGGCGACTGGGGCTACCTGGGCAGGGACGGGAGCGGTGTTCATGGGGTTGGGTACTCGGGAAAGGTTAGTCGGAGGGGCGACTGGGGCTACCTGGGCAGGTACGGGAGCGGTGTTCATGGGGTTGGGTACTCGGGAAAGGTTAGTAGGAGGGGCGACTGGGGCTACCTGGGCAGGGACGGGAGCGGTGTTCATGGGGTTGGGTACTCGGGAAAGGTTAGTAGGAGGGGCGACTGGGGCTACCTGGGCAGGGACGGGAGCGGTGTTCATGGGGTTGGGTACTCGGGAAAGGTTAGTCGGAGGGGCGACTGGGGCTACATGGGCAGGGACGGGAGCGGTGTTCATGGGGTTGGGTACTCGGGAAAGGTTAGTAGGAGGGGCGACTGGGGCTACCTGGGCAGGGACGGGAGCGGTGTTCATGGGGTTGGGTACTCGGGAAAGGTTAGTCGGAGGGGCGACTGGGGCTACCTGGGCAGGGACGGGAGCGGTGTTCATGGGGTTGGGTACTCGGGAAAGGTTAGTCGGAGGGGCGACTGACTGGGGCTACCTTGGCAGGGACGGGAGCGGGATGTTCATGGGGTTGGGTACTCGGGAAAGGTTAGTCGGAGGGGCGACTGGGGCTACCTGGGCAGGGACGGGAGCGGTGTTCATGGGGTTGGGTACTCGGGAAAGGTTAGTCGGAGGGGCGATTGGGGCTACCTGGGCAGGGATGGGAGCGGTGTTCATGGGGTTGGGTACTCGGGAAAGGTTAGTCGGAGGGGCGACTGGGGCTACCTTGGCAGGGACGGGAGCGATGTTCATGGGGTTGGGTACTCGGGAAAGGTTAGTCGGAGGGGCGACTGGGGCTACCTGGGCAGGGACGGGAGCGGTGTTCATGGGGTTGGGTACTCGGGAAAGGTTAGTCGGAGGGGCGATTGGGGCTACCTGGGCAGGGATGGGAGCGGTGTTCATGGGGTTGGGTACTCGGGAAAGGATAGTCGGAGGGGCGACTGGGGCTACCTGGGCAGGAACGGGAGCGGTGTTCATGGGGTTGGGTACTCGGGAAAGGTTAGTCGGAGGGGCGACTGGAGCTACCTGGGCAGGGACGGGAGCGGTGTTCATGGGGTTGGGTACTCGGGAAAGGTTAGTCGGAGGGGCGACTGGGGCTACCTGGGCAGGGACGGGAGCGGTGTTCATGGGGTTGGGTACTCGGGAAAGGTTAGTCGGAGGGGCGACTGGGGCTACCTGGGCAGGGACGGGAGCGGTGTTCATGGGGTTGGGTACTCGGGAAAGGTTAGTCGGAGGGACGACTGGGGCTACTTGGGCAGGGACGGGAGCGGTGTTCATAGGGTTGGGTACTCGGGAAAGGTTAGTCGGAGGGGCGACTGGGGCTACCTGGGCAGGGACGGGAGCGGTGTTCATGGGGTTGGGTACTCGGGAAAGGTTAGTCGAAGGGGCGACTGGGGCTACCTGGGAGGGACGGGAGCGGTGTTCATGGGGTTGGGTACTCGGGAAAGGTTAGTCGGAGGGGCGACTGGGGCTACCTGGGCAGGGACGGGAGCGGTGTTCATGGGGTTGGGTACTCGGGAAAGGTTAGTCGGAGGGGCGACTGGGGCTACCTGGGCAGGGACGGGAGCGGTGTTCATGGGGTTGGGTACTCGGGAAAGGTTAGTCGGAGGGGCGACTGGGGCTACCTGGGCAGGTACGGGAGCGGTGTTCATGGGGTTGGGTACTCGGGAAAGGTTAGTAGGAGGGGCGACTGGGGCTACCTGGGCAGGGACGGGAGCGGTGTTCATAGGGTTGGGTACTCGGGAAAGGTTAGTCGGAGGGGCGACTGGGGCTACCTGGGCAGGGACGGGAGCGGTGTTCATGGGGTTGGGTACTCGGGAAAGGTTAGTCGGAGGGGCGACTGGGGCTACCTGGGCAGGGACGGGAGCGGTGTTCATGGGGTTGGGTACTCGGGAAAGGTTAGTCGGAGGGGCGACTGGGGCTACCTGGGCAGGGATGGGAGCGGTGTTCATGGGGTTGGGTACTCGGGAAAGGTTAGTCGGAGGGGCGACTGGGGCTACCTGGGCAGGAACGGGAGCGGTGTTCATGGGGTTGGGTACTCGGGAAAGGTTAGTCGGAGGGGCGACTGGGGCTACCTGGGCAGGTACGGGAGCGGTGTTCATGGGGTTGGGTACTCGGGAAAGGTTAGTAGGAGGGGCGATTGGGGCTACCTGGGCAGGGACGGGAGCGGTGTTCATGGGGTTGGGTACTCGGGAAAGGTTAGTCGGAGGGGCGACTGGGGCTACCTGGGCAGGGACGGGAGCGGTGTTCATGGGGTTGGGTACTCGGGAAAGGTTAGTCGGAGGGGCGACTGGGGCTACCTGGGCAGGTACGGGAGCGGTGTTCATGGGGTTGGGTACTCGGGAAAGGTTAGTAGGAGGGGCGACTGGGGCTACCTGGGCAGGGACGGGAGCTGTGTTCATGGTGTTGGGTACTCGGGAAAGGTTAGTCGGAGGGGCGACTGGGGCTACCTGGGCTGGGACGGGAGCGGTGTTCATGGGGTTGGGTACTCGGGAAAGGTTAGTCGGAGGGGCGACTGGGGCTACCTGGGCAGGACCGGGAGCGGTGTTCATGGGGGGGGGGGGTTATCGGGAAAGGTTAGTCGCCAGAGTAGATTCTCTACCGTAAAAGTTCATTTCTTAGATGAGATAATACTGGAGCTTCGTCTTGTCATTCAAATCAAATCAAATCAAATCAAATCATTTATTTTCCTGCATAAGAAAGCAAGGGGATGGTATGGGCTTCTTCTTATCACGTTAAACGGGGTCAGGAAAACTAGTCTTCGTATGCCATAGTAGTCGATTCAGCGTGTGTCGTACCGTCAGCTTGAATTCCGTGAAGTCCTTCTTGATCAATTCCGTCCATCTGAGCTTCATTCGCTCTGCCGAATCTTCCATATAGTCCTATCTGTGCCGATCTTTAATCCAATAATACGATAACCCTCCAATCCTGATTCGAGTGAATGAAGGACTCGTTCGTGTGACTGCGAGTCCGCCAAAGGGACACACTGTCTCCCCGTCTCTTCAACGTCGCATTGCGCTCGGCTATGGCCGACATAGAGTGGGAGAAGGACGGAATGTCACACATCTCGAAGACGCTGATGGCATCGCACTCATCGCAAAGAACCAACTGGAACTGGAACGTATGCTTCGGATACTGATGGATGACTGTTAGTTTCTCTCCTAGAGCACTGGTTATTTCTCCGAGAGTACCTTTTTTAAATAAATTCGCTGTCTCTATAACGTTACACTTGTTATCACAGAGATGCCAGAGATACAGAGCACAACCGAAATTTGCACATGCGTCCAGCTGCGTAAAAGGGAAAGGTTAGTCGGAGGGGCGACTGGGGCTACCTGGGCAGGAACGGGAGCGGTGTTCATGGGGTTGGGTACTCGGGAAAGGTTAGTCGGAGGGGCGACTGGGGCTACCTGGGCAGGTACGGGAGCGGTGTTCATGGGGTTGGGTACTCGGGAAAGGTTAGTAGGAGGGGCGATTGGGGCTACCTGGGCAGGGATGGGGGCGGTGTTCATGGGGTTGGGTACTCGGGAAAGGTTAGTCGGAGGGGCGACTGGGGCTACCTGGGCAGGAACGGGAGCGGTGTTCATGGGGTTGGGTACTCGGGAAAGGTTAGTCGGAGGGGCGACTGGGGCTACCTGGGCAGGGACGGGAGCGGTGTTCCTGGGGTTGGGTACTCGGGAAAGGTTAGTCGGAGGGGCGACTGGGGCTACCTGGGCAGGGACGGGAGCGGTGTTCATGGGGTTGGGTACTCGGGAAAGGTTAGTCGGAGGGGCGACTGGGGCTACCTGGGCAGGGACGGGAGCGGTGTTCATGGGGTTGGGTACTCGGGAAAGGTTAGTCGGAGGGACGACTGGGGCTACTTGGGCAGGGACGGGAGCGGTGTTCATAGGGTTGGGTACTCGGGAAAGGTTAGTCGGAGGGGCGACTGGGGCTACCTGGGCAGGGACGGGTGCGGTGTTCATGGGGTTGGGTACTCGGGAAAGGTTAGTCGAAGGGGCGACTGGGGCTACCTGGGCAGGGACGGGTGCGGTGTTCATGGGGTTGGGTACTCGGGAAAGGTTAGTCGAAGGGGCGACTGGGGCTACCTGGCAGGGACGGGAGCGGTGTTCATGGGGTTGGGTACTCGGGAAAGGTTAGTCGGAGGGGCGACTGGGGCTACCTGGGCAGGGACGGGAGCGGTGTTCATGGGGTTGGGTACTCGGGAAAGGTTAGTCGGAGGGGCGACTGGGGCTACCTGGGCAGGGACGGGAGCGGTGTTCATGGGGTTGGGTACTCGGGAAAGGTTAGTCGGAGGGGCGACTGGGGCTACCTGGGCAGGTACGGGAGCGGTGTTCATGGGGTTGGGTACTCGGGAAAGGTTAGTAGGAGGGGCGACTGGGGCTACCTGGGCAGGGACGGGAGCTGTGTTCATGGTGTTGGGTACTCGGGAAAGGTTAGTCGGAGGGGCGACTGGGGCTACCTGGGCTGGGACGGGAGCGGTGTTCATGGGGTTGGGTACTCGGGAAAGGTTAGTCGGAGGGGCGACTGGGGCTACCTGGGCAGGACCGGGAGCGGTGTTCATGGGGGGGGGGGTTATCGGGAAAGGTTAGTCGCCAGAGTAGATTCTCTACCGTAAAAGTTCATTTCTTAGATGAGATAATACTGGAGCTTCGTCTTGTCATTCAAATCAAATCAAATCAAATCAAATCATTTATTTTCCTGCATAAGAAAGCAAGGGGATGGTATGGGCTTCTTCTTATCACGTTAAACGGGGTCAGGAAAACTAGTCTTCGTATGCCATAGTAGTCGATTCAGCGTGTGTCGTACCGTCAGCTTGAATTCCGTGAAGTCCTTCTTGATCAATTCCGTCCATCTGAGCTTCATTCGCTCTGCCGAATCTTCCATATAGTCCTATCTGTGCCGATCTTTAATCCAATAATACGATAACCCTCCAATCCTGATTCGAGTGAATGAAGGACTCGTTCGTGTGACTGCGAGTCCGCCAAAGGGACACACTGTCTCCCCGTCTCTTCAACGTCGCATTGCGCTCGGCTATGGCCGACATAGAGTGGGAGAAGGACGGAATGTCACACATCTCGAAGACGCTGATGGCATCGCACTCATCGCAAAGAACCAACTGGAACTGGAACGTATGCTTCGGATACTGATGGATGACTGTTAGTTTCTCTCCTAGAGCACTGGTTATTTCTCCGAGAGTACCTTTTTTAAATAAATTCGCTGTCTCTATAACGTTACACTTGTTATCACAGAGATGCCAGAGATACAGAGCACAACCGAAATTTGCACATGCGTCCAGCTGCGTAAAAGAAATAAATGTATTTGCGTAAAAAAAACAATGAAAACGTTGGCTAAGGAACCTTTGAATGCAAGACATTTAATCATTTACACGCTGACCACACTAATTTATGAGAGCCTTGTACCATTATGTTATACTCACATATTCACATTGTTCTCGTTACGCTCTCGGCCGAAGATAAAATATATATATCAGTACTTTTTTTAAAGAATGGGACGTGCTAGAGCCTTGAGCATCTCCTCCCCAGTAGACACATTAACTACAATGACGGAAGATCTTTGGATATTAGGGCTCGAAAACACAAAAAAAAGCCATCACGAATTTTTCGACTTCGGTGATTCTCACGGATGAACCACGGCTCATGGTTCGACCGAAAAAATCAGTTCTCGATTTCTGGCGGTTACGGTAGCACAATACCGTATACTCCTACTGATATCAATGTTACGACTTTGGTTGTCATTTCTCAAGCCATTTCTCAAATAGAATTGGCATAATCATAACGAGATAGTTTAAATGGTACTAATGGGATTAGGCGTGACAAGTTTTAGACAATGTACTTTGTGTCGTGATATTCTCTTATTCTTTGTGTCATGATATTCTCTTATTCTCTTACATAGTGTGTTTAACATATATGTAGATACAAAGTAAATACTTCATTTGTCTTAGAGGGTGATATACTCCTAAAGATGGTGGGCTGAGTATTGATATCCTTGAAGCCTTCTTTGGAGCTCACTATCGAATTCATTAGCTCCCGGAATGGCTGTATAGACTCACTCTTCGGTTGGACTTGGCCTGAAAGATCGAAGATCACGAGATCAAGGGATCAAAGATCAAAGATCATGAGATTAAAATATTTAAAATGAAAGATTAAAGATAACGAGATGAAGTATCTAAATTTGATAAAGACTAACCCAAGCTATTTTGAAACTCTCCGCTCAGGCAATGCTTTCAGGCTTTCTTTCTCTACGAGAGAGCGTTGGAGAGTAAACTAAGCTCGTAGTGTCCCCTTAAAGGCACACTCCAAGCTAATTTTACTCTCCGCATTGGCAACACTCTCTCGTAGACAAAGAAAGCGAGAGTGCGGCCAGAGCGGAGGGCTGTAAATTTTGAATGGATGAATGAGAGATCAGATTAGTTATGCATTCATAATTGTGTTTAGAATAGATTATTTAATTATAGTTATAAGTGGACGAACAATTACTTTCGTACAGAAGAAAAAGCGATTTTTATACGCTTAAAGATGGGGAACCACGAAAAGAATCATTGGTTCCACCTTTAATATCAACTCAGTGTTGATAGTCGTGTTTATGCCTTCAATACGGATATCCAGTCAGAATTTCATACCAATTCTTGTGAAATATGTCACTGACCATAACTCCATGGTGAGTTATTAGCATTCCTTTGTTAGTAATTCACGTCATGATGTTTTATTCATTCAAAGCGTTTCGGCGAAAATCACAAATTTCAGTTGAAATTTTATCAGCTATGTAAGGGAGTGAATTATTGAGAGGAATCTTCAGTGAGCTGGGTTGACTCCGAGTTCTTAAATTATATCATTTTTTATGAAATGAAATGAATAAAGGAATTTTGAATTCACTCTCCCGTTGATCGAGTAGAACATTATAAAGGTCACACTGTGAGAGAAAACCCAAGTTCGCATGCTGCGCTGTAAACAAACCCTTAAATACAAGGGTTTGAAACTCTTACATGTACGGCATGAACGCAGAAGGTTTTGTAGTTCTTGGATGTAAGGAATTCAAAGCCTTGTATTTAAAGGAATACCCCAAGCTAATTTGGAACTCTCCGCTCTGGCCACACACTCTCGCTTTCTTTGTCTACGAGATAGTATTACCAATGCTGAGAGAAAATTAGCTTGGGATGTGTCTTTAAGGTGATTTTACTCTCCAACGCTCTCGTCGAGAAAGAAAGCCTGAAAGCAGGGTTTGCTTACATCGCAACATGCAAACCAGGGTTTTTTGTCTCTCAGCGCAAGAGATAAGAATTTCAAATAAGTGTAAAGCATAAACTGACGTTTGTCTTATCATTCTTATTCTTCTCTTTATTCTCCATCTTCTTTTCATCAACTTCGACTTCGACTTCACCTTCCTTCGTCTTCTCTTTATCATATTCCACTCCGACTTCAGACTCCTGACAATTTTAATATTTTCATGATGTTCAGATTATGATTATGATAAATTCTGATGAAACATGTTTATATACCGCCGTTTGATCTTGAGTTTCCTCAATCTCCATACTCTTCTTTCCTTGTTGTTGTACACTCTTCTTTCCTTTTTGTTGTATCACTGATTTCGACTGTGAGCCTGTGAGAGAGCCTTTCTGCCTTACTCGTTTATCTCTATTCTTCTTCAGCTTTGTCTGCAAATTGGTAACTATTAGAGAGATTACAAAAGAAGAAAATATTTTATTCCGATATTTTTTACGATCATACATTCACAATTATTGGCACTTGTTGTTTTTTTTATAAATGAAAGGAGCATAAAATAAATCAATATTATCTTAGAACAAAATGATACTTTTGATCCTTTGACTTTCTTTACTCTTTTTTCTTCCAGCTTTTCTCTTGTCTTCTATAATTGTATTGCTTCATTTTCATATTTAACAATCTACATTAATTCTCTTTGGGATTTCGTTAAAGGGACCGGGAAACAAAAAACAAGTTGATCTCATATAAAAGAGCTTGAAATTCTGTTTCGAAATATATACATCTTATATCATAAGAATTCTCTGGTAAGGAGAACGGCGCAGTTAAAAAACTACAGTCTGCTCCAGATAGCGGGAGCCTTTTCCTAATTGCCACACCAACTCTTTGGATACGACTTGAAATTGAATATTTTGATGATAATTCTATCCGCAGTGAGGAATTATGAAGAATAAAACTCAATAATGGGCTATTTTGAGCTTTTCCATGGAGTTAGCATAATGTAGTTCGGAAACCTCGTCCGTGGTGTGGAGCAGGCTACAGTAATCCAACTTCTTACCAGAGCGTCTTTTCAAACTTTCAAATACATATTTCTGAATAGTTCTTTGAGCTTATCAACATGAGATCAACTATTTTAACAATTTTGAATCGAATTTTTTGGATGCCAGCTGCCTTTAAGTTTTTTTCAGTATTACACACATCGAAAAAAAAGCGTTATCCACTTAGCAGATACCCCATAAGACTCATTTTGTTAAATATAACACTTCTCGGGTCCTATGTAATGTGGATAACACTTTTTCCTCTATGTGCATTTTGTTATCAAATGATCGAATGATTGTACCGAGACTGAATCTTTAAAAAAATGAAAATCAATTAATATTATACTGAATTGCGATCATCAGACACGTTAGAGGTGTCCGGTGTCACTTTCTTATCACTGCTCCCACTTCCACTCTTATCTGCATCATGCTAAAATCAAAATTGATAAAAAAGTTTAATTATTTAGAATGATTTTAGAAATATATGCTGATTCAATTATGCTTTATATTTATCCAAAATTTTATATTCTAGATTGTATTGAAGGATAAAATAACTTTACAACCTTTGCTTTGCGTAGTTTCTTCTTTCTATTAACAGAAACCACTTTGGGTTTTGGGGTTGATTTCTTCTTTTTTTTGTCCTTTAGTTCATATTCCTCAATAAGCCAATTGATAAAAGCGACAGATTTAAACTGGCACAGCTCTAGAGCACCGAAGCAGAACACCGGATCAGTCCAAAAGGGGCGAGAAATAAAATAAACACGAAAGCCTTTTGTTCTAGATGAAGGAGCCCTTTATTCTAGACTTTTATGCTATACTTCTGGTCTGGTCCGGTGTTCTTGAGTTATAACCTAGCAATTGATAAAAATATTTTCGAACCTGAGTAATGGTCGTTGTGATCGTTTCGTCTTTTGATGGATCCGCTCCTTCAATATAGATACGCTCCATCTCATCCTTTGGCTGCAATCATCATTCTTGAAGGCACCCGAGCTAATTTCACTCTCCGCTCTGGTAACACTCTCTCGCAGACAAATAAAGCGAGAGAGTGTGGCTACAGTGGAGAGTTTCAATTTATCTCGGGGTGCGTCTATAACAATTATCGATCAATACACCGATTATCCTGAACAAATCTTCCAAAGTCAAAAAATCATTTAACAAAGGTGAGGGGCGGGATAGCGTAGTGGTTGTGAGCGCTGCCTATAATCAGAGGATCACGAGTTCGATCCCCCGCCCTGAAAGATCCACCCAATACCGAGGGGGTTAAGAAATTTCGGAAGTGGTGTAAAAAACCACGAGCTAAATCCTCCACTGTGAGCTCCAAGCACAGTTTGATCGTAGGCCATGGCCACTGGTCCTTCAGACCAGGATAGGCCCTCTCAGCCAATAGATTGGAGGCGCTAACACTGCGACTCAGCGGTATAGTGTAACTCCAAAAAAAAAAAAAAAAAAAAAAAAAAAAAGGTATTTTTATTGAAAGCGGTCGTTATCGCGTGCAAAAGAGTGATTGCAGAACCACTCGAGGTCATTTTGTACTAGAAGTGTGAAAAGATTTCGGTAACTTCGTGAGAATATCACTAGTAGACAGAATATCAGTTATCATAGTGTTCGACCTCATCCGGACTATTCAGTAGTCTAGTTCCAAATTGGTTTTGATGATTCATAGGGTCATTAAATTGTAAAACATGAGTTACCTCAACACCTTCCAGAGGGATTGGTGACATCTTCTGCTTGGGAATGAAAGGTGGATCTTCAGGAACACTCTGTGATTTTGTTGCTGCTCCTGATATTACTGACTTTTGGGTGGTCTAAAATAAAATCATGATTTAAATCATTGTTAATGATAGGTTGATGTACCGGAGTTACGCCACGTTGCACCTTTTTCTTCATACACACTGAAATTTAATCAATCAGTTATGGTAAATGGTAGAATATGTATTCAAAAATATAACATTATTATCGATCAATAACCATGACTAAAATCCCGATTTTATTAAAGCCCGCCCTAGGGTGCAGCAAAATCAAGGAGCAATCCTGAAGACACCTTTCCGACCTACGAAGGGGCACTATTACAGAATAACAGGTTTGGGTTGAAGGCTTTCAACAGAATTATGTAATCAGAATGGTCAGGTAACTGGGACAACCTAGTTAAGACATTCGGCGAGCTAAACTATAGTTACTGATTGACTGATCTTTGATCTAGTGCGACCCTAGATCTGCCCGCTTTTGAGACAAGGCACTATATCACAACTTGATTCATCAACGGAACTAGGTAAAGCTAAACTGAGGTTCACCGTAAAAAATGAAACTAAGTAAACTGGAAGAGCGTGTCATATGCTAAAGTTGTATAAAAAAGATATCACCTACTTTTTATTCACTTGGTGCTTGAGTCGATCGCCTCTCAGAGAATAAACAAGTCGAAATAAGAGAAGAAATGAATCAAACGATTTTGAATGAGTGAGCGAAAGGTACTTTTTTGAGTGAGGTGCGGTGTTTGCACTTATCTTATTCTTTATTTCATCGTATTATAGGGTTAATGGTTGTCCGAGACTAGAGTATTTTTCCTCGATAGCTATAGACAATATAAGAGAGACTATCTGACTCAGTGAACATATTTTGCTTATGGCTTGGCACTTGGCCAAAAAGTGATACGAACCGATCGGGCCCAAATCGTGCACAGTTGTAGTATGGGCTGACATAAGCTCGCAGGAGGAGTTTGGGTTCGTCATATACGTACCCTCGCTAAATAACGTAAGTTCGATGAAGTGTCATCAAAATTTCAAAGTTTACGGATTCGTTTGATATGTGTATGCGACGAAGGGCAATAGTAAGCAGGTAAATTCCACCAAGTATCATCCCGATCCAAAACCGTGAGACCCAGAAAAAAATTTAAAAAGACATAAAAAATATTTTTCAATTTTATTTTATTTTTCCTACAATTGCCTATCGGTGTTTGACGAGTATTCATTAGTGTAACTACTATATGAAAATGAATTAAAACAAATTGGGAAAAAGTTGAATTATTCCCGAAAAACCACGATTAATTCGCCTTTTTTATTGCAAACTGAGCCGATTAAGCGTGTGCCGGATACGGTAATGCAAATGCGGAAATTCAAAATTCTGCTATATCTGTTTGTTTTCATTCGATTTCGGTATTATATTATTGCTTTCTTTTATCATTTGTTAGTTATCTGAATATTTGAATAGTAATATCACACTATTTTTCGGAAAAAAATATCAATTTTGAAGTTTTGAATTTGCATAACCGTAACCGGTAAATGCTTATTCGCTCAGTTGGCGATAAAAAGGCAAATTAATCGTGGTTTTTCGGGAATAAGGCAACTTTTTCCCAATTCATTTTCATACAATAGTTACACTAATGAATACTCGTCAAATTGAAGGAATAAAAAATGACCCTCACCGATAGACAATTGTAGGAAAAATAAAATAAAATTGAAAAATATTTTTTATGTCTTTTTAAATTTTTTTCTGGGTCTCACGGTTTTGGATCGGGATAATACTTGGTGGAATTTACCTGCTTACTATTGCCCTTCGTCGCATACACATATCAAACGAATCCGTAAACTTTGAAATTTTGATGACACTTCGTCGAACTTACGATATTTAGCGAGGGTGCAGATATGACGAACCCAAACTCCGTCTGTGAGCTCATGTCAGCCCATACTACAACTGTGCACGGTTTGGGCCCGATCGGTTCATATCACTTTTTGGCCAAGTGCCAAGAGAATGTCACTTGAGCCAGATAGTCTCTCATAAGGTCGTTACCAAAAAATCAGCGGCTGGCATGCACTTTTCGATTTTATATAATTAATCAAATTTTGTACATTCGAACGCGCTGATTCCAGGCTGTGTAGGCGATGAAATAAGACATCCCTGATAGAGCCCTTGACATAGAACCAAGAACATGGCGGTGTGGTGTAGTGGTAGCGTATTCTCTTCTTGATCACAATGTAGGTGGTTCGAATACACCTATGGACATTTTTGTTTTGCTGATTTTCAAGGCTTCGGACTTGTAATTTTGATCAGAAAAAAATTTAAATCTTTTTCACAATTTTTATGTAGCTGTTGAACTTGAATTTCATCATTTAGGAAAACAAAAAATAAATCTTGTCCAACATTACGTTTACTAGCATAGTGATAATTTGATTTTGGGAGAGAACCAAGTTGATACGGAAGAATGACATTCCAAAATGATTTATTTTTTGTTTTCCTAAATGATGAAAATCAGGTTCAACAGCTACATAAATATTGTGAAAAAGATTTTAAATTTTTTTCTGATCAAAATTACAAGTCCGAAACCTTTAAAAATCAGCAAAACAAAATTTTCCATAGGTGTATTCGAACCGCCCACATAGTGAACAAGAAAAGAACACGCTACCACTACACCACCCGCTATGTCAAATGCTCTATCAGGGGAGTCTTATTTCATCGCCTACACAGCCTGAAAACAGCGCGTTCGAATGTACAAAATTTGATTAATTATATAAAATCGGAAAGTGCATACCAGCCGCTGATTTTTTGGTACCGACCTTATATTGCCTATAGCTATCGAGGAAAAATACTCTCGCCTATAGGTCTAAAAGATATTTCTTACACTTCCCTTGTGAAACTTTCTGTTTAATCCATATAAATTGGGCAATCCGGACTGAATTGGCCTTGAATTGTCACTGGCCTAGCAGTGATCGTCCGCAGGACATCGTGTGCATTGAATAACGGGTTGTACATTTACATTTCATGGGAAGCCAACTTCTTCGGTCAACTCCAAACTGCCTGTCGATCTTCTCGGATTTGTGAAATCGGAAGACGCGCATATGAAGATCAACGTCAGTGTTCTGGGACTGTCGGAAGTAAGAAAGGCTTTTCCCCCATGCACATCAGAGTCCTACTCTTGATAAATGTGTTTTCAAATCAAATCATTTACCTTTACCATATCAATATGCCAATATTTCTTGGGATTTTCGCACATAGATTACTGTTACCCACAAGGATCATAGCGATCAAGAGGAAGACTCAAATTAGCAAATAGTGCTACATTTGAGTAATATAGTTAATGCTAAGTGTTCAACCATACTACATATACAAATACAAATGTTTTCTGCTAAAACTTACTAAAACTAGTATTAAAATTTGACAAACATAGTTAATTATCAGTGTTCAATCAAACTACATATACTAATGCATATGTTTTCTGTTAAAACTTACGCAAAATAGTAATAAAATTGGATTAATATAGTTAATGCTGCGTGACTGTTTCATTTGCGTATTGTTATATCTCACATCTCTCATAACATCTCTCTTCATTTGAACGTTCTGCACTGGAGCTCAGTAGTCAACTTCTAACGCTCTTCTGCACTTCAACTGGTAAGTGTATTACTAAATATGTTTCCTTTTAAAGAGAGCGTAACCTCTCTCAATGGTCTCGTCAATGGTCTGCGCTCTCTCGTTGTTGGAGAACAGAGAAATAGTGTGCACAATGAAGAAGCCATTGAGAGGGGTAACGCTCCCTTTAAAGTATTATTTCGATTACTATTTATTATTACCATTATTTATCTAAATATATTTTCTTATGCAGAAGTAAACTTTGATTCTATGAAGTTTCAACTCTTCATAATCTAATTTTCCTTTGGAATAACTCGATCTTTTCAGGATGATGATACCTCGCATATTAATCTTCCTTATCTATGTTTTATTTATATACATTATTCAAGTTGCTGAAGGGCAAAGGGTAATACAACTTTTCCGACGTAATTAATTAGTCTCTGCCTTTTTGTCTGCATTTTGGTGCAAATATTTACTACATTATAAACTAAACTATTACCTTAACTTTTAGCAAAATTTGAGATTGGATGGAAATTAGATGAGATTTTGGGTACTGTACCTGAATCACGGGGACCAGAGGTACCAAAACTTTCGCAGTGAGAACCAACCATGTTCTTGATATTGGTGCGGGAAAGGCGAGCTAATACAATCTGGGAAGCATTGTGCATAGCTGTCATAGGTTCTTACAGACACCGCGTGATAATCATCGAAGGAGTTGGTTAAATTTTCAGTTCAATAAAAAAATCACTGAATATTCTTCGTTTTAGGCATTCGCTGAAACCGATGAAGCTGTAGGCAAACGTGATGTTCAGCCTAAAGAATTCGGCATTCGAGATGCTACTCCTGAAGGTGGAAATCGCTTCATGAGAGAACCTAGAGCCCCGGGAGGCAATGGCTACCTGGAGAACCATGAACCAAAGAATAGAAAAAGATTAGCCGTACCCCGTCGTAACGACCCTTTCATGGGAAACATGAAGACACTGCGTTCCCCATAGTGAGTATAAAATATTGTATTTAATTGTCTCCACTTTCTTACAGCAAAAAATATGAGGGAAATATACTATGCAGTATACAAAAATGACCAATAAATGTACTGTATCCGCAAACGACACAAACTAGTTCCATTAAGGCAGTTATAATAATAATAATATTTATACGTATTCATGAATAAACAATGAAACGTGCGATGAAAGAAGAAGAAACGAAAATCAATAATGAAGATGATAATGCTAAAAATAATGAATTGCTCACGGGTTAAAGAATAGAATACTGTGCGAATCTTTGGAATAATAGAGACGGAACATAATTTGTCAGGGAAACTCTATTTGATTGCCAGGTTGTGCCAAAAGTCTTGCCGCTCTAGGAGAGAAGCTGTAATGTCTATAATTATATCTGGATCCGGGGTTGTTAAAGTTGAGTCTGTTTCGTGTGGTATAAGGGCGAAAATAGTGGGATTTTTTATTGGAGATTTTATATTTTCCTCTAAGTAGGTTCATGGCTGTCCTCAAATCTATGTGCTCTCTGCGCTTCTCCAAAGACTCTAGACCCAATTGGGTGTTTCGCAGTGCGCTACCAGGCACAGTATCCCATGTATGGCTGAAACAGAGTATAAATAGCCTTCTTGTGAAATAATTCTCTACTCTGTCAATGACTATTTTGTCGTGCTTTTTGAATGGATTAAATACTGTTGATGCGCTTTCAAGGATTCGTCTGATGTATATCGTATACGCCTTAAGGAGGACATCTATATTTTTGGTCTTCAGTGCTCGTAAAATAATATTTCATGCTGTTTTACCTTTCATGGCAATATTTTTACAGTGATCGGTAAAGGTTAAAGATTTCTGAAAAATGAAACCTTAATGAGATCCTTTTGAGTCAAGTTTAGTGATCCGATGGTGTATATCTTCCTAATATTTGCTCTACCAAGATGTAGTGAATTACATTTATGAGCGGCTAGTGGCAGTTGCCAATCATCTGCCCATTTTGTGATGGTATCTATGGCAGACTGTAGGGGAGCGGATGAATTTTCATCTTTAATAGCTTTATAATTTTTTATATCATCAGCGTACATCCTTGCAATGACACCGTTATTTTGGACAAGGGATGGAATTTCTGAGGTATAGATCAGGAAAAGTAAAGGGCCTAATACTGAACCTTGGGGTACACCACTAGTGTCGGGCAGAGATTCTGACAGTTTTTCTGACAGTTTTCTTCGTCTTTGGCTTCACTTTCTCCCATTCGTAGTAAGCTATAGTAGCGACGAAAAGTATTCGCCCAAAACTTTGCAGTGTCATAACTTTTGACTCAGATGAGCAATCGGGCTCATCTTTTGGCATTATACTATAGTACTAGTGGGCATCATATCCTACTGACGTAATTATGATTCGTCGTCGTATTATTGTGTAACGATCCTGGAACCACTCACAAGGGAATGACCAACCATCCCCGTCGAGTTATGACTAGTGACATATGCCATTCGACTCGCCATGTGATTCTGATAATACATCGTTAATGACTCGACTCAAACGTTTATGATCTTCGAGAAAATCGATATTGAAATTCGGTCAAATTCGTGTGGTTTCCTACACAGCGCATGCGGATGGGTTGGTGAACTCTACTATCTTCTTTCGAAACATCGGCTCGTGTAGTGTAGTGGATAAGATGCCTGCGTTTACTTTTGACTGTCAAGGGTTCGACCCCCCTTGCCGCACTCTTCTTTTGCTGATTTTGTAGCTGTAGAAAGTTTGAAATGTTTTGCTGTGATTATAGAAAAAAGAACACACCCAACAAGTTTGAACAACAAAATGAGTGAAGTAAAGAAAATACAGTTTTCACATCTAGGGCACATAATGACAGGAAGAACAGGAACAGGAGGAAGAAGGAATGACATCAAGGATTTGGAAGACAGTCCAAGAAGAAATGGAAGCGCTTACCGTACTCGCATGATCTTTGATCTTTGAACTCTCATTGCTGTTTTTCAGGTCATTCATTGCATGACATCGACCTCGGGTGAGGAAGAGGGAGATGGAGATTTCAAAAAATAATGCCATAAACAAAAAGATCAAAGTTCAATTTTCCTTGAGAAGTGTTTTTTCCATCAAGAAAACTTGCTGATTGTGTTCTTTTTTTTAGCTTTCATAATCACAACAAAACATTTCAAACTTTCTACAGCAACAAAATCAGCAAAAGAAGAGTGCGGCAAGGGGGTCGAACCCTTGACAGTCAAAAGTAAACGCAGGCATCTTATCCACTACACTACACGAGCCGATGTTTCGAAAGAAGATAGTAGAGTTCACCAACCCATCCGCATGCGTTGTGTAGGAAACCACACGAATTTGACCGAATTTCAATATCGATTTTCTCGAAGATCATAAACGTTTGAGTCGAGTCATTAACGATGTATTATCAGAATCACATGGCGATTCGAATGGTATATGTCAATAGTCATAACTCGACGGGGATGGTTGGTCATTCCCTTGTCAGTACTTATTCAGCGATAATTATTTCCTCAGCTGCATTTTTCTGAGACTTGTTTTTAACAGTGCATGAACAACATTTACTGAGGAGTAGAAACCACTATGCAATCCATTTGAGCAGATTCATTCCTCAGAGAAATTCGAAATTTCTGGCACTTCTGAATTTTTGCAAAAATGTCATAACTTTGAGTTCAGTGCTGATGTAGGCTCCAAGCTTGGTAGAGATAATAGCCTATGAGTGATACAAAACTCAACCGAGTATGAGCCCGATCGGTTCAATTTTGAGAAATTTCGAAAATTTATTTTTCTCATTTTTCGAGGTACAGGAAGTACCTGGTCGGATTAATTTCGATTCAGTTCAACATCAAGATGTCTTCTATATATAGCCGGCTGAACGGTGGCAAGAGGTGGTGGATGCCGACGGGGAGTATATTGGCTTCCATAATTGATAAAACAAGAAATGGTAAAAAGAAAGTAAGATTGCAGTAATCATATTTTTATGAAATATTAATACCTCAGGATCAGCAGTCTAATACTGGATAACATTGTCGTTCATTAACTTTGAATAGTCCGTGAAACATATTCAAATAGTTATTATTTGCCCCCTTTATTATGTAAAGTGAGCTCACAGATGTCGACGCTCTCTTCATTCCACACACTATTTCTCAGTTCTCTGGCTAGCAGCGAAGGAAAGGATTTCTGTAAGAAAAGTTTAAAAACCACGAAACGAAAAGAGAAGATGAGAAGATTCTCTACTTTATAAAGTATAAATTTACTGTCTCGCACTTTTTTATTATTTTTTTAAAGCTGTTATTCATTACAAAATCATTCTTTCCTTGTAAATATTTTCTCTTTTGTGTTGAAGCACTTTAATTGTCTTAACATTGACTCTTTACAACTGTAGCGAAACCGCTACTCAAATGCAACTAAAATAGAAGAAATAGTCCGAGTTTACCAAAAACAATCAGTTCATGATAGTCGCCAAAGAATATACGGTAGAATTCAAGTTTGAATCGCGCGCTATGATGCGCAGGTTGTAATGGCCTAACTATCCTACGATACTTCCCCAGCTCCAATTTCTGATTCTCTCCAAGTCAGTCTCTTTCAACTCTCCCGTGCTGACTGGCGGCACGTCGTCGCTCTTCCTACTTTTAATTATTCATTATTTTCTCCGCATTTACTCATATTTATCACTTCTCGTTAATTCCTATCACTTCCCTGTAAGTCCATCTCATATTGCTGAGCCTTGATAAGTCTACCTTCATCCTCTTATTCTACCTTCACCTATTTCGTCATCATTATGTAAATACTTTCGCGCCTAAGTTCAAGTCTAACATTCTCTTATTCTACGCCCTATTTCATCACTGCTGGCAATTGCCTATCATTATCTACTTCCACTTCATTCTCCACGTTCCCCGCTTGCATTCACTGTTGTTTTATGTTTCGTTTTGTCACCTATCGCCCTATACTTTCATTGTTTAATTACCCAAGTTTGAGGTCATCTCAACGCGAGTGGTTTGCCGTCAAGAGCCCCGTCTCTCCGATCCCCTCTTCATCACCTCCTATCACCAACCTTAAGTTATGATCTAAGGCCAAAGGCCAACCTTTCCAAGTATCCTAATAATTATTGATAATAAATATATATTCACTCCAAGTTATTCTTGTTTATACACGGGATACAAGGGTGACATACACACACTACCCATCAGACTAATACAAAGTGACCACACGTCATTACAACAACCAAAGAGTTCTTACTCCTCGTTTTCATGTCGGTAAGAGCAAAATAAAATAGGGATTATGGTAGAGTTACAGTGATGATCACTAGAGGTGACGAAACGAAACAGATAGCGGAATTTCGGTTGAGATAATGGGATTATCTCCCCAGCCGAAACTCGAGACATGCTAATCGCCTCCAGCCGGCTCGAGAGTGATTCTCGCCCGTTCCGGTTCGTTCCGTCATCATCATCCGTGTTATCAGAATCAGAAGACGATGCAGCGGCAACAGGGGCTACCTGGGCAGGGACGGGAGCGGTGTTCATGGGGTTGGGTACTCGGGAAAGGTTAGTCGGAGGGGCGACTGGGGCTACCTGGGCAGGGACGGGAGCGGTGTCACTCCAAGTTATTCTTGTTTATACACGGGATACAAGGGTCACATACACACACTACACTCACAGAAAAATCCCTTATATGTAAGGGAATAATTCCCTGGCTAAGGACCCCATGGGAATTATTCCCTTACAGGTAAGGGAAATATTCCCCTGACCTGTAAGGGATAAATTCCCTTACAGGTAAGGGATATAAAATAGATTGAAACAATAAGAAAAATTGGCAAAGTTGATTTGCACCAGGTAGGAATCGAACCTACGAGGTTCGGTTCTGTACACAATACTCTTGCCACTAAGCCATTTGGATATGTTTGAACTCTCGTAAAACTAGATGATAGATCTAGTCAGACTTGATCGTTCATATATGAATGAAAAATGGGAAATCCCTTACAGGTAAGGGAAATTTTTAAGGGAATATTTCCCTAGTAAAAATTGCCTTACCTATAAGGGATTCTGAGTAGATAAGGGAATTATTCCCTAAGGGAAGTGCAGTTACGAAACTTCCCTGAGGGAATTTTCTGTGAGTGTACCCATCAGACTTATACAAAGTGACCACACGTCATTACATGGTGCATCCGGTCTAATAATCCAACTATTCCGAGTCCAATAGTCCTACTTCGCAGACGATATAGGTCCTATTGCTGACTCCAATTCCGAATCTGAACAAAACCTACTTCGCAGACGATATAGGTCGAAGTTCCGATTCAACTTCTTTCATCTATAATATCCTGAAATCTTCCGAATCCAAATAAGTTCCTACTTCGCAGACGATATAGGTTCCTATTCCGATTCAAACAGTTATTCATTCATTTCATCATCACTCCGAGTATCCTAGAAATCAACAGGAACTCGTCTACCCATCCTATCTTTCTATTCTATTCATCATTATCATCCAACTAGTATTCAACAAGACCCGCGTGGCAGGCAACAGTCATGAAGAATACTAATCAAAGCACATACAAGTCCTATTATGATAAGCTCAAAGCAGCTAGAGTAAACGTAATCGCTCATTTCGATCAACTCAAACAACATCTGATCAACATTGTATCATGTAAATCAATGACTAATCATGAAGATCTAGGAGTAGAAGTAGACAAATCTGAAATAGATATTCGAGTAAATCTATCTATACTTCAATCTCAAACCAATTCTCTTGAATCCAAACTCAATGCTATATCTGATCCTCAAGTCAAAGCTCAAGAGGATGGTCTATTCTCTATGATTCTAAGAGGATATGACAACAATGGTCTACCTCTCGATCCATCCGATCTATCTATACTTGTTGATAAACAACTAGCAATTGTAAGAATGGCTCTCAAAAACAACTCCGAGACTATCATCCGAAATCTAAAGATAAAGAATGTTGCTACATCTATCAAAGAAGAAGATGAATTCCTCGATGCTTCCGAGAGTCCATCAGTGACTAAGCCTAGGCATGTACCTCTTCCTACTCTGACTATTCCAAAGTTCAATGGATACAATAGAGCCGAGTACAAAACATTCATCAAACTATTCCAATCCCTGATAATGAAGAGAGACAATCTAATCGATACTGAGAAACATCTATACCTAGAAGGATTCCTAGAGGGCGATGCTCTCAAGGTCATCAAACCATATCCTAATGATGGTTCGTATCTGAAAGAAGCTCTCGAAGCATTAAAAGAGGAATACGGTAATGAAGAGGAAACATCATCCCAAGTCTATCAATCTATCCATCGAATAAAGGCTAAGTCCAACTATCCCAATGATCAGATTGATCTAGCCCGAGAACTACTTGCTCTTGTACAACAACTCCAAGGTGATGGAGAACAATCCCATCTATCATGTCTATTGATCATCGAGAAATTTGCCCCACAGTACAGAAGAAAACTGCATGAGGCGAATCAGAACAAAGATGCTATTGCTACTCTCAAGTACCTAATCAAGCATATCCGATCTGAAATCCAACTTGATCTTGCATCAGGAACTACAACCGAGTTCACTGAGATCAAAGATATCAGACCGAATAACAAGAACAATTCATTCTACCGTAATCCATCATATCAACCACAGAGAAATATCGATTTCTCCACACCTGAATCATCTACCGTACCCCCATTCAATCAATATAATAATCAATCATATCCTCATTTCACTCCTCATATCAATCAATCATTCAACGTCATTCCAGAACAACAATTCAATCAAAATCAATCTCAATTCCAACCTGAAAATAAACCATTCATTCAATATATCAAATGTGTTTATTGTGAAAAACATCCAAATCCATCTTCATGTAAAAAAGTCCCAATAATCAAAGACAGAGTTCAAATAGTTGAGAAAAAGAAACTATGTCCTCTCTGCCTATCATCCGATCACATCAAGACCTGTGGCATGGCATGCTCAATCTGTCAAGGGCCTCACCATGATTCGATCTGTTTCAAGAACATGCAACGCCCTGAGAGAGCAGGACAGTTTGCAGTTACTCAAACATCCACGCCTAGCCAATCTATCTCCAATGCTCATAGACTACTCACAGTCAGAGCTGCTGTCCTTGATCCAACTCAAGAGTTTCATACAGATCCGATCGATCCTAATATGAGTCATAACTCCCAAGAAATCGATATCCTACTCGATACAGGTGCAGAAATGACTCTAATCTCAAAGGATATTGTCCAGAAGATGAACCTCGAGAAGATTGGTACCAAGCAGCTCTCTCTGTCGTTGGCTACAGGCATCGAGAAGGAAGCTCAGTCCTACGATGTTGTTAAGTTCAAGGTACAATCAATCAATAATGATTCACTCAATTCACCGAATGTTCATACTATCAAAGCAGTCGTAATAGACAGTTCAGTAACTGGTCCTATCCAAGTTCGTAGACTATCTAAAGCAGATATTGGCTATATCAAGAAGCACAAACTCCGACTTGCTGATAGTCCTAATCGAGATGGTTCTATCATACCACAACTACTCTTAGGTGTCGATGATACCCTATCAATACTTCATAATCTCTCCACTCATACTCTACCAAGTGGTCTGAGACTACATGAATCTGCTTTCGGTCTCGTAATGGGAGGAACTAGTAATGAAGTTGTATGTCAAGAACAACAACTGAACATTCATCAATTGTCTATCCTATCCGATGATGATGAAAACGACCAGAAGATGATCCTGCATTTATTCGTAAAATGGAAGAACTCATGCAAATCAATACAATATCCGATGTATCAGATGATGATTCAGACGAAGATGAACCAACAGATAATCCCATCTTACTTCATATTCGAGCCATAGAGGCAAATGAATCCAAGTCCGATCCATCAATATTATCCGATACTTCATCTATTCATATTCATCCTAATCATAATACCGATCATCTGACAATGAGAACAAGTAATGAACTCAAAGATAGAATGGTATATGCCAACAAGGATGAGACTGAAATGATGAAGGGTCGAGGAGTGCAGTCTGTTTCCACAGCCTCTCTGAGATTTGATGTAGTAGATGCAAATTCAGTATCACCCATTCACTGATTCCCAGCTCCAATTTCTGATTCTCTCCAAGTCAGTCTCTTTCAACTCTCCCGTGCTGACTGGCGGCACGTCGTCGCTCTTCCTACTTTTAATTATTCATTATTTTCTCCGCATTTACTCATATTTATCACTTCTCGTTAATTCCTATCACTTCCCTGTAAGTCCATCTCATATTGCTGAGCCTTGATAAGTCTACCTTCATCCTCTTATTCTACCTTCACCTATTTCGTCATCATTATGTAAATACTTTCGCGCCTAAGTTCAAGTCTAACATTCTCTTATTCTACGCCCTATTTCATCACTGCTGGCAATTGCCTATCATTATCTACTTCCACTTCATTCTCCACGTTCCCCGCTTGCATTCACTGTTGTTTTATGTTTCGTTTTGTCACCTATCGCCCTATACTTTCATTGTTTAATTACCCAAGTTTGAGGTCATCTCAACGCGAGTGGTTTGCGTCAAGAGCCCCGTCTCTCCGATCCCCTCTTCATCACCTCCTATCACCAACCTTAAGTTATGATCTAAGGCCAAAGGCCAACCTTTCCAAGTATCCTAATAATTATTGATAATAAATATATATTCACTCCAAGTTATTCTTGTTTATACACGGGATACAAGGGTGACATACACACACTACCCATCAGACTAATACAAAGTGACCACACGTCATTACAACAACCAAAGAGTTCTTACTCCTCGTTTTCATGTCGGTAAGAGCAAAATAAAATAGGGATTATGGTAGAGTTACAGTGATGATCACTAGAGGTGACGAAACGAAACAGATAGCGGAATTTCGGTTGAGATAATGGGATTATCTCCCCAGCCGAAACTCGAGACATGCTAATCGCCTCCAGCCGGCTCGAGAGTGATTCTCGCCCGTTCCGGTTCGTTCCGTCATCATCATCCGTGTTATCAGAATCAGAAGACGATGCAGCGGCAACAGGGGCTACCTGGGCAGGGACGGGAGCGGTGTTCATGGGGTTGGGTACTCGGGAAAGGTTAGTCGGAGGGGCGACTGGGGCTACCTGGGCAGGGACGGGAGCGGTGTTCATGGGGTTGGGTACTCGGGAAAGGTTAGTCGGAGGGGCGACTGGGGCTACCTGGGCAGGGACGGGAGCGGTGTTCATGGGGTTGGGTACTCGGGAAAGGTTAGTCGGAGGGGCGACTGGGGCTACCTGTGCAGGGACGGGAGCGGTGTTCATAGGGTTGGGTACTCGGGAAAGGTTAGTCGGAGGGGCGACTGGGGCTACCTGGGCAGGGACGGGAGCGGTGTTCATAGGGTTGGGTTATCGGGAAAGGTTAGTCGGAGGGGCGACTGGGGCTACCTGTGCAGGGACGGGAGCGGTGTTCATGGGGTGGGCACTCGGGAAAGGTTAGTCGGAGGGGCGACAGGGGCTACCTGGGCAGGGACGGGAGCGGTGGTCATGGGGATGGGTACTCGGGAAAGGTTAGTCGGAGGGGCGACTGGGGCTACCTGGGCAGGGACGGGAGCGGTGTTCATGGGGTGGGTACTCGGGAAAGGTTAGTCGGAGGGGCGACTGGGGCTACCTGGGCAGGGACGGGAGCGGTGTTCATGGGGTGGGTACTCGGGAAAGGTTAGTCGGAGGGGCGACAGGGGCTACCTGGGCAGGGACGGGAGCGGTGTTCATGGGGTGGGTACTCGGGAAAGGTTAGTCGGAGGGGCGACAGGGGCTACCTGGGCAGGGACGGGAGCGGTGGTCATGGGGATGGGTACTCGGGAAAGGTTAGTCGGAGGGACGACTGGGGCTACCTGGGCAGGGACGGGAGCGGTGTTCATGGGGTGGGTACTCGGGAAAGGTTAGTCGGAGGGGCGACTGGGGCTACCTGGGCAGGGACGGGAGCGGTGTTCATGGGGTGGGTACTCGGGAAAGGTTAGTCGGAGGGGCGACAGGGGCTACCTGGGCAGGGACGGGAGCGGTGGTCATGGGGATGGGTACTCGGGAAAGGTTAGTCGGAGGGGCGACTGGGGCTACCTGGGCAGGGACGGGAGCGGTGTTCATGGGGTGGGTACTCGGGAAAGGTTAGTCGGAGGGGCGACTGGGGCTACCTGGGCAGGGACGGGAGCGGTGTTCATGGGGTGGGTACTCGGGAAAGGTTAGTCGGAGGGGCGACTGGGGCTACCTGGGCAGGGACGGGAGCGGTGTTCATGGGGTGGGTACTCGGGAAAGGTTAGTCGGAGGGGCGACTGGGGCTACCTGGGCAGGGACGGGAGCGGTGTTCATGGGGTGGGTACTCGGGAAAGGTTAGTCGGAGGGGCGACTGGGGCTACCTGGGCAGGGACGGGAGCGGTGTTCATGGGGTTGGGTACTCGGGAAAGGATAGTCGGAGGGGCGACTGGGGCTACCTGGGCAGGGACGGGAGCGGTGTTCATGGGGTTGGGTACTCGGGAAAGGTTAGTCGGAGGGCGACTGGGGCTACCTGGGCAGGGACGGGAGCGGTGTTCATGGGTTGGGTACTCGGGAAAGGTTAGTCGGAGGGGCGACTGGGGCTACCTGGGCAGGAACGGGAGCGGCGTTCATGGGGGGAAGAGGTTATCGGGAAAGGTTAGTCGCCAGAGTAGTTTCTCTACCGTAAAAGTTCATTTCTTAGATGAGATAATACTGGAGCTTCGTCTTGTCATTCAAATCAAATCAAATCAAATCAAATCATTTATTTTCCTGCATAAGAAAGCAAGGGGATGGTATGGGCTTCTTCTTATCACGTTAAACGGGGTCAGGAAAACTAGTCTTCGTATGCCATAGTAGTCGATTCAGCGTGTGTCGTACCGTCAGCTTGAATTCCGTGAAGTCCTTCTTGATCAATTCCGTCCATCTGAGCTTCATTCGCTCTGCCGAATCTTCCATATAGTCCTATCTGTGCCGATCTTTAATCCAATAATACGATAACCCTCCAATCCTGATTCGAGTGAATGAAGGACTCGTTCGTGTGACTGCGAGTCCGCCAAAGGGACACACTGTCTCCCCGTCTCTTCAACGTCGCATTGCGCTCGGCTATGGCCGACATAGAGTGGGAGAAGGACGGAATGTCACACATCTCGAAGACGCTGATGGCATCGCACTCATCGCAAAGAACCAACTGGAACTGGAACGTATGCTTCGGATACTGATGGATGACTGTTAGTTTCTCTCCTAGAGCACTGGTTATTTCTCCGAGAGTACCTTTTTTTTAAAATAAATTCGCTGTCTCTATAACGTTACACTTGTTATCACAGAGATGCCAGAGATACAGAGCACAACCGAAATTTGCACATGAGTCCAGCTGCGTAAAAGAAATAAATGTATTTGCGTAAAAAAAAACAATGAAAACGTTGGCTAAGGAACCTTTGAATGCAAGACATTTAATCATTTACACGCTGACCACACTAATTTATGAGAGCCTTGTACCATTATGTTATACTCACATATTCACATTGTTCTCGTTACGCTCTCGGCCGAAGATAAAATATATATCAGTACTTTTTTTAAAGAATGGGACGTGCTAGAGCCTTGAGCATCTCCTCCCCAGTAGACACATTAACTACAATGACGGAAGATCTTTGGATATTAGGGCTCGAAAACACAAAAAAAAGCCATCACGAATTTTTCGACTTCGGTGATTCTCACGGATGAACCACGGCTCATGGGTCGACCGAAAAAATCAGTTCTCGATTTCTGGCGGTTACGGTAGCACAGTACCGTATACTCCTACTGATATCAATGTTACGACTTTGGTTGTCATTTCTCAAGCCATTTCTCAAATAGAATTGGCATAATCATAACGAGATAGTTTAAATGGTACTAATGGGATTAGGCGTGACAAGTTTTAGACAATGTACTTTGTGTCGTGATATTCTCTTATTCTTTGTGTCATGATATTCTCTTATTCTCTTACATAGTGTGTTTAACATATATGTAGATACAAAGTAAATACTTCATTTGTCTTAGAGGGTGATATACTCCTAAAGATGGTGGGCTGAGTATTGATATCCTTGTAGCCTTCTTTGGAGCTCACTATCGAATTCATTAGCTCCTGGACTGGCTGTATAGACTCACTCTTCGGTTGGACTTGGCCTGAAAGATCGAAGGTCACGTGATCAAGGGATCAAAGATCAAAGATCACGGGAATATTTACAATTAAAGATTAAAGATAGCGAGATGAAGTGTCTAAATTTGATAAAGACCAACCCAAGCTAATTTGAAACTCTCCGCTCAGGCAATGCTTTCAGGCTTTCTTTCTCGACGAGAGTGTTGGAGAGTAAAACTAGCTCGTAGTGTCCCCTTAAAGGCACACTCCAAGCTATTTTTACTCTCCGCATTGGCGCCACTCTCTCGTAGACAAAGAAAGCGAGAGTGCGGCCAGAGCGGAGGGCTGTCAATTTTCTTGGGGTGTCGCTTTAAGATCCTTCCTACTAGAACCGTAGGATGTCGCAGATTCTGGTTAGCAGTCATGAGCGATATAGACTTATGTAGTATTAGCAACATACCTGTTCATTCTTTGTCTTCGTTGAACTCGATCCTTTCGATCTTCGCTTCGACTCCACCCCCACAAATCCTTGGCCACCAGTCATTGATGACGAATAGATATGAAATGAATGGTGAAGAATGAATGGATGAATGAATGAGAGAATGATAAATGAGATTAGTTATGCATTTATAATTGTGTTTAGAATAGATTATTTAATTATAGTTATAAGTGGACGAACAATTACTTTCGTACAGAAGAAAAAAGCAATTTTTATACGCTTAAAGATGGGGAACCACGAAAAGAATCATTGGTTCCTACCACGATTAGAATGAGCCCCTCATATACATATACTGTAAGTAAAAGGTGTGTTGATGTTTGCGACCGGCACTCAACCTTTGTCCTCTCATTTGGCCCCTTACCATCTCTCTTTCTCCATTCCCTGCATTATTGAACATCATTCATTCATGATTATACCGATCAATACGCGGAATCATTATAAAAGGAATAGTATGTGGTGACTTATATGACTTTAGCTACCATCCTGTCTTCGCAGTTTATTCACGAAAATATTCGTGGGACGCCACCTTTAATATCAACTCGGTGTTGATAGTCGTGTTTATGCCTTCAATACGGATATCCAGTCAGAATTTCATACCAATTCTAGTGAAATATGTCACTGACCATAACTCCATGGTGAGTTATTAGCATTCCCTTGTTAGTAATTCACGTCATGATGTTTTATTCATTCAAAGCGTTTCGGCGAAAATCACAAATTTCAGTTGAAATTTTATCAGCTATGTAAGGGAGTGAATTATTGAGAGGAGTCTTCAGTGAGCTGGGTTGACTCCGAGTTCTTAAATTCTATCATTTATTTATGAAATGAAATAAACATTGACATTGCTCTCCCGTTGATCGAGTAAACATTATAAAGGTCATACTGTGAGAGAAAACCCAAGTTCGCATGCTGCGCTGTAAACAAACCCTTAAATACAAGGGTTTGAAACTCTTACATGTACGGGTATGAACGACGAAGGTTTTGTATTTCTTGGATGTAAGGGATTCAATGCAAAAAAAGCTAATTTGGAACTCTCCGCTCTGGCCACACACTATCGCTTTCTTTGTCTACGAGAGAGTATTACCAATGCTGAGAGAAAATTAGCTTGGGGTGTGTCTTTAAGGGTTTGCTTACAGCGCAACATGACAGCCAGGGTTTTTTCTCTCTCAGTCTATGACAAGAATTTCAAATAAGTGTAAAGCATAAACTGACGTTTGTCTTATCATTCTTATTCTTCTCTTTATTCTCTACCTTCTTTTCATCAACTTCGACTTCGACTTCACCTTCCTTCGTCTTATCTTTATCATATTCCAAACCGACTTCAGACTCCTGACAATTTTAATATTAGCATTATGTTCAGATTATGATTATGATAAATTTTGATGAAACATGTTCATATACCGCCGTTTGATCTTGAGTTTCCTCAACCTCCATACTCTTCTTTCCTTGTTGTTGTACACTCTTCTTTCCTTGTTGTTTTACAACTGATTTCGACTGTGAGCCTGTGAGTGAGCCTTTCTGCCTTACTCGTTTATCTCTATTCTTCTTCAGCTTTGTCTGCAAATTGGTAACTATTAGAGAGATTACAAAAGAAGAAAATATTTTATTCCGATATTTTTTACGATCATACATTCACAATTATTGGCACTTGTTGTTTTTTTTATAAATGAAAGAAGCATAAAATAAATCAATGTTTCGATCAATGTTATGTTAGAACAAAAGGATACCTTTGATCCTTTGACTTTCTTTACTCTTTTCTCTTCCAGCTTTTCTCTTGTCTTCTATAATTGTATGGCTTCATTTTCATATTTAACAATCTACATTAATTCTCTTTGGGATTTCGTTAAGTTTTCTTGAGTATTACACGCAGAGAAAAAAGTGTTATCCACGGAGCATAAGACCTGAGCATAAGACTTATTTTGTTAAATATAACACTTCTCAGGTCTTATGCTCCGTGGATAACACTTTTCGTCTCTGCGTGTATTTTGCTTTCAAATGAACGAATGACTGTACCGAGACTGAATCATTTAAAAAATGAAAAATCAATAAATATTGTACTGAATTGTGATCATCAGACACGTTAAAGGTGTCCGGTGTCACTTTCTTATCACTGCTCCCACTTCCACTCTTATCTGCATCATGCTAAAATCAAAATTGATAAACAAGTTTAATTATTTAGAATGATTTTAGAAATATATCCTGGTTCAATTTTGCTTTATAATTAACCAAAATTTTATATTCTATATTGCATTAAAGGATAAAATAACATAAAAACCTTTGCTTTGCGTAGTTTCTTTTTTCTATTAACAGAAACCACTTTGGGTTTTGGGGTTGATTTCTTCATTTTTTTGTCCTTTAGTTCATATTCCTCAATAAGCCAATTGATAAAAGCGACAGATTTAAAATCGCCACAGCTCTAGAGCACCGAACCAGAACACCGGATCAGTCCAAAATCAGCGAGAAATAAAAAAACACGAAAGAAAGAGCCCTTTATTCTAGACTTTTATACTATACTTTTGGACTGGTACGGTGTTCTTGAGTTATAACCTAGCAATTGATAAAAATATTTTCGAACCTGAGTAATGGTAGTTGTTATTGTTTCGTCCTTTGATGGATCCGCTCCTTCAATATAGATACGCTCCATCTCATCCTTTGGCTGCAATCATGATTCTTCAAGGCACACCCCAATTTCACTACTCTCCGCTCTGGCAATACTCTCTCGCAGGCAAAGACAGCGATAGAGTGTAGCGAAAGTGGAGAGTTTAAATTCATCTCTTGGTGTGCCTATAACAATTATCGATCAATACAACGATTATAATGAACAAATCTTCAAAGCCAGAAAATCATTTAACAAAGGTTTTTTTTTTGAAAGCGGTCGTTATCGCGTGCAAAAGAGTGATTGCAGAACCACTCGAGGTCATTTTGTACCAGAAATGTGAAAAGATTTCGGTAACTTCGTGAGAATATCACTAGTAGACAGAATATCAGTTATCATAGTGTTCGACCTCATCCGGACTATTCAGTAGTCTAGTTCCAAATTGGTTTTGATGATTCATAGGGTCATTAAATTGTAAAACATGAGTTACCTCAACACCTTCCAGAGGGATTGGTGACATCTTCTGCTTGGGAATGAATGGTGGATCCTCAGGAACACTCCTTGACTTTGCTGTACCTTCTGATATTGCTGACTTTTGGGCGGTCTATAATAAAATCGTGATTTAAATCACTGTTAATGATTGGTTCATGTACCGGAGTTACGCCACGTTGAACCTTTTTCTTCATACACACTGAAATTTAATCAATCAGTTATGGTAAATGGTAGAATATGTATTCAAAAATATAACATTATTATCATCAATAACCATGGCTAAATTCCCGATTTTATTAAAGACCGCCCAAAGATCAGCAAGATTATGAAAGAGCAGCAAAATCAAGGGGTAATCCTGAAGTCACCTTTCCAACCTACGATGAGGCACTATTACAGAATAACAGGGTTGGGTTGAAGGCTTTCAACAGAATTATGTAATCAGAATATTCAGGTAACTGGGACAACCTAGTTAAGATATTCGGCGAGCTAAATTATAGTTACTGAGTGACTGATCTTTGATCTAGTTCGACCCTAGACCCTCCCGCTTTTGATTCGAGGCACTATCTCACAACTTGATTCATCAACGGAACTAATTAAAGCTAAACTGAGGTTCATCGTATAATATGAAACTAAGTAAACTGGATGAGCGTATCACACGCTAAAGTTGTATCTATATAAAAAGTAATATCCTACTTTTTATTCACTTGGAGCCTTTGTCGACCGCTTCTCGTATATTAAACAAGTCGAAATAAGAGAAGAAATTATTGGAAGGAATTGAAATGAGTGAGCGAACAAAGGTACATTTTTGAATGAGTGGTGTTCGCACTTATCTTATTCTTTATTCCAACGAATTATACGTGAAACTAAAAAGAATGACAAACGGGTTAATGGTTGTCCGTCGCTAAGGTGGCGATAGCCGCGAAGGTTTTTGGTACAGTGGTAGTTTGGGAGCTACGGGCGAATCTTGGAAAAAAGGTATACTTATATCTGGGAAGATCTTACCTAGCCCTTCACGGTAGGGGGATGGTGGGCCTCATTTGATATAATTTACCTTCTGAATCCATATAAATTAGGCCCTCCAGACTGAAGTGGCCTTGAATTATCACAGGCCTAGCAGTGATCATCCGCAGGACCTCGTGTGCCTTGAATAACTGGTTGTACCTTTACCATATCAATATGCCCATATTTCTTTTGATTTTTGCACATCGATTACTGTCACCCACAAGGGCCATAGCGATCAAGAGGAAGACCCAAATTATTTATTTTTATTTATTACATGCTCTCTTAAACTAGCTGGAGGTAGAGGAGGAGGTAGAGGTGGAGGTAGAGCTGCCGATCCTTTACCTATCCCTCTACCCCACCTCTATCTATCCCTCTACCTCTGCCTTCACCTCTACCTATCCCTCTATCTCCACCTCTACCTATCCCTCTTCCTCTACATCTACCTATCCCTCTACCTATCCCTCTACCGCTACCTCTACCTCTACCTCTACCTCTACCTCTACCTCTACCTCTACCTCTACCTCTACCTCTACCTCTACCTCTACCTCTACCTCTACCTCTACCTCTACCTCTACCTCTACCTCTACCTCTACCTCTACCTCTTGGCAATGACACCCTGTACCTGTACTTCTACGTCTTTTCATTCGGTAGCTCTCCTTTGTGTGATATTAAATGGTGGCTTTGTGGATCTAAGTCACGACTTATCTTTTCAAATATCTCGACACTTTTGATTGAGAATGTCAAACTTTACTGAGAATATTGAAAACTGATTTCTCATTTTTATTCACATGTCAAATGGATTCGAGTACACCAGGATGGTAGAAACATGAATAATATTAATAATAATTTATCGACGTCATTGTAGTAATATATCAATACCAAATAAAAAGACTGAATCAGTAGTTCTATATGGCTCTAAGTGTACGGTTTGAGAATGGATGAAGTGAGTGAAGCAAGAAATGTTAAACAGAAATGTAAGATTGCAGTAATCATATTTTAGGAAATATTAATACCTCAGGATCAGCAGTCTAATACTGGATAGCATTGTCATTCATTAACTTTGAATAGTCTGTGAAACATATTCAAAATCATTTGTCATGTTTCATTATGTAAATCGAGCTCACAGATGTCGACGCTCTCTTCATTTCACACACTATTTCTCAGTTCTCTAACCGTCTACGAGCCTTGGACCTCCCTACTTTAGAAACCCGTAGAACAATTATTGATCTTACTGTAACATTCAAGATCATTCATAATTTTATTGATATTGACCCCCGTAGCATCTTTATATTTTCCAACACTGAATTTTACTCGAGGTCATCAACTTAGAATTTGTATGAACCCATCATCTAGTACTCGCTATCTATCATTTTTCTCAAATCGTGTTTCCGAAAATGGAATAATTTAGATCGAACTATTGTCACATCAATCTCTCCTCAAGTGTTTAGTAATTCTATAAAGGTTGCAATCCAGTAATTGCACCTATATCGTCGCTACTTCTTGTTTTAATATGTATTTTAATTGTTTATGAAAAAATCTCTCTTGTCTCTTTTCTCCAAGATGCGATAAATATATTATTATAACTACGAGTGAGCATTTGGCAGCGAAGGAAAGGATTTCGGTAAGAAAAGTTTAAAAAACACGAAACGAAAAGAGAAGATGATAAGATTCTCTACTTCATAAAGTATAAATATACTCTATCGCACTTTTTTTATTATTTTTTTGAAGAAGAGCCCTTGAACGAGTCTACTCCTGCTAAATGTGTCTAAATGAGATGAATGAAGAGTGACTGCCGGAATGGCATCTGCCGAATAGGCCAATAAGATGCGGTGTGTGAGAAACGTCGAAAGGTAAGCTTCACGCTCACTCGCACCACTCTCACCACAACATTTTTATTTGAACGCCGTCTTCATCGAAAACAAAATTGTATGTATATTTTTCGACCAAACATTTTCCAAAACAGTACTGTTTAATATAAAAATAATCAATTTACATAATCAAATCATAATTCGAATCTCGATTATCCAGGTTCTTTAAGGATGGCGGAGGCGTCATTGCTTGTTCCAGCCAGAGTAGAAGGACATGGTCGATTTTTACTCGTAGAGCTCGCAGAACACATGGTAGTGGATGATACAATAGCTGTTTTGGTATGACTTTACCATGTAAACAACACTATTTCAATTTGTCATTCCCTTTAAAGGAACACCTCAAGCTAATTTGAAACTCTCCGCTTCGGCCACACTCTCTAGCTTTATTTGTCTGCGAGAGAGTACTGCCAATGCGGAGTGTAAAAGCAACTTGTGGTGTGGCTTTAAATATACTACTATCAATACAGCTCAAATGTTTGAATCGTGATATTCTTAAATATTTCAGAAAACGTTCGGATTTCAATCAATAGCGCATATATCTTCGGCTGCGGATTTACCTTCATCTCTCAAGGGATTGCCCAAACCTGAAATTAAAAACTCGAACAGTAACCAGGTGAGTTCACCCCAGGGAACGTGGTCTTTGAAAACTTGACAAAACGCTAAAATATTTCGGTATGTATTTCTCTATCACACCATTGCCGCTCTCGAAACGCTATGTACTGTAATGATTAGCTTTAAAATTGTTATTTCTTTCAAATGCAATGATGGTTTTAGGAAAACAGCGAAATAGCCATAATCAATATTTATATCGTATGATTCAGGTTACTCTAAATGAAATGTTGCCGAGTACATCGGTTAATCGATCATCATCAGATCAGCAGAAACCGACCAGTTCGAGGGTGTGGTTCTTATTTCTAATCATTTATTTTTGGCTTAATTCCGAGATTTTTTTGTTGAGATTTTTTCATATACTTATCAGAAAAAATATAAAAATAAATGAATTTCAATCACATATCAGTCTCCAAAACAAAATAAGTTATACCTGCGGTTGTAAAATTTCATCAACTGCTTATTTTGAATAGATTTACATGATAAATTTCAGACGCCGAGCACTAAGCGTTATCTCAACTGCAAGAAGTGCAACTACTCCATACAGTTAGTCATTCACTCTGGTATTCAAAACTTAAAGAGTACTTTTAACACAGTTTACTTTAAGTCTACTTCAAGTGATAGTGTAATTCTAGTTTTGAAATACCACAGCATGGATTGAAAGAGTGAAATTCGGCTTATGTCATAAAAATGTGTATTGAGAAACTACGGTAAAGGTACATCCCAAGCTATGTTTACTATCCGCATTGACAATACTCTCTCGCAGATAATGAAAGCGACAAAGTGCGAAAGCGGAGAGAATAAAAATAGCTCATCGTGTCATTTTAATATCGTTATAGCGCTATACAACTATAGAAAGATTTCGTATTTATAGGTATGTATGAGACCTTCTTCCAATTCATTGCTAGTGATCGAAAATATGGGCAGAAAAGCAAATCGTGAAACATACACGAAGCCTGGGATCGGCTCTCCAACCACAGTAACATTAGAGTTGCTGGTTGATTAGAGAATGAGACCGTATACGATCAGAGAGAGAAAAAAGTCACTTAATGGCCTCTTCATCGCGCACACTATTTCTCTGTTCTCTAACAACAAGAGAACGTAGTGCGTTGAAGAGACCGTTTGACAAAGGTGTCAGCCCCTTTAAATATAACACTTCACAAGTCTTGTGTAAATGATGACGGCCTCGCGGATCCACAGTAGCAGGGACAAAAAAATAATTTATAATTTTGATATTGATTAGTCAATAAATACTTTTCAAGTAAACCTATATTTGCAGTAATGAGCACAAGAAACTGCAACTACACATAAAAACGCACGCTTCGCGTAAGCAGTTCAAGTGTCCATCATGCTCGTTTGATGCCCATGATGCGGTGGAGGTTTGTGATCTTTGATCTTTGGTCTTTAGCAATTTGTCTCTCAGAGTACCTTGATCCTGGTTTTTCCACATGTGAATAGCTGATCTTTGATCTCGAGCATAGTTGGTGTTTGATATTGGAGTTTGATCTTTGATCTCTGATCTTTCACCAGGTCCTGAGCCACGTTCACAGTTACCACCAGAACGGTCGGCTCTCATCTCGATATGACGATACAATAGATACATTTCTTCGAATGGAATGGGACAGACTACTCACGGAGTGCTTCCCGGAGAAATTCGAGAAACTGGTAAGTCATTATCATTAAGCATACTGCACTTTGTTATCGATTGATTTGCATCTTATGTGATTTTAGGAGAAGGGAAAGTAAGTATGTTATGATAAGTAGAAATTAGATACTAGACATTTTTGAACGTTTAACAGGCGACAGGTCAAGATAGGAATAGCATCAATAGAATGAATTTCGATACTGATTGCGAATCTGTTTTGAAAAGCGCAAGACCTCAAATCGATATAGAATTTGCATTGTATTTTCTGCACAAACCATTTTTCATGGAAATTTGCAATTATTAGGAATTATTCGTGAATTCATGATTATTTTGTAGTTACCAGCCGGAGTAGACGGAACAATGACGCCCACATCAACTACGAAGATTTGTACCAAGTGCAATCTGTTTGTAGAGGTACCCCATCGAAAAATCGATAAATCAAATAATCACAAACTTTTTTTCAGGAATCCGTGCTCATCGATCATCTCATAGTCAAGCATAACTTCGGTAATGTAACGTCGTAAGGTTCGGCATCGACAAAATTAGGAAAGAGGAGAAGACTCCTCGTTTTGCACACTCTCTCGCCTCCTTTCCTTTTTCTTTTCGTGATACCATAAACTGTTTATCACCGTTTCCAAGGCAATAATCATCGACGTGGCATCTTCGTCTTATCATAACATTTACAGTTTTTTCTTGCCACTCCACACAGATAAATGAGGTGCAACCCACAGCGCATAAGACCTGTGAAGTGCCATATTTAACACTTTTGAGCTATTTTAACACACACAAAGTGTTAGATATAACACTTCGCAGGTCTTATGCGCTGTGGATAACACTTTTTTTCTCTGTGTGTCTATCACTGTTACGTTAGTTCAGAGCGTAGAATAAGAGTGGGAGAGATACAAATACGCATTTCTTTGGTGTTATACACCTTTTCTTAGGATTGAACTAACGTGGCTGCCCGCTATTCAGATGTGTTAGGCTGTATTTAATCGACTAATGTACTATGTGACTTTAACTCCTCCTGCATAAGTGTTATTTTATGATCTCTGAATTATAACGTGTATGAATTGTTCACTTTGTACTTGATCCTTCATACTTAATTTCATATTTGTCGTTTTAAATATAATAATGATAATAAATTGTTTACTTCAATATTTTTCATATTAAAGTACCGTAAAATCATGTTAAAAGAAGAATAAAACTGATCACAAAAAAAAGATCAAAGATCAAAGCCGTGCACAGAGCCGCTAAATAGATTAGCGAAAAGTCACTAATAAGACGCAGACTAGGCACCACCCAACTTATTGCTACACCACGTTGATTTAAAACTGTGTTTTGCAAAACATTTTGCTTCAATAAAATACGAATTGATTGTTCTTTATAGCTGAAGATAGTGCTCCTGCTCTATTCCTGTGTATATAAACCATTTCAAAGACTTCTTGCTATCTAGATTGATGCGTCTCAGTTTCTGTCAATGTTTTTCTTCATTTTTCGTTATTACAGCTTGATTTGACCATGGCGTTCGCTCCCGCGACTAAGCGGAAGCACGATGAGCACACGACAAACCATTTTCTTCTTGTAAAACTGGCGCATAACATGATCGTCGAGGAAACGATCGCTCGATTGGTATGATTCCTTTTATTTTGTGCTACACTCTGACTTATGTCATTTGATCTCCAGTCAGAAATATACTGTTTGTCCTGTGTAAAGTCATTGAAATAGCAGTGAGGATGATGAAACCTTTACCGATTGTGTCTAAACCTTTGTCCTATAGACAGCGAATGGTTCTCGCTTATTAATGTGTTATGAATAAAAATAGATGTGTCCATTGTCATCAATATTGACATAATATAAAGGCTGGATGTATTAGCTGTGTGATATAGTCAGTGAATGGTTATACTGTGTATAAAACGAATGGCTCCGTGTTTCGGCCCCCGGTTCCAGGCTCCGAACCGACCTATGTGACTATGTATGATTTAGGCTTCGTTCGGCTTCGATTGGATCACTCCTCTCTCGTACGATGATCCGTCCATATCATTGGTTCCTACTATTGAAGCTTCCGAGTCTACTGCTGTAGAAAGTGGAATCGTACCCAAGCTTGAGGTAAACCATACCTGATTTTGTTTTTGAATACTCTTATTGCTTATTGTTAGATCAAATCTGTCTCAGAATATCGATTTTCGATTCTATGTGAAATGAAAAATTCTTTGTGAAATTATGTTCTCTTCTTTCAGTGTTCAACGCATACGCTCGTCTCTAATTTGGCAAGTGAATCATCAACATTGCTGAACTGTGAGTAGTTAAAGTCATACATTTTCAAACCCCAACAATGTCGCTATCTGACCAGTTTCAAAATTTGAAAAATCTGACCAGTTTTTCGAGAATGGTCAAGTTTCGCGCATGAGACGAGTTATGAGAGAAAGAAATAATTTATTTGTTATGAAAACATATAATAAAGATTGAACTTGAATGAGATTTGTTGTGAATTAATGTGATAAAGGTTGAAATTGATACGAGAACTTTCATATGAAGGACTATTGAATTGAAAGAATATAAAAAAAATTAAAAAAGTAAAAGAGAAATAAATAGAGAAGAAGAAGAGGAAAAATGTTGTCAGATTACGGTACGTAGAGTTAGGTCAGATATATGATCTGTTATTTGAATTTTTAATATCGTTTAATTTAAAAGTCAGTTTTACGTATGTTTCTTTGCGTCATGACGATCATTAAGAGAACTAGAAATGTTTAAAATATAAATTGGACACTAAAGTTGGTTATTCATTGAGTTTAGTGCCCAAACGCCCAATGGCCCAATGTACGACATTACCATAGTATTGTTGGACAATTGTTTGTAGGCAGTTAGTTCAGTTATTTCGAATCCTTTTTTAAATTTTTTTTTTCCAAAATGTGTAGAATTGCCTGAACTTTCACTTTATGTGCATTAGAAAAATAAATAAAAATGTTTTGAGCTCATACGTTCATTTTAAACATCAAAACTGGTCAGATTATGGTATTTGGGAAGATGTGAGAGCAACGAAATATTTTTTTTCCTACTTATTCGTGGTCATAATTAATTATAAAAACAAGAACTGCACTCGAAGCTGCCTCCAAGTAGTCATTTCAGATTTAGAAAGGTAAACAAGTGGTCAGATCTTGTATTTGATAAGATGTGACATCCGTGAAATATTTTTTCCTGCTCTTTCGTGCTTATATTTAATAATGAAAACAAGAACTGCACTCGAAACTGCCTCCAAGTAGTCATTTCAGATTTAGAAAGGTAAACAAGTGGTCAGATCTCGTATTTGATAAGATGTGACATCCGTGAAATATTTTTTTCCTACTTATTCGTGCTCATAATTAATGATAAAAACAAGAACTGTGCGTAAATGTGCCTCCAAGTAGTAATTTCAGATATTCAAATACTTGTGCTTCTGAGAATGTTGATAGGCACATTTATCAATGAATATCAAATTTTAGTGTTGAATTTACATTTTAAAAATCCATTATTCTCTTAATGATCATGTGTGAAGTAATGAAACAAACTGAAATCGGGGATGTGCCTACCAACATTATCAAAAAATTGAATATAAGAAATTGCTTGTTGGAGGCATATTTACTCACATTCTTTTACTTTGATAATTATTTATGAGCACGAATAAGTAGAAAAATATATATTTCAATATCACATCTTTTCAAATGTCAGCTCTGATCAGTTTTGTGGCTTTAAATGACCGTATGAGTTCAAATATTTTTTATTCTATTTTATTTTTTGTACTTGGAAATAAACTTCATCATCTTCTTCAACGACAAGTAGAAGAATTATCGATCGACCGTTAGTGCACATTTCTCAATAACCAACTTTACTGTCCAATTTACAGTTCAAAAATTGATAGCCCTCTTAGTGATCAAATTTGACGTAAAGAAGCATAAGTAAATCACAGTTTTAATGCTATTATCAGTAATTATCATTGTACAACTCTAGCAACTTTTCTAGCTTTCTTCCTTCTTCTCCCTTTTTACCTTTTATAGCACGGTGTGACACACCTACCGGAGAAAAGAGTGGGCGGAGGTTTAAACTTTTAGCGCATACCGTATACAGAAAACCAAAAGTGTAGTTCGCGATCACGAAGGCATTTCCGTATAAGAAAAAAAATACAGATTTGAAAAAATTCGCGCCATTCCTGAATCATGAAAAAGAACATGCTTACAGTAATTAGTAAGTATTGAAAAATCCTGATTAATGCCTGAATTCTGCAGGTATTGTTGTTGGGTCTCACAGCGAATACAAAGAAAAAGCGAGAGCGCAGACATGTCAGACACTTTTTGTCTGCTAATTCTGTCGCCGATCGATTTCTCTTGTTGTGTCATACCGTGTATTTCGCAATTCCTTATATTCTTTCAATTCAATAGTCCTTCATATGCACGACCACAAACCTTTATTACAGCTCATGATAAATCTATATCACATCAGTTCACAATAAAACTATTTCAATTTTAATCTTTATCACATTAATTAAAAACAAATCAATTCTCTATTTCTTTCTCCAATTGACTCGTCCCTTTCGTGCACTTGATCATCCTGGAAAAAAAACTACTGTAGGGGAAAACGAGCTTTCGTAAACCACCCTATTAAATAACATGCTAATAATAAGCTGCCGAAAAATACTCTTTATTTGCCCTTATAATGCACATTTGCCTTACGTGCCTACTACGGTGGCGAGAACCAGTCACTAGTCACTAATTACTCTCTCTCTCCAACTAGTGCGTAATCTTTTTCACTCTCTCTGCTACTCTTCTGTCCCCTGTGGCAGCCGTGCGTTGGGGTCACGGTTGAGTAGAAATATTACTCCTTTTCTACTCTTTTTGTTTTTCTCGGCTCTAATAATCAAAATATGCAAATCTATATAATTTTGAAATCTACAAATCTAGGGCTATTCTACAAGCCTAAAATTGACTGCAAAAGGACAATTTTAAATTTCTTCAATTTTTCAAGTCATGCATTGCAGTAAATATTTTATTAAAGTAATTCGAATAACAATGAAAAATAAAAAAAATATAAAAATATTGATAAAGGAAATAAATTATATTATCGTCCGATTCCGATCCGATTTGAAAGAATGCATACACGAAAAATTGGAAAAAAAAGTTTTCTTTAACAGTCAATTGCAGACTTGGTAAATAGCTCTTGGCTTATAGATTTCAAACATATTCAGATTTACAAATTTCGAATACTTATAGCCGAGAAATCCCAAAAGGAGTAGAAACAGAGTAGCTGAAAATAAGTCACTAATGTTTCGATGATCTCATCACTACTAACCGTCGCGCGAGAGGTCGTAAATGTGCCTCTCTCGGTTGTGTAGAGAGAGACTGTTACTAGGGCTAGTAAGTAGTGACTGGTTCTTGCCACCCTAGTGCCTACGCCGTAACCACCGCCGTAAGGACAGAGGAGGTTACGGCGTAGGCACGCAAGGCATATGTAACGAATGGTAGGACACTCATAGACTTATTTATGCCGCAGCGGTATTACTTATTTATACCGTATTTAAAGTTCATGCATACTAATTCTTGTACATCTATTAATAATATTAATTTAAATGTATAGTTTTCTTTCGTCTCATTTTGGACACCACTCCTTCGTACCATTCAATCAGAGATCAAAAGAAACCGAAATGCGATTCCCCTGAATTTTGCCAATCAAGGATATTTCGAAAAAAAAAGGAAAAAAAATTAAACAATATTTGCTCTTTCGAAAATATCAATGCGCTAAAGTTTACTATTGATATATTGAAACGGAAGAATTGCAAATTTGTTTCGGGGAAGTATCTGCAAAAATTTATTTCGAGAAAGTATCAAAAAAGCGAAAAACTAAAAATGCACATCTCTGCTGCCAATAGGGCAAATATTGATAAGTGGTTTACCACAATTTGTTTGCTTATTCGTACGGCTTTTGAGCACTTTTCTATGTTTATGTCACTCCTATCTTGTCGTAAAAACGTTATCACGTTATTTACGTGAAAATAAGCGATTTTTGACAAATCTGACCAGTTTTAAAATTTTTGGTGAAATCTGACCAGTTGGCGGAGCCAAAAATTGTTGGTCTTAGCATAATGTATGGTTAAAGTGCATATTTTATATTGTGTTTATTGATTATTTCTACAAATTTCATGACTGTATCGTTCCATGTGGTTAATAGATAACATTGGTTTATTCATCACATAGAAATAATGAACGATTTTTAATACACTTTCGTCCTTGAATCGTTCATCAATCATACATTTTCATACCCTCACAAGGTGAGGATCGACCCACTTAATATGGCTCATTTTCAGCATCTACCCACTATATAAGAGTCCTTTTTAAGCTGAAAATTACAACTTAATGTAAGCAAAAAATAACGATTTTACAAAATCGACCCACTATATAGAACTAGAACGTCTAGGGTGCCGAAAATGTATGTCATCAATCAATTTTCGCTTTCTTGCAGATCATCAATTCATTGGTCTCCCTTGCACTTCTACATCGTCAGAAGTGGTTTCATCGATGAATCTGCTCTCGGAAGAGGCGATCAAGCAGGAGGTGGATCTACCGAGCACCGTAAGTTCCTCAATTATCGACCACAACGATATTCTGATTCTTGTGTTCTATACAGGGTATCCAAAAGTACTGTTACACGGATAAGACCAATTATCTTTCTGAAAAACAACCATCATAGACAATTCAATCTGTGCATGGTATTTCTCACTAGTTTAATCAGTGTAACATTACTTTTTGGACATCTTGTAAAGTTTAATCTATCTTTGGACTTGTTTGTGTCTTTCAATGTGTCATTGTCAGTCATTGAGTACTCATGATAACCATACATTGCCATACCCTCGCAGTGCGAGGATTGACCCACTATATAAGGCCCATTTTAGGCCACTTGATAAAAAAAAAGAAGCTAAAATGATGATTTTTAAGCGAAAATAACTAATTTTGTGAATTAACCCACTCTATTTCGAGAATTGACCCACTATATAAAAATAGACGGCGAGGGTACCGAAAATGTATGATGATAACTGTAAATAAATGTGTACTGACAATGAGAGCATTATGTAGTCGTAGCGTTTTTCCATTTTTTGTTGTGGCAGACACACTATGAAACACCTCATAATATTTTTGTATATATTTATGGTTTGACAAGAAGGTGCACCAATGTTTACTACTTTACACTTTATGTATTTATTTATTTTTATAATTAATTTAATTAATTTCAGAGTGCGAGCAGTGGCCATACCTCGGGTGCATCTTCTCCAGAAGCAGTCCCCTCCACTTCCATGGTACTTTTCTTCTTTCCCATTTTTTTTGTTAAAGTCATAGGTCGAATAGCTAGGTTATCGGATTTTAAAATGCGGTCAAGTTTTTCGATTTTTGGGAAATTTTGGCTCAAAATGCGGTCAGGCTTGGTACCTTATAAGATACTTTTCGACCTATGGTTAAAGACACACTCCGAGCTTATTTGAAACTCTCCGCTCTGGCAATACTCTCTCACATAGGAAAACGAGAGAGCGAGGACAGAGAGGAGAGTTTGAAATTAGTTCGAGGTGTCCCTTTAAATGCTGAGTTGTACTTGTCGTGGAAGTATGCTATCATTCCAATATTGTTTTTAAAGTTTTATGATTTGTTTATAGGCAAAACATCCTCGCTCATCCACTTCGCACGAGTGCAACCTATGCGGCTACGTTGTCAGGTAAGACTGTTTGATTAGTATGCTTATCATAGGTCGAATAGCTACGTTACACAGTTTCAAAATGCGGTCAGGTTTTTTTGATTTTCGGGAATTTTCGGTTCAAATGCGCTCAGGTATTCAAAAAAAACTCCCATATACGGTCAGGTTTTTCGATTTTTCGATAATTTTCGGAACAAAATGCGGTCAGGCTTGGTTGTTCATAACGTACTTTTCGACCTATGATGCTTATCATACGTGGGCACCACTGCCGCTAGCGGCAATACACCCCCGATTTTTGGCACCCGACCCCCCCCCCCCCCGATTTTCCAAAAAAATCACTCAAAATGACGTATAAATGCTCCATTTTTTGCTTCCGATCCCCCGATTTTCATTTCCAGCGGCAATGCCCGTCCACGTATGATGCTTATTGCAATTTTACTTTTATTTCAAATTGTTCTGTTATGCTTACTGTAAATCAATAATCATTACATAGTTATTGGACAAATTTCAATTGTGAAAAGTTCTTGCCACTTTTGACAATAATATACTTTATGCGGTGGAAAAAAGATGATTGTAGATGAGTTGATAGGTAGTGACGAACTTATTCTAAGAACTAACTACGCGATTTATAAACTGTTAAACCGCGAACATGTTAGAAGGCATTGTACTTCATAACCTCTTTTATGTAGAGAAAGGAAGACATGTAACAATACTGCAACAGCAATGAAAGGTTGACAAAGGTCTCAAAACACGTTTCTTTCTGTCTTTTCCAACTCATAAAGTATATTATTAAAGTATGTTATTACAATACGTAATATTTGTTTTTGTCAGGAGTAACTTGCTCCTGAAGCGCCTGGAGCACATCCGCGAGCACGCGTCCCGCAAGCGCTTCTCCTGCAAGCTGTGTCCGTACGAGACGGAGGAGGTACCTGAGGTAAGTATGGCCCGTATAATGACAAATCTATTGTAAACACCGAGAGAACGGATGTGGAAAAGTAATTCGTTCATGTTTCTGGTGGGGTGTTAAAATCTTGGAAAAGTAGATGGAAAAGTGAAAAGTAGTATTAATTTTGTGATTGTAAAAGCAGTTGGAAAGTAGCATACACATCGTAATTGACGATCTTTTTGCAATAAAAACTCTTTACGCTAGTGTTGGATTACTACTTTTACAATCACAAAATTAACACTACTTTTCATTTTTTCATTCTACTTTTACAAAAATTTTACACCACATGAACAATGTGAAACATAGGTCGAATAGATAGGTTCTCGGGATTCAAAATGCAGTCACATTGTGAAAACATGGGAATGTCATTGTGGACGCTCTCGTACAAATAAATCATGAGATTTTTATACGCGCAATAACATAGTCACCTTTATCCTTTTTCTCCCGTTTATCAGATGTTACTTGATGGAATAAATAAGTAAATCTTGTTGTCTTTGGTGATGTATTATATTTACAAAATGCTTTTGATCTTTGATCTTTCCCCTTCAAATTGTATTCTCTTCAGGTGATTGCGCACATGCGAGATGCCCATAAGCGATACGGGACCTGCTATCAGGTACGGTAGATAACGGTAGACGATGATTCTTTCGTTTGGGTTACTGTAGGCTACGGTATCTTATTGTATTTGTTGAGTACGGTAGGACGTGGGCATGGATTACATAATTTCTTTGATAAGATATTTATCATTTAAGAATAAATTTAAAGTGACGTTTTTCATGGAAATTTAGTGGGAATGATTCGGTGCATTCAGTATAGTGATAATAGTATATTTAAATTTTAAAATATTAAAATATACAAAAATATATTTAATTCATTATAATCAACTCAGGATCAGCTCAGCAAGGGTCTGAAGGAGGAATGGGACTCTCTCATGCACCAATGCTTCCCTTTTGTTTACGGCACGACGAAGGGATTTAAGGTACCATCACCTCGGAATATTTTATTTTGTCTTGTTCATACATGGGCGGGCATTGCCGCTGGAAATGAAAATCGGGAAGGTCGGGTGCCAAAATCGGGTAGGTTTGACACAAAAATGTCCTTTTCAAGTGAATTTTGCCCAAATCGTTTTCAATTTTTTCAGTGAATTTTGGTTTAATCGGGTGGGTTTTGGTGCCAAAATCGGGAGGGTATTGCCGCTAGCGGCAATGCTGTCCAAGTATGGTCTTGTTTATCATACACAAATTATCATATTATCATTATCATTATTTATCACTTGATGTAATAAAGAATAAATAAATAAATGCATCAGAAAGATGTTCCAACAATGATAAAACAGTGTTCCGGTGTGTTCAAATCGAGCCTAACTTGAATGCACTACTGTAATCTTATACCGTAACCAGTTCGAAGTATTCGTAATACTCTCGTTTCTCGTTTCTCCAAGATGCGATAAATATATTTTTATTATTATTATTATTATTATTTATTTTATTATATTGCAGAAGCGTGGTCGACCGAGCAAGGACCTCGTTCCGATAGATGCAGTGACCGCGGACGTGCTGCTACCCGCTGCCAAGACCAATAAGTGTAAAATGTGTAAATCTCGGGTCGAGGTACGATCAGTTTGCGATCATACATTTTCAGTGCCCTCGCTATTGTTTTTATATAGAGGGTCTCTTTTCGAAATATAGTGGGTAGATTTAGAAAAATCGTTATTTTTTGCTTAAATTGTAATCTTTCGCACAATAAAATGAGCCTTATGTAGTGGTTCAATCCTGGAAATGAGATGTATATAGTGGGTCGATCCTCACATTGTGAGGGTATGACAGATGCAATCATGCCTACCGTAACCCAATCTATCTTCATGCCTACCGTAACCCAATCTATCTTCATGCCTACCGTAACCCAATCTATCTGTTCAGGAGACGGAAGTGGTCGCTCATGTGCTCGAAAAGCACAAATTCTGCACTGAGCTGTACGTCTGTGACGTTTGCCATCATCTAGCTGATAGCAAGGTACTGTAGTGTCCAAGCCCGAGTAGTCGAATGAGATGGGCGGAGATTATATCATCAGTGGTGTCCAAGCCCGCACACTTTAATGTGCGGAGTTGGCATCCTTATATAAAGGGCTATATATGGGAAGGGATAGCAGACTATTTAGGTCACTTGTTGATTCTCTACTAATAGGGACCCATGGCCTAGTGGATAACAGGTCAGCCCAACAACCGATCGGTTGGTCGGCATGCAGGTTCAATCCCCAGCCAGGGTTAGCAAAAATGAACATCAACCCATCTTAACCATATGTTTTGCTCTTTGTTGTGCAGGTCTTCATTCCCTCTCCCTACGCTATTGTGCGACGCGTGCTAGAGATGTCTTTAAAAAGAGATGCTATCGCAAAGTGATTTTTTGTTTGTTTGTGGGATGTTCTTGAAATAAGTGCATGTTTTGTTTTTTTATTAATAATTTATTTAAAACAATAATATATTTATTATTTTTAATCAATAATTTTAGGAATCGATGGTTGATCATTATCGATCGGGTCATCTCATGATTCGTGAACCGAGAGTACTATCGGATGAAGTACTGTCTGCACTCATCCTACCATTGTTCTACTCGTGAATGTACCGTAGCCTGATGTCCTTGATTACGGTATTCGTGGAAGCTACAGTATCCCTGGAACACTAGTACCGTAATCTTTGAAGCTATTGTATCAGATTATTGTATCAGTCGTATATGATAATGCCCTTGAGTTTTAGTGAGATCCACATTACAGTATCCTGGTACGGTAACATACAGTGTCATGATGCATATAATATTTGTAAATCGCTTTAGCTCCATTTGTAATTAATGTGCTTCCATATCGTTATATACTTTATCCATTATTGTATGATTGTTAAAAAAAAGAATATAGATTGATGCTTTGTGTGAGATATCTTGCCTTCTTTAACGTGTATGATTCGTGTATAATTAATTGCTTTGCTCTAACATGACTTGTTTCCTTCTCAGGTACATTGTAGTTTATTGATTCTAGTTACCGTATTCCTTGTCTTTTTGCATTTGTGTTACAGTATAAATGACATTGGTGATCTATGGTCGATCCTTGAATACATTTCATTTCATGGTTACTCGGAAGAACGATGTATCCACTATTACTGTATCAGACTACGATTACTGTATGAGACGATTACTGCATATACTATTCAATAGTAACAATCCCACTCAGAGCCGGCAAGTCGAGACCGTGGATTAGTATAGAGAGGTACTAGAGAGGAAGAGTGTGAGAGAGAGGCAGACGCAATGTTAGAATATTAGGAACACGCACTCTCCATTGCACGCATATCCGCTCTTTTTGAACCAAACAACAATCTGTTTGTATTTCTTATTCTTATTCTTATTCTTTATTCCATCGTAGTATATGTGACATTAAAAACGAATGACAGAGGGGTTGATTGATGTCCGTCGCTTAGGTAGCGATATCGGTTTAGGGTGGGGGTACAGTGGCAGTTTGGGAGCAACTGGCGAATCTTAGAAGAGTATATTTTTTGTATATTTTTTGTTTATTCTTTCCGGCTTTAATCTTATCCCCTCTTAACTCTGCCCTATTCACTTTGATCAATTTTGACGTAGTGTTTCATGGTTAACTTCATTGAAAAGTTCTATAAAATTCAATCGTCTTTCGATTTGACCTTGATTCTATGCCCTTCCAGTAGCCTTCACAAATATGGCATCAGCGAAGGCGCGTCTGCATGCCACCAATCGATTTCTGCTCGTGAAGTTGACGAGAAGCATGGTCGTTGAGGAGATTGTGGCTCGATTGGTGAGTCTTCTTGTTTTGAAATATATATTTATTTATTTATTCCATCACATATAATGAGCAGGGTGAAATGTATAAGAGTCAATAATCAGTCAATGAAATTCCCCTTTACCCATTTACCAGAATTTTGGTGTTGTATGAAAGATGGAGTGAATTGATATTTTTCTGGGACCATTTTTAAGTATCAGATAGATATGGGTTATGCATCGTTACAATTGCCTTACGTGTCTGCGTCGTAACCTCCGCCGTAACGACGGAGACGCAACGGAGGCGGTTACGGCGTAGGCACGTAAGGCAACTGCAACGATGCATTAGCCACCTTTGTGTGATTGATAATATTGTTTTCAAAACTATGTCAACGAAGATGGAAAGGAATTGGATAGAGAGTGTGCAAAATGTATTAAATACATAGTGAAACATATTCGAGTTCGTTGAATAACTGCCCGCTCACGCAGAGTGAAACATGCGTATGCCGAAAAGTATGTTGCAAAGTACCAAGACTGACCACATTTTGAGCCAAATTTGCCAAAAACCGATAACCAAGCTATTCGAGCTATGGAAACAATGAAGAAAGAATGAAGAACACTGAGTATGTTACATACTTGCAGGTGGTTTAAGAAAATATCGCCGGCATAACTACATATCCCCCTCTTTACTTCGATATCATATCCCCTTCGAAGGCGATGTGATCGTTTTTGACAGTTTTTTTGTATAATGACGCAAATTTACTTCCATACGTAGGAAGCTACCCATTAGGCAACTCTAGTTTTTCGCAGAGCGTTAAGCATAATATCGCAAGTAATATACTGTAATTCGCAGTTAAACTTCCCGGGTGTAGTCATAGGTCGAAAAGTATGTTAAAAAGTACCAAGCCTGACCGGATTTTGAGCCAAAATTTCACAAAAATCGAAAAACGTGACCGGATTTTGAGTCAACTTTGCCAAAGATCGAAAAACCAGACCGGATTTTGAAAACCGATAACTTAGCTATTCGACCTATGGGTGTAGTGTAGTACTATCAGTAATGATTCAATAATACAGTGGCACAATAACTCGAATAATAAATAGACAATTTCCATTTGAGAGCTCATTCGGACTTTTCAGAGCTCGTTCGGATTCGCGTCCATTACTCCTGTGGACTGTGGAGAACGAGAGGAGTCGGGAGATGAGGATGAAGATAGAGTCACGAACAATGATGGTGGAGAGGATATAAAGAATGGACTCGTTAGTTCCGCCACGACTTCGACTATGTCTCATGAAACGGTTGGTATTCATACAATATCAGACAAATATCTATAAACTTTTGGGCACTTCGGTTTCTGGACAACCCTCCCCCTCACTGGGGGATGATGTGTAAGATTAGATAGATTTAAAAATGGGTAGGCTGCAAGACCTGAAAGCCTTTTGTCTACTGTATACAGAACAACATCAAGCAATTGCTGACGAAGTATTGAGCGAGGACTTCGTGCGTTATCTATGTCTATTTTCTGAATTCTCTTTCATGATTCACTACTCGAAAAGGATGAAGTGTAGCGGCTTTGATTTTGAATAAAGTCTTCAGTAGCTGATCACAAGAAGATGAACGAAGAATTATTTAAGATATAAATACCCCTTGTATGGGACCTCAGCACGCCCAGACTAATCAGTCGTTTAGTGGCAACCATTCCCTCCCCTATGGTTCTGTGCTTGATAAAGGTCGATAAACTGTAACTGTAAACTGTATACAGAACAATGTTTCGTTTAGCATTAACGAAATCATATTGATTTACTGTTTGTTTAGAATTCGTGCCAAGACCCGACCACTCCTCTTCACGATGATCAATTGAATGGGAACATCGATCTACCCCACAGTAAGTATCGATCGATTGTTGATTTTGATTATTGATTAACCGAGCTTGATCATGGAATGATATCTTAGATGGTGTTCAAAAGTTGCGAAATAAGAAGTGGAGAAAGTTGCCTCGTTTTACACAGTCTTACGCGCGTTTATATTTGTCTTTATATATCAATTAGAAATAACAGTCTACGGGATAGATTAAATCTTGCTGTGATATTTGAATTTTAAGAAATTAAGATGATCTTAGTCTCTTATTTAATAATAAAGGATGATCTTTGATCTTTGCAGGCAGCCACGCTCTTGACACCATCAACCAAGTGCCATCCTCAAGTTACGCGACCGTAATCAAACAGGAGGTATCGATTATTCTTTTCTCAACCGTTGTTATATTTGTTTCTTATAGTAATCCTAGTTCTTTCTACAGTAACCCCATTTTGATCTGATAGATACAGTAACCCATATATCGTCTTACGATTACAGTAGCCCAAAGTCTTACAGCTATAATAGACCCATGAACTGTTGTTGCAATGATTTGACGGATACAGTAACCCAAATATCGTTTTATGATTACAGTATTCTAAAGCCTTGCGGCTTGCATAGACCTATCTGAATATCAATTGATTATAGGAGGCTGATATGTTCGATACTGATCGTATCAAGTCTGAAGTTATGGAGATGGATTTGATGCAGAAGGACTGGAACGTTGATGGTCTTGAAAACGACCAAAGCCGGGAGCCGGGAAATAGCGTGTCCGCGACCGGTGGTGTGAGAAAGACAACGGTAGTCGAGTATCTCCAGTCATTAGACGCCATCGGTGATGCACGAAGAATTCCGGTAGAAGAGGCACCGAGTACGTCGCAGTGCTTGGTTGAATCGACTCTGAACCGCCATGGATACCCCGTATCATCCAGGAATGTGGGTGATTACTGTAATCTTTAGGCGGTGTTATTACATTTTCAAACGTGTGCGCACGTCCACGTGCGTTTTACTAACTGAAAAACGTACGTGGACGTGCGCCCGTTTTGAAAACATAACACCGCATTATAATAATAATAATTTATCAACGCCCGAGGCGCAACAGCAATTGAATGAACAATAGGTGGTAAAATATGATTGACGACCCGCATTACAAGTTTTATTTAAATGAGGAACTATTTTGAGTGAATAGTGTGCGCTCAATGCATAGGTCGAAAAGTACGATGCAAACTGCGAAGCCTCACCGCATTATGGATTTTTTTGTGAAACTCTGAAAACCTGATTTTTCAAATCTGTAACATAGCTGTTCAACCTATGGCTCAATGTTCGCACTACCTGACTCCAGTTTTGTCTTATAGTAAGTAGCGAGCGAAAAGTAATTTACTTTTTGTTTATGCATGGTATAGCGAAACATTCAATAAATATTACTTTTAAAAAATAAAACATAAATAAATAAAACTTTGTCGATCGATACGATGGTTTTTAAAAGGAATAAATAATTCTTTTTTTTAGAAGGATCCCAACTATCAATGCTGTCGGTTGTGCAGCTATTCCATTCAGTGAGTATCATTGTAGATTTGTTTTTTTTTTGTTGTTAAATAATCGATTCAAAGATCTGGCAGATTTTGGCGGACAATTATGCTCATTATTCGATGTACATAAATTACCAATTATAATTGAACGCTGTCACTTGCAACTTTCTCACGTAGATCGTCAATCAATAGTACCAAAATCAATCAATAACTACCGTAGCCTATGCCTGTCTTTTCCAGCAAAGATCTTATCCAAATGCACGCCCGCATGCATGCCTCACGCAAGCAGTACCGCTGTCAGTACTGCGTCTACGATGGAAATGATCCCATGGAGGTTGGTTTGTTTATTTATTTATTTATTTCCATCAAATATAAAGTGCTGGATAGAGACGTGAAGATGGTATCTTCTTGGTCTCAATTTTTTTAGAATTAATTAATTGGATATAGTCAATTAATTTAATGTAGACTAAATAGAGTTTGTTAATTAATTTTATACAAACATAGGTCAAAAAGTATGTTACAAAATACCAAGCCTGACCGGATTTTGAGCTAAAATTTCACAATAATCGAAAAACCTGACCGGATTTTGAGCCAACATTTTGCAAAAATCGAAAAACCTGACCGGATATTGAAAACAGATTACCTAGCTATTCGACATATGCATACAAACGATGGAATCATAGGTCGAAAAGTGCATTGCAAAGTCTGTCCGATTTTTGGATTTTTTTTGTGAAAACCAGACCGCATTTTGCAAATCTGTTACGTAGCTCCCCTCGTACAAAACAAGTGATTTTTACGGACAATATGAATTATTTGCGCCATACATGGGCACCGACATGGAGGTGCACCCTGTACAATAAGGTTTTTCGAAAATTTGTGGAATGCCCCCCGTAAAAATGTCATTTAGGTAAAATTTTTGAAACAAAATAGTGAAGGCCCCCTGTAAAATTAATCATTTTCGTTCATATGCCCCCTGTAGAATCGAGCTCCACGTACCCCGCCCATGTATGATTTGCGCTTTCAGGTGTACTCGCACATGGACATCATCCATCGTGACCGACCCCGGGTGGGATGCATCGACACGTGCGACGTTAAGCTGATGGTATCAATTTGAACTCTCCGAGCTGGCAATGCTCTCTCTCTCTCTCTCTCTCTCTCTCTCTCTCTCTCTCTCTCTCTCTCTCTCTCGCGTCCTTGGTCTACGAGAGAGCGTTGCCAGAGCGGAGGATTTCAAATTAGCTCGGGGTGTGCCTCTTTTGGAGTATAGTTTGTTGGAACTTTTTCGGTTTCTGGCCACCCCCTCATCACCCCCCCCCCATTTCGATCTTTTCGATCGACAAATCTTGAACGGTAATTCACCACCACAACCGAGAAGAGGGTCGGTACTACGCAAAATGATTGGGAGAGGAGAAAGAGAGGGGGGGGGGGTGGCCAGAAAAAGAAGAAGTACCAGTTTGTGAACGTTTCGTCCCGGAAACAGAACTTGTAATACTTGGGGGGGGGGGGGGGGATTTACTGATTGAGAACACGGATAAAATAATCATAAATATCAACGTTCCTTTGTTTCTTAAGCTATATTTGCCATACATGGAGCTTGATCTTTCATGGGGCATCCGAACACAGCTTTTCGATAGCGGTCATGGTGTAGCAGAGAAAAAGGTAGAGCGAAAAAGAGAGGGATCACGCAAAAGTGAGAGAGCACAGACGATGAGAGTTCATCATGGTGCAGTTATACCGTAATTGTATTTTGCCAAATTTTCAATGCGCGCTCCCCTGTGTTAGAGAAACGCTGTGCGATCAGAAAATTGTTTAAAAAAGGTTGATTTTACACGGGGTATTAAAATTATTTTAAAATTCGCCTAAATGTGATTTTTTACAAGCCGCATCCCACGCAATTTTCGCTAATGCATCGTTACATTTGCCTTACGTACCTCAGCCGCAAAACGGAGACTTATACGTAGACTCTGCAAAATGTAAATTTCGATCATTTTGGCATATATGGAATAGAAATGATATGATATTTATCCCAAAATTTTGTTCGAAATTCACACTCTGTAAAGTTTACGTGGACGTCTCCGTCGTTACGGCATCATACATTGCCATACCCTCGCAGTGCGAGGATTGACCCACTATATAAGACCCATTTTAGGCCACTTGATAAAAAAAAATTAAGCTAAAAATGACGATTTTTAAGCGAAAATAAAGAATTTTGTGAATCAACCCACCCTATTTCGAGAATTGACCCACTATATAAAAATAGACGGCGAGGGTACCGAAAATGTATGTTACAGCATAGGCACGTAAGGCAAATTTAACGATGCATATGCGCTTATGTTACAGAGGGCTGTGATCATAATCATTTATCGTTGGCACTCATCACCCTCCTGCTGTATGGAGAATATAATAATGATGAGAATTTATTCCTTCAATGGAACACATCGGGGATGGGATATATCTGTTAGATAAGTCTGTTGAAGGATGTCCGTCGCCAAGGCGAATCGTTGAGATATGGGGGGGGGGATGGGGTTAGAAAGAAGGCAGTAGGATATCTTTCTTATAGTAACATTTCGCGAAGTAATATGTGCCTCACGTACAATCGTATGCTTCAGATGGAATGGGAGCGTCTTGAAGGAGAGTGCTTCCCTGACATTCGTAAGAATCCGCCAAGAGGTAATTCTTTGTCGATGTTCTATCGTAGCCATAGTGTACAATCCATAGGTCGAATAGCTAGGTTATCGGTTTTCAAAATCCGGTCAAGTTTTTTCGATTTTTGGCAAATTTGGCTTAAAATCCTGTCAGGTTTTTCGATTTTTGTGAAATTTTTGCTCAAAATCCGGTCAGGGTTTTCGATTTTTGTGAAATTTTGGCTCAAAATCCGGTCAGGTTTTTCGATTTTTGTGAAATTTTGGCTCAAAACCCGGTCAGGGTTGGTACTTTGTAACATACTTTTCGACCTATGCAATCACCCAAAATTTACCCAGATTTTCAATTAACGGGCCCCGAAATGAATATATATGAATGCACAAACTAATAGAGCGGCATAATAATATATTCGTTATTTGCAGTAGCCAAGCGACCGCCGACTGCTCCATTTCTCATTGGACGATCGAAATTGGGCAAGAAGGACGTGCCTGTAAGTGATACAGTATTTGAGCGAAAGTATTGACAAGGGAACTACTTACCCTTACCACTTTTTTCTCTAATTTTATTATTCTGTCGTAAATCTACCTGGCTTCTTTAAAGTTATATCAAAAGTTCCACATTCGCATTTTAAGTCCCTTTTCGGGCTTCTGAAAAGAGCCCTTTTAGGACTTTTTAGGCTTTTTTGTACCTTTTTGTTTCTTCTTTTTGTGCATTTATGGCACTTTTTGGGCATTTTGCCTGCGCCTTTTTGGTCTCTTTTTGGCAAATCCAGTACATTTTTGAGAGACCCGAAAAATGGAATTAAAAGAAGAAGAATGTGGAACTTTTGACATAACTTCTTAGATACCTTATTCGATGTAGATTTACGCCAGGATATCAAAATTAGAGGAAAACGTGGTACGGTTCCCTTGTGAGACCCCCCCCCCCCCAAATGTCATAACTTCTTCATGCTCAAGCTACAGTACCCAGATTTATGGAGGACCTAGGCCATTTACCTAGAAATAAATAAATAATTAATAATTCATTGTCAACATAAATCGTTTAAAAAATATTATGAATTATTTTGAATTATGAATACCTCGTTCGACGAACATTTTGTGCCAACGTGCATTTCACGCATTGAACGCTCAAATTGAATCGTTTAACTGTCATCTTTTCTCGTTTCTGATTTTTTGGGTACACATTTGAGAGACAAACAATAATTTTTTAATGCTCATTGCGTGTCAGGTTAGAAGCAAATTTGAAATTTCTATTTTCACAAAGCCGAAACGTCGAAAACAAATTGTATTTGACATGCTGTTTTATCGTATAATGAGTGCGGAGAATTGACAACGCCCCGATGTTCTGTTCAAAATTAACGATGAAAAAAGGCGTGTGTCATTCATTGTGAAGGGGGGATTGTCAGTTCCTCATGTGAAAACAAGCAGCATTTTGTTTTCACATGAGGAACTGATAATAATAAAAAAAGACTTATCTAACAGATATTCCCCATCCCCGATGCGTTCATTTGAAGGAATAAATATTATTATTATTATTATTATTATTATTATTATTATTATTATTATTATTATTATTATTATTATTATTGTTTTCAGCATGAAACGTCGTCGAGCAGCGTGTCGGCAACGAGTGTTGTTCGGGATCGAAAGAATCTTGGTTCGTTTCTCTTTGTACGAGAATAAAACTGTACGACCGGCTGCGAATCACAGCGTTTCGCGATCGGTCATGGTGTGACAGAGAAAGGGTAGAGCGACAAAGAGAGAGAGTCGCAAAAGTAAGAGAGGCAGACGACGATGGCAGGCGGCAAAAATTTTTGAAATAATATTTTACTTTGTTTAAAATGATAATTAGCAATTCAGACACATTATTTTTATCGGAAAATTGATAACATGAGTCAAAAACGCATCAACCGAGGTCTGAGACGTGAAAATTATGATGTAATAATTTTTGACAATAAGCTGTGAATGTTTTGGTATACGGTAGGATTTTCTACCGTACAGCACATCCACACTAAACAGTGCTCATGGCGTCGCTAAATTGTTTATTTGTTCATTTATTTATTATTATTATTATTATTATTATTATTATTATTATTATTATTTGCAGTAACTAAGCGACCGCCGTCTGCTCCACTTCTCATTGGACGATTGAAATTGAGCAAGAAGGGCGAGTCTGTAAGTGGAAACTCTCTCGAATATAGTGTTATCTTCGCTTGTTTTGCTTTCCAAGAAAAAAATGCTTACAAGGGAACCTTTTGGTCTCGTTTTCATCACATGAAATGGCAATAGCATGACTGAAAGAAGTCTTTGATGCTGATTAAGAATCCGTTTTAAAACGGCGCCCAATCGGCCTGAGCTTCGAGAAAATCGATAATGAAATTTGGGGGGTCGATTTGAAAATTCGCGAGGTCTCCTACACAACAAATCCCGATGGGTTCGCTAACTCATCTATCGAACACGAAACCAACTGGCCGTGTAGTGTAGTGGATAAGGTGTCTGCATTCACTTTTGGCTGTCAGAGGTTCGATCCCCCTTGCAGCAGTTTTCTTTTGCAGATTTTGTTCTTGCCGAAAAATTAAAATGTTTTACTGTGATTAAGAAATCAGTAAATAGAACACACTTTATCGCTAGCTCTATATCTTATTTACCTCATCTTTATCTATGAGGCCGTTTGTGTAAGAGTCGGGCAAATCTGGGACAGGCCAAAAATTTTGATAACCTCAAAACTTGTGTATAGGGGACCATGCTGATGAAGATAAGCATAGTCATTTTAGCTCCAGTGGTCCCGTAACGCCTGGGCGGGATTTCGGTAAAATCATCTTTAACTCGAAGCATGGAGATGATGATGGCTTGAGCGAGCTTCCTATCTTTTCGAGTGGCGTCAGAAGGATCCAACGATGGAGGGTAGAATTCTGCGAGAAGGGCAACGACGATTGAAAGTGTGATCGTCATGATATAGGATGAATAAGAAGCACAAAGGCCTTTTAATGGCATATAAGAGAGTGCAAGCAAGCATCAAAGAGAAACTCAATCGATAGTGATCTAAACAAAAAATCTTGAACAGTTGATCTTGACAACTACAAAATCAGCAAAAGAAAACTGCTGCAAGGGGGATCGAACCCCTGACAGCCAAAAGTGAATGCAGACTTATCCACTACACTACACGGCCAGTTGGTTTCGTGTTTGATAGATGAGTTAGCGAACCCATCGGGATTTGTTGTGTAGGAGACCTCGCGAATTTTCAAATCGACCCCCCAAATTTCATTATCGATTTTCTCGAAGCTCAGCCCGATTGGGCGACGTTTTAAAACGGATTCTTAATCAGCATCAAAGACTTCTTTCAGTCATGCTATTGCCATTTCATGTGATGAAAACGAGACCAAAAGGTTCCCTTGTTAGTCTAGAGTACTGTGAACACCGGACCAGTCCAAAAGGGGGGGGGGGGGGAAATAAGAACTACACGAAGGAAATGGCCCTTTATACTAGACTTTCTCTGAAGTAGTAACGACCGAAAGTATAGAGGTTTTTGCCCAAAATGTCATATCTTCCTTCGTTTTCTATCTATAATACCCAGATTTATGGAGGAGCAGTTAGATGCAGGCAAAACAATAAAAAATGAGATTTATCTGACATGGATTCGTTTTCTTCCGTCAAAACTGGTCCAGACCTTCTCCAAATACGGTGAATTCAATGTTTAAAGTTATTTTGACCCTTTCCTGTATCGAAGATGAGCTTGTCGTTGATGACTGTAGCAAGGTATGACATTTTGGAAAAAAACTCGATACTTTTGGTCGATATTGAATAAGCACTGATCGGTGGAGTCCTATGTAATGCGTACTGCATCATTTGTCTCAGCGGAATATGAACATTCTCGATAATAATAATAACAACAATAATAAAAACAATAATAATAGTGACAGTAATAATCATGAGTTGTTTAAGAATAGAAAAAAGCCCCCCTGTGGAACTTGAAGTACACTTGTTAAAATTTCAACCGTGCTATACTGTACACATTGATTCCTCATTCTGATTCCAACATAAATCATTAAAACATTATTATGAATAATTTTGAATTATCACTGCCTCGTTCGACAAACATTTTGTCTTTCACGCATTAAACGTTCAAATTGAATCGTTTAACTGTGATTTTATTTTAACTTTTTTTTCTGTTCAAAATTGAAAAAAAAACATATGAAAAAAAGCGATTTTCAGTTCCTCATGTGAAAACAAGCAGCATTTTCAGCATGAAACGTCACCGAACAGCGTGACGATAACGAGTGTTATTCTGGAGCGACCGCATCTTGGTTCGTATCTCTTTGTACTGTCTGCGAATCTGCGCATCTGACTGGCTGTAGACAAAAAGAACAATATTTTTTGAAAATTCTTCACGAAATTCCATTTATTCTCTGCACTACATTTTTTGTGTAGCGTTTCGAGAGCGGGTTCAAAAACGGATAAAGGAAGCAGAGCGAACATCGGAATGTGCTCCTAAATGAGAGAGTGTAATCTCTTTTGTCTCATATCTCTTGTGACAGTTGAACTTTTCATGCCAAATGCCTTTTCCAGTTGAGGCCATCACTTATGATCTCATTGATGAGGATGTAGTTTCTGCGATTCGTGAGAAGGCCGGAGCGAAAAGTGAGGTGTTCGCCAGACTATTGGAGACAGCCCTCTTCGAAGACTCACCCGAGAAGCTTGTTAACGTCGCCGCCCGTGCTCTGCCCGAGTCCTTTGAAAAAATTGCCTTTATTCGTCAGTGTCTACGCGCCTTCTATCCCTGTTCCACTGAAAGGGCAGAGACAATTCAATGGTCCACTGCTTGCAGTAGGATCAATTCCTACATTGCCAAAAAACGCAACCTTCTCGATTCACAAACGCAATTGTAGCCACTCTTTTGTGAATCGGCTGTTCATTTTTGCCCCTTTTCGTCTCTGTGAATGCCCACGATCGATCTCGTTCTCATTTCTAGATTTATTTGTGTTAATAATGATTAAAGAAGGATAAAATGATTTTGAGCGCCTACTCCGAACACAATGAATACTTTTCTTAGGGTGAATTCGACTAATTGAACATGTACATGCTCTATAAACTAAAAGCCAACGGTATCTTGAGTCGGGAAAACATAAATTGAATCGAAATTTGTAGCTAACCTGCATGAAAAAAAATTAAAGTGAGCATCAAAATATCCAATTTGAACGTTTCGGCGTGAAACACACGTTATCAAATAAACTGCCGAACGAAGTAGACTCAACTGATTTAGCTCTGATTCTTTTGTACCTGAAAAATTAATAAAGCTTTTCACAGTTTGTTTACAATTAAAAAAAACTTTTAAAAAATGTGCTTGTCCTTGAACATATTGAAGCTTACTCCAAGAAGTAATATCAAAATAATGTATTGTAATCAATTTCATTTTCAACGTATAAAATATATTATTATTATTATTATTATTATTATTATTATTATCATTATTTTGTATTAATTTCAGTTACCCTCAGCTGTGCTCGGCGAAACGGAAGCCACTCCCACTTCTTTGACGTGCAAACTGTGCAATTTATATGTTGAGGTACAGAAACGCTTTTTTTGGTTCCTCCCCCCAAATTTTTTTGGATTTTAAGCTCAACTGGAAACCTGACAATATCGATTGATAATTTATTCTTTATGGTGTCTAGACGACCGAAACACCCTGGAGCACGTTATTAACCTGATTATTGTATCAATATTTTCTAGTAATACTATTAATGTGCATGTAAAACATATTTTTTACATTTTGAATAATTAAAGGTTTTTTTAGCACGCCCTGCTCTTTGATCATATCGTCGTGAAGCACAACTTCCGCAATTCGCCCTACGCATGTGGGCACTGTAGCTTCCTTCATAATAACAAGGTTTGGTCACATCAAAATGTTTATGTTGTTACAGAGATCAAAGATCAATTTTCTTTTTTTTTGTTTTTGATCGTAGATCATCTCTGACAAGATCATTTTCTGGAGATCAATGTTTGAATGATTTTATGTTCAGGACAATATGTTTGAACACTACAAGAAAACGCATGAAAAGAATAAGTCGGACCAACTGAAAAAGTTACCCTTGGAAAACTACTCGAAGAAACTCATTCCACGGTTCTTTCCTGATTGTGAGTGTTTTTTGCAGTATTTTTCTGATATTGTGAACTGACTTATAACGATTTTGACATTTTGTTATTGTATATCAAGCTAGAAAGACACGGGGTATACCAGCGAATAAAGATCAAAGATCAATTTTTCATTCTAGAATTTGACGATCTAATTCTTGTTATTATTGAGAGTACACTGGCTGTGCAGTGTTTGCCAATACTCTCACTCTATATACTCTGCATGGGTGCATGGTTCAATACATATCTGTAATATATCTGTAAGGTATCTGTAATAGTACCTTCGATGTGTGCCGTTTCTTGCAATTATTAACTACTTGTTTTTGTTTTAGATAAGGAAGAGCCTCCAGCGCAAGTGAATATGGAACAGCAAGAAGGAATATGAGAAGATTTATCGGGAGGCGGTCATTTCGCCAACGGATCATAAATCGGTTAGTAGATGGCCTATGGCAACAAAAGTTGTACCATTTTTATCAGTTGGGGTGTACGGTATTGGACTACCGTCAGGAATCGCGCGAACTGATTTTTTTCAGTCGACCCATGACCCTGGGTTCATGGCTGTAAATTGTAGAAGTCGAAAAATTCATGATAGTCCGAGACCAAATGCTAGTTGTAATTATATCAACAGTGAGCCAACTTTTATCTTTCTGGATACCGCAACCCAGACTACCGTAATCAAACCGGGATTTGCCGTGAATTTTACTATAATATTGTAGGGTACGGCAGCTAGATTACGGTAGTTCGGGTTACGATATCCAGAAAGATAAATGTTGGCTCAATATTGATATAATGGTAACTAGTATGATAACAATGGTACAACTTTTGTTGCCACAGGCCATCTCCTAACCGATTTATGGCCCGTTGGCGAAATGATCGCCCCCCGATTTATCAATATGTTTATGTTAATTGTTGTAGATATTTTATCAAATAATATATATTTACACTTGATTGTATCTCGATTAGAGAATAAAGAAGAAAGATTGAGAAATAGGAAAAATCAATTATCATAAACAAGTGTTTTTTTCTGGGGTTGTTGTAAATCTTTCAAGGCATAGTGAGAAAGATTATACAGATTTTCTTTGTTAGTGGTACCGAGCAATGACCTCGTTCCGATAGATGCACTAACCGAGAACGTCCTGCTACCCGCTGCCAAGACCAAGAAGTGTAAAATGTGTAAAACACGTGTTAAGGTACGATCAGTTTCATATATTTCCTGCACCCTCACAGTATTGCTTATTGTAGTGGATATATTTTCGAAATATAGTAAGTCGATTTCTAAAAAAAATCCGCTCAAATTGTAGTCTTTCGAATACAAAAATGAGCCTTATATAGTGGTTCAATCCTGGAAATAAACTGTATATAGTGGGTCGATCCTCACATTGTGAGGGTATGGCAATGTATGATTTGCGATCATGTCTACCGTAACCCAATCTATCTTCATGTCTACCGTAACCCAATCTATCTTCATGCCTACCGTAACCCAATCTATCTGTTCAGGAGACGGAGGTGGTCGCTCATGTGCTCGACCGGCACAAATTCTGCACTGAGCTGTACGTCTGTGACGTTTGCCACCATCTAGCTGATAGCAAGGTACTGTAGTGTCCAAGCCAGAGTTGTCTAATGAGATGGGCGGAGCTTATATCATCAGTGGTGTCCAAGCCCGCACACTTTAATGGGCGGAGTTGCCATCTATATATAAAGGGGTATATATGGGAAGGGATAGCGGACTATTTAGGTCACATGTTGATTCTCTTCTAATAGGGACCCATGGCCTAATGGATAGCAGGTCAGCCCAACAACCGATCGGTTGGTCGGCAAGCAAGTTCAATCCCCAGCCAGGGTTAGCAAAAATGAAACATCAACTCATATTAACTACATGTTTTGCTCTTTGTTGTGTAGGTCTTCATTCCCTCTCCCTACGCTATTGTGCGACGCGCGCTAGAGATGTCTTTAAAAGAGATGCTATCGCAAACTGATTTTTTTGTTTGTGGGATGTTCTAAAAATAAGTGCATTTTATGTTTTTTTATTATTAATAATTTATGTAAAACAATATTATATTTATTATTTTTAATCAATAATTTCAGGAATCGATGGTTGATCATTATCGATCGGGTCATCTCATGATTCGTGAACCGAGAATACTATCCGACGAAGTGCTGTCTGCACTCATCATACCCTTGTTCTACTCTTGAATGTACCGTAGACTGATGTGTTTGATTACGGTAGTCGTGGAAGCTACAGTATCCCTGGATAACTGATACCGTAGTCTTGAACTTACTGTATCAGACATACAGTAGTAAATGATCCTACGGTAGAAATGCGATTGGGAGTTAGTGAGATCCACATTACAGTATCCTGGTACGGTAAGATACAGTGTCATCATGCATATAATATTTGTAGATCGATTAGTTCCACTTGTAATACCGTGTTTCGATATCGGTAAAATACTGAATCCATTATTGTATGATTGTTTTTAAGGAGAATATATTCTATATAGATCGATCCTTTATGTTAGATATCTTGCCTTCTTTAACGTGTATGATTCGTGTATAATTTATTGCTTTGCTCTAACATGACTTGTTTCTGTCTCAGGTATATTGTAGTTTATTGATTCTAGTTACCGTATTCCTTGTCTTTTTACATTTGTGTTACAGTATAAATGACATTGGTGTTCTACGGTCGTACTTTGACTACATTTCATGGTTACTCGGATGATCGATGTATCCACTGTTACTGTATCAGACTACGATTACTGTATCAGACGATTACTGTATACTCCATTCATCAGTAACAATCTCACTCAGAGCCGGCAGGTCAAGACCGTGGATTAGTATAGAGAGTTGCTAGAGAGGAAGAGGGAGAGAGAGACAGACGCAATGTTGAGTATTAGGAAAACGCACTCCCCATTGCACACTTATTCGCTCTTTTTGAACCTTGCAAATCACGCATTCCGTTTCTATTTTTACATGTGTCTTTTTGTTTATTCTTTCCAGCTTTATACACATATCCTCTTAACTCTGCTCTATTCACTTTGATCAAGTTGGACGTAGCGTATCGTGGTTGATGTCATTGAAAAGACCCAAAAAAAAATTCCAATCGTCATTAGATTTATGCTTGAAGCTCTGTCCTTCCAGTAGCCCTCGCGTTCAGTCAAATATGACATCAGCGAAGGCGCGTCTTCACGCCACTAATCGGTTTCTGCTCGTGAAGCTGGCGAGAAACATGGTCGTTGAGGAGATTGTGACACGATTGGTGAGTCTTCTTGTTTTGATTTATTTACTTATTTATTCACTCAAATATAATGAGTAGGGGTGATATGTATAAGAGTCAAGAGTTTGATAATCAGTCATTCAAATTCCCCACATGTAACAGAATTTTGGTGTTGTATGAAAGATAGAGTGAGTTGATATCTTTCTGCAACCATTTTTTAAGAATCAGATATAGATGGGTTATGCATCATTGCATTTGCCTACGCCGTAACCTCCACCGTAACACCGAAGACTCAGCGGAGGAGCGGAGGAGGTTACGGCGTAGGCACGTAAGGCAACTGCAACGATGCATTAGCCACCTTTGTGTGATTGATAATATTGTTTTCAAAACTATGTCAAGGAAGATGGAAAGGAATTGGATGGAGAGTGTGCAAAATGTATTAAATACATAGTGAAACATATTCGAGTTCGTTGAATAACTGACCGCTCACGCAGAGTGAAACATATGTGGGCGGGCATTGCCGCTGGAAATGAAAATCGGGAGGTCGGAAGCAAAAAAAATGGAGCATTTATACGTCATTTTGAGTGAGTTTTTTTCGGAAAATCGGGGGTCGAATGCCAAAAATCGGGGGTGTATTGCCGCTAGCGGCAGTGGTGCCCACGTATGCGAGTGAAACATGAACATTCCGTACGTACGTACATACGTACAGATGTTTTTTTTCCATAACGTATTTTATATTCTTTACTTCGATATCATATCCCCCCATACGTGAGCGGTCTTGCCGCTAGCGACAAGACCCACCCGATTTTCTCAAACATCATTCAAAAATGACCCGCGAAGTGAAATTATTACATTTACATGCCCCATTCTTGCCTCCGACCTACCCGATTCTACTTTCCAGCGGCAATAGCCGCCCATGTATGATATCCCCTTCGAAGGCGATGTGATCGTTTTTGAAAGTATTTTTGTATAATGACGCAAATTTACTTCCATACGTAGGAAGCTACCCATTAGGCAACTCTAGTTTTTGCCAGAGTGTTAAGCATAATACCGCAAGTAATATACTGTAATTCGCAGTTAAATTTACCGGGTGTAGGTAGTGTAGTACTATCAGTAATGATTCAATAATACAGTGTTACAATCGAATAATAAATATATATATTTTCCATTTGACACCTCATTCGGACTTTTCAGAGCTCGTTCGGATTCGCGTCCATTACTCCTGTGGACTGTGGAGAACGAGAGGAGTCGGGAGATGAGGATGAAGATAGAGTCACGAACAATGATGGTGGAGAGGATATAAAGAATGGACTCGTTAGTTCCGCCACGACTTCGACTATGGCTCCTGAAACGGTTGGTATTCATACCATATAATATAAACTAGATCATTATAAAGAAAGAGGCAAAGGGAAAGACTAAATTTGGGTTGTGCGAGAAATTTTTAAGAAAAAAGCGAACCAATGTTTCGTGTATATTGTCTATATTGCCCTGAAATTTTGGGCTTGTAGGAATAATATTGAGCCGTTTTGGTTAAAAAATCTATGAACTTTTGGTTGATAAATTTTAGATTGCACAGATTTCAAAATAAGGGGTAGACTGCATGGTCTCAAACATACATTTTCATGCCCTCACAGTGTGAGGATTGACCCACTATATTCTGCTAATTTTCAGGGTCGACCCACTATATACAGCTTATTTTTATGTGAAAGATTACAAGTTAAGCGAAAAATAACGATTTTTCTAAATTGACCCACTATATAAAAATAATTCGGTGAGGGCATCGAAAATGTATGGTCTCAAAGCCTTTTGTCTACTGTATATAGAACAATTTTTTGTTTACATTTAAAGCAAATCATATTGATTTACTGTTTGTTTAGAATTCGTGCCAAGTCCCGACCACTCCTCCTCTTCATAATGATCAATTGAATGGGCAAATCGATCTACCCAACAGTAAGTATCGATCGATTATTGATTGTTATTATTCATCAACGGAGTTATGAAATAAGAAATGGAGAAAACTTGCATCGGTTTACACACTCTCTCACATCTATTTTTTCTCATGATTTTTTAAAGAGGGAGACCCTTGAGTTGGCATGACTGACTCCCGCCACGATAAGCATGTTGGCTCTTGTTATATTATATGGTAATTGGCGTAAGGGATAATGAGAAAATGAGAGAGGAAATTACAGGGTGCGCCATAATTACCCGGACTGATTTCACCATTATGATTCCTATGCATCCAATGCATATGCGCAACCCCTATTGTAGTATCATGATGAATGATCATTGGCCACTCCGTATGCAAGGTTTCAAGTCAGTTGGTCAAGTCTTCTAGTAATGAGGAAGTCATGTCAACAATGACCCATCATTCGCAAGTGTACAAGAACAGAGTGTCATCGTTCATCAGCTCGGCGTTCACGAGTCGGCTGTATCCGATACCGGTATCGTGTACCAAGATCTTGGTACTGACAAGGAACGTCGGGGCAGAGGTAGACGGATCTCTGTTTCCACCGCTACGAACCGAGATCGCATCCGAAAGATGTTGTTTCGAAACCACAAGTAGACCATCTGGAATCTCGATATCTCGAACACTTCCCTTCGTCATCTCCTCAAGTCTCAGCTGACTCTTCTCCGTTACAAGTACCGTAAACTGTATGAACCGAATAAGCGGCAGATCAAGCACCGCTGAGAACGGCACCGTCAACTGTTTCTGTGTTATGCCAGGTCCGCGCACATCAGCACGATGTTCAGTGAAGAGAATATCTTACCTTCAAAGGCAACCTGAATATCAAGAACAACATAGTCATTGCCTCTGATCCTGCAGAATCCTACAAGTGAGTTGGGGTCATGGGTAATATCAGTCAACCACAATAAGCCAAGGTTTTAGCTGCTGTTTGCCCAACTTGAAAGTCCTCTCTCGTTTTTGCCACTCCATGCGTCTAGATCAATAAATCGTATTATACCAAGCACATCCTCGAACACGCGCTTCTACTCCGATACCATACCCACTTCGGTCAGGACCACTAGACCTTTGGGTAAGATTCTGTCGTCAATCACATGACAAAGTTCACCCAGTCGTGGTTTTTTACCCATGAACTCGGCTAAATCCATCACACTGAATGGCTTCCGAACTTCCCCGATCTCAACCATAGGTCGAATAGCTAGGTTATCGGTTTACAAAATGCGGTCAGGTTTTTCTATTTTTGGCAAATTTGGCTCAAAATGCGGTCAGGTTTTTGGATTCTTGTGAAATTTTGGCACAAAATGCGGTCAGGTTTTTCGATTTTTTGAGGAATTTTGGCTCAAAATCCGGTCAGGCTTGGTACTTTGTAACATACTTTTCGACCTATGATCTCAACCTCCTCGACTGCATTGTTTGGAGGTGTGGTAGGCCAAGATGGCCTCTAACAATCACCAGACCCTCGACTCCCTCAAGGCTCCCCTTCTCAAGGCATGGGACGAACTCGATGACATTGACCCGCGGGAATAGGCAGTCGCATACGAGAAGAGATTCAAGGCCTGTGTTAGAGCTAAAAGAGACCAGAACGAGATTCGCTAGTACATTACTGCTGCCCATATTCTTGATAAGCTTTACCATAAACCATATCACTCAAGTCACATTTCCAAGGGGAGAATCATATGGCGACAACAGTCCGGGTAATTATGGCGCACCCTGTATTCAAATTGGATGGGTACTCTCTACATGCCTTGAAAGTTGTACTTTCAATGCGCATAGTGACTTTTAAACATAGCGTGAATCAATCTCAGATATGTCTTTCGATTCGTGCGATGAATCTATTATTCTATCCGAACAGTCTTATTACGAAATTAAAAAAAACTCGAGGTTCTCCATCTTTAACAGATCAAAATATCTTCATCTATCGATTAGTCCGTCTATATTGTATCTCAACAAGAAATTCAAATTCGTTCAATCATTGATGATTAGAGATTAAAGACTATCTTAAATCTCTTCTTTAAAATTAAAGGTTGAACTTTGATCTTTGCAGACAGCCACGCTCTCGACACCATCAACCAAGTGCCCACCTCAAGCTACGCGACCGTAGTCAAACAGGAGGTATCGATTATTCTTTGCTGAACCATTATTACATTTACTTCTTATAGTATTCCTAGTTCTTTCTACAGTAACCCAAATGTGATCTAACGAGTACAGTATCCAAAATACGGTCTTACGATTACAGTAGCCCAAAGTCTTACATCTATAATAGACCTATCAACTATTGTTGCAATGATTTGACGGATGCAGTAACCCAAATATCGTTTTATGATTACAGTAACCCAAAGTCGTCCGGCTACAATACACTTATCTGAATATCGATTGATTATAGGAGGCTGATCTGTTCGAAGATCTGTTCGATAGTGAGCGCATCAAGTCGGAAGAAATGGAAATGGAGTTGATGCAGCAGGACTGGAACGCTGATGGTCTTGAACACGACCAAAGCCGGGAGCCGGGAAGTAGCGTGTCCGCGACCGGTGGTGTGAGAAAGACTACGGTAGTCGAGGATCTTCAGTCATTAGACGCCATCGGTGGTGCACGAAGGATTCCGGTAGAAGAGGCCCCGAGTACGTCACAGTGCGTCGTTGGACCGAGCACTGTGAACCGCTTTGGATTCCCTACATCAGGAAGGAATGTGGGTGACTACTGTAATCTTTACAATTTTAATAATAATAATAATAATAATAATAATGATATGCGTTTTACAAGAAACGACGGTACGGAATAAATTATTTATTATAAATGGGGAATGTTGAGCTCAATGTTCCTTTTTTCATGCTAATCTTATAGTAAGTAGTAAGCGAAAAGTAATTTACTTTTTATTTACTGTTCCGATAATATAGATGGATGTACTATTATTTGTTTACTTGCACGTTAAAGATGAATGATAAAACTAATTTAAATAAGCAATTCTTTTTTTAGAGGGATCCCATCTATCAGTGCTGTCGGATGTGCAGCTATTCCATTCAGTGAGTATCAATGTAGATTTGTTTTTTTCGTTGTTAAATAATCGATTCTAAGAATTTTGGTGGGAAAATTGTATTGGAGAAGAAACCACTATCACTTGCAATTTATTTACGTAGATCGCATGAACCTGCATCAATCAATAACTACCGTAACCCATTCAAGTCGTCTTTTCCAGCCAGGACCTGTTCGACATGCACGCCCGTCTGCATGCCTCACGCAAGCAGTATCGCTGCCAATATTGTGTCTACGATGCAAATGATCCCATGGAGGTTTGTTTGTTTGTTTGTTTATGTCATACATGGGCGGGGTACCTGGAGCTCGATTCTCCAGGCGGCATCCGAACGAAAAATGGTTAATTTCACAGTGGGCCTTCACTTGTTTTCCAAAAATTTCAACTAAACGTCATTTTTTACAGGGGGCATTCCACAAATTTTCGAAAAGCCCTAATTTTTACAGGGGGAGGGGGGACCCATGTCGGCGCTCATGTATGATTTATGTATTTCCATCAAATATAAAGTACTGTATAGAGATGCGAGGGTGGTATCTTACAGTGAGACCAATATTTTTAGAATTAATAAATTAGAAATATTCCAGTAATTTAATGGGGACGGTATAGTTAGCTGATTTCATGCGAACTAACCGAATCGATTAACCCTCTCTGCGCTCTCGTAAACTACAATTTCAGAGCGATAGTCATAATATTTATTTATTGACACCATTATATTAATAAAATAAGGTGAAGTGGTACCAATTATTGGAAGAGTGAATCAATGGTGCTACTCTGGTGTTGAAATCCTTGCATGATCACGAATACAAGTATATTCATGCCATGCTTCGATATTCCATGCTCCAGACTTTCTGCGCGACACGCGCGCGCGGTTGTGACAAGTCGCGCGCGGGGTAGTTACAAGCCGCTACGCGGGCGCGTCGCGACTTGTCACTACCCCGCGCGCGAGTTGTAAATAACCCGCGCGCGACTTGTCGATAAGACGTGCGCGACCCGCTCCCTTCCTCTTCTACTTTCCTCTGCCCTAGCTTTATTTACATAACTTCAAGTATACTGTAATGATCAAATTCAATATAGTAAAATATACACTGTTTATTGAACGAAAAAAAAGATAGATACAAGATTAATGAGAACAATTCGAGAAACTGAAGAGAAAACTCGTAACAAACACAATGCAACCAACATGGTAACAACAATTTACAATGGTCACAACAATTGCTTAATATTATCTTGATATAATCGGCAGATAATAATGAAGTCAATCTTCATAGTTATGATGATAAGCTCTTGATATTATTCGATATAGTAAGATTCACTGCAAAGAAACGTTTTAATCAAAAAGGAAAATTATAAAAGAATAAATAAGTTATATTACATGGAAAATAACTAACCATCATTGTCCTCTTCACACTAAGATCAGACCAAACTATATGCTTCCAATAATATATTCCTATCATATTCCGATTTCTTTTCTGAAACAATTAATTAAATGTGTGAAGGTTAAGATAAATTAATGTCTATTTGTGAAGCTCCAAGAAAAGCAAACTCCCACATTAATACTCTCAGTAACAGATAATAGAATATCTTACAGATCAGAATCTCCATTGCACTTGTGCTTGTCCAATAATAATATTACTCCATGGGCCATATTTCTAATCACAATATTTATTGCCTGTAAATATTATAAGTAATGGACATATTACACCTCGACTATCATCAAATACGGAATATATCACCCCTTCCATTATACATCAATAAGGAATATACTAACTATAATTATGAGCAATAAATTACTAACCTTAAGTTTCATAAGAGCGTATCCATAATTATAATGAGCAGATATGAATATGTAATGGTCCCATTCACCAGATAAATCGTGATTCCTGATTATTGGAAGAGTGAATCAATGGTGCTACTCTGGTGTTGAAATCCTTGCATGATCACGAATACAAGTATATTCATGCCATGCTTCGATATTCCATGCTCCAGACTTTCTGCGCGACACGCGCGCGCGGTTGTGACAAGTCGCGCGCGGGGTAGTTACAAGCCGCTACGCGGGCGCGTCGCGACTTGTCACTACCCCGCGCGCGAGTTGTAAATAACCCGCGCGCGACTTGTCGATAAGACGTGCGCGACCCGCTCCCTTCCTCTTCTACTTTCCTCTGCCCTAGCTTTATTTACATAACTTCAAGTATACTGTAATGATCAAATTCAATATAGTAAAATATACACTGTTTATTGAACGAAAAAAAAGATAGATACAAGATTAATGAGAACAATTCGAGAAACTGAAGAGAAAACTCGTAACAAACACAATGCAACCAACATGGTAACAACAATTTACAATGGTCACAACAATTGCTTAATATTATCTTGATATAATCGGCAGATAATAATGAAGTCAATCTTCATAGTTATGATGATAAGCTCTTGATATTATTCGATATAGTAAGATTCACTGCAAAGAAACGTTTTAATCAAAAAGGAAAATTATAAAAGAATAAATAAGTTATATTACATGGAAAATAACTAACCATCATTGTCCTCTTCACACTAAGATCAGACCAAACTATATGCTTCCAATAATATATTCCTATCATATTCCGATTTCTTTTCTGAAACAATTAATTAAATGTGTGAAGGTTAAGATAAATTAATGTCTATTTGTGAAGCTCCAAGAAAAGCAAACTCCCACATTAATACTCTCAGTAACAGATAATAGAATATCTTACAGATCAGAATCTCCATTGCACTTGTGCTTGTCCAATAATAATATTACTCCATGGGCCATATTTCTAATCACAATATTTATTGCCTGTAAATATTATAAGTAATGGACATATTACACCTCGACTATCATCAAATACGGAATATATCACCCCTTCCATTATACATCAATAAGGAATATACTAACTATAATTATGAGCAATAAATTACTAACCTTAAGTTTCATAAGAGCGTATCCATAATTATAATGAGCAGATATGAATATGTAATGGTCCCATTCACCAGATAAATCGTGATTCCTGACTTAAGAAAAGAGATTAATAATAAATACATCGATATCCAATATTGAATTAATCTTTCAACAATATGTTAAAACTCCAATCATTAGTAAATGTACATCCCGCTCTTCAAGGCGCAAGCCCTGCGGGAGATCACTGCTAGGGCAGTGATAATTCACACGATCATTAGTAAGAGCAAGAATATTAGAAAGAGCAAGAATAAGATATATATTACCTGAGGAATATCGATTGATATATACAGTAGACATCCTCCATTATTCAACAAATATCCTCAATTTATCATAGAGTGACTCTGAAAAAAATTAATGAATAATTAACTAGAGTAAACTTTATAAAAAAACTGACACGAGATTTCGCTACTATTTAGCAAATTGACAATCGTTCGATACTACTCAGGTGTTAAATGATCCCGGATACATGTAAAATCATGCATGATCCGGCAAATTCCATGATGATGCATGGTCATTCACGATTCTTGATCATGCTCGAATTTTCCGTGATCTTGCATTTCAGAATCAATACATGATCACGGATAATCCATGCACGATGCACGATCATGCCACTAACAGTTAGTGACTAACTGTACAAATTATACGTGATGAAGCATGGATTCAAACATCTGAGCACTTTACAATGATATTTAAACACATACTTATTAATCCTTGATGGATATATCCTCCTCAGTCATCCGGCTCCTTCTACTTCATAATCATAACTCAGTTCATTGACTGCGTAGACGCGATGATCAGATTCTGTAAATACAAACAAAATAAGCACTGAACATCTGCTTTACAGAGCAGGAGGAATGGCAATACTGCAGAAGCCCAGATTGGCGGCGGCGCATAAAATAGGGGGAAGAAGGCCTACCCTCCCCAGTTGTTGCTAGGAGTGTCAAATAATCAACTGCAAGCCGAACTGGGGAGGCGTCCACCCCATTTTGTGGCGATCTGGGCTTCTGCAGTAGTGCCGGAGGAATAACTTGAAAGATTAAGCAATTCAGCGAATAAGCTATACACGAACAGATTATCGAAAGTGCGGGTAGCTTTATGGCAACATAATAAACAACTTTTAATAAGAAATAGAGGTTAATGTAGGGACCGCATTGTGGAAATTTCAAAAGAACAGAAAAATTATATTTTTATCATTTTTCAACGTAATCGATGATACCGATTCTAATGCGGTACAAGAATTAGCACGAAAATAAACAATAGGAATAGAAAACTGTGCTTAATTAATATTCGCTAATGTTAAGAAAATTACCGTATGCACCCTTGTAGTTGTGTCATACGCTGGGTCAAACACATATATTTATAATATCAAAAATCAAATAATTTAATATTTCTTTGCATTTTAATGTTTTTTATATAATGCTAAAATATTGTGCAGATGATCATCGAACTGCATGACACTTTCTTCATTAAATAAATACTTTATTTATAGAGAAATCACCCTCAACTAGTTTATGCAGCGTACTGCACGCGCGCGGCATTCAATAGAACATGAAACATATCATAAAGAGGAAGCCTAGTGTCTGGCGCATCGAGTAATGTAGAAACCGTAGTGGGTACATTTCGAAAATTGCAGAAATTTTGAGCGAAAATAAACGCTTTAAGTGAAGAGAGCGAAGTCGACTATGTTTACCGTCGTACTGTAGGCGTGCGGCAGTCAATACAGCGGCAATCATAGTATTAGGATGAAGCCTAGTGTCTGTTGCTTCGAATAATATATAAATCATAATGGGGACATTCGAAATATCGCAGAAACATCGATCGAAAACATTTTTGTGAAAAAAAAGGAAGTAGGCTAAGTTTTGCAGCGTACTGCACGCGCGCGGCATTCAACACAGCTTCAAACGTATCATCATGAGGAAGCCTAGAGTCTGGCGCATCGAGTAATGTAGAAACCGTAATGGGTACATTTCGAAAATGGCGGAAATATTGATCGGAAAGAAACGAAGTCGACGAAGTTCTGATGCATGCAGCACAAAACCAGTAAGTAAGACAACATTAATCATGATATCAGGATGAAGCCTAGTGCTTCAAGTTCGAATGCCATAGAAATCGCAACGGGTAAATTTCAAAAATGAGAAAATTCAATCTGAAATAAAAAAAAATGCATTAACAAAAACCTCGCCGGCCGCGATATAGTTTACGGCTCCGGCCCAGTAGTAAAAGACAGAAAGAACCACACGCTGCCCTAGCTAGGTTAATGCACGAATAAATTCATCAAAAGTCAAAAGAAGAGAAAAGAAATGATCCGCCCTTCGTGGAAACGGTAAGAAATATCGTCAATTAAAAAAAATATTGTATCATGAACTGACTTTTCAAACTGAACTTTCGTAAATTGATGTGCCAGTTATATAAACTATTTTTAATGTCACTATGATGCATGATGGAAATTTTTCATTCTCCATTGTCACATAAGCGAAAATGATCTTGCACATATTTTTTCAAACATTATAGACATTTCATTTCTAATTTTGTTGATTTTTAACACATTTATTGAAGATGGATCCTGCATAAATAGCTTAAAATCACTTGCATTTGGTTTTCTCTCCTAAAACGTCTATAATGTTATTACAAATTCATAAAAGAATATACAATCAGATAGAATTCTCACATTGTTCTTATATTTGGTTGAAATGCCCTCGAAACATCGTTTCAACCATTCATAACAAAGAATTAAACAATTAATGATATGCTTCGTACTTAGGAAACACTCGCAAAAATGAACTATGCTCCCACGCAAGAGTTACAGTAAGTCGCACGCGACTTGTAGTAAGTCGCGCGCGAGTTGTTGAGTGCCTTAAGTGTCCTTAAGTCGCGCGTGATACCGCGACTTCACTTTAACCCGCGCGCGAGTTGTCACTATCATGCGTGGATTCAAACACCTGACAATGAGTCCGTGTATGGGAGTTTCAGAGAGGGTGATGTATAATAATTTCTTTGTCTACGAGATGAATGTTTTACCGTGATTCTTCTACTAACTAATACTTTGGATTTAAGAATACACCCAGTTCTATGAGTACATTTGCGTGTCTACTGTGTATATATTTCCATTCAGATTCAATCTCACATGGACATCATACATCGCAACCGACCGAGAGTTGGATGCATTGACACTTGCGATTTCAATTTGAAGGTATGCCAATTTTGACTCACCCCACTCTGACAATGCTCTCTCTCTCTCTCTCTCTCTCTCTCTCGCTTTCTTTGTCGACGAGAGAGCGTTGTCAGAGCGGAGAGTTTCCAATTAGTTCGTTTCGTCCATGTTGCCTTGAAGGGGCGGTTCACTTGTTGAGAAAAAAGTATAAAATAATAATAAATCACTGTGTTCCTTGGTTTCTTCAGCTACATATGTATATTCACAGTTCTCACTGTAGTAATTGTCGCTAGCGATAAGTAACTACAGCATAGGTGGGCGCGTGAAAACGAATTCTTTTTCACACAGCCTTGCCTTCCGTTGTGGGGCCTTGCGCATAGCTTTGCCTCGCAAAAATTGAAAAATTTCCAGTTAAATCTGCAAAACATGACCATGCGCATAGCCTTGCCTTACAATTCCCTGTTTGCGCACAGCCCAGCGTGCCCACCTATGGTACTCACTGTAGTCACTCGCCGCTAGCGACAATGTCGCCCACGTATGCTTTCGACGGCAGTCCCCACCCATAACATGGGCGTTGATCTTCATATATGCGCCATAGGTGGGCATGCTAGGGGAAAGGCAACGCGCAAACCGGCAGAAGGGGAGGCAAGGCTATGCGCATTGTTATTTTTTTCAGATTTAACTGGACATTTTGTTATTTTTTGCGAGACAAAGCTACGCGCAAGGTCCCCAAGGCCATGCGCAAAAATCATTCGTTTTCACGCGCCCACCTTTAATATGCGCATCACCCGAATCCACAGTCCTCGAGAGGTTCGAGCAGATTGACAGGCTGCTACTAGATTGACAAAATATTTCGCACTTCAGATTCAATGGAAACGCCTTCGCGGAGAGTGCTTCCCTGCCTTTCCTAAGACTCTCCCCAAAGGTAACTCTTTGTCGATGTTCTACCGTATTTATTTATTTATTTATCTCAAATCTCAAATCAAATAATTTTATTCCTGTACAAAAAAGGTACGGGATGGTATTCAGTACTTCTTATCACGTTACACGAGGTCAGGAAAGACTAGTTTTCTTATCCAATGAAATCGGTCCGGTGTATGTCGTTCGGTTGGGAAACTCTTGAGGACTCTATAGTGTAAAATAGTATCCATGGTGTAAAATCGCCAAAATGCGCAAAGATTCCGTAAAAATACGGACCCCAAAAAGAATATATGAATGCACACACTAATAGAGCGGCGTGTTAATAAATAAACGATATCATGTGTTTCCTTTTCCTTTTATCAACCCACCACCATCTACTTACAATTAGAGAGCCATTTAGAGTATACATGGCCGGGGTACCTGGAGCTCGATTCAACAGGGGGGGGGGGCATCCGAACAAAAAATCGCCAATTTTACAGGGGACCTTCACTTTTTCCACAAATTTTCGAAAAGTCCTAATTTTACAGGGGACACCCCCAGGCGCCAATGTATGATTTAGAGCAATTAATTCATGTTATTATTGGTGAAACCATGTCGCCTTGTAATATTATCAGGGCGATGATAACTAAACTATTTATTTTGATATTTATTCCGATTCGCCTTGGCGACGGACATCCTTCAAAAAGTCTTATCTAACAGATATATCCCATCCCCGATGTGTTCTATTGAAGGAATAAATATTATTATCATTATTTCGTTTTTTTACAGTAGCTAAGCGACCGCCGACTGCTCCATTTCTCACTGGACGATCGAAATTTGTCAAGATGGCCGAGCCTGTAAGTCATACAGTATTTGACCGATATAGAGATCATACATTTTCATGCCCTCACTAGGTGAGGATTGACCCACTATATACACTGCGGTTCAATAACAGTAATTAAGAGCGACTCTGGATTTTTCAAACCTATTGCAAAATTTTCCAAAAAAGTCTTAACACGAAAATTCAAATGAGATATACGATATGATTGGGCGCGTTGCGGCGACGCGCTGCGGCTGCTCGCCATAAGAGCGCTTCTGACTGCAGCTATCACCGGGTTTTGCGAGCTAGAGATCATGCCGAGATGGCTTAGTGGCTAGAAGTTTTATTTAGCGATCCGAACACCGTAGGTTCGAATCCCAACCGGTGCAAATCAACTCTGCCGATTTTTCAAAGTGCGGGAGGATTCAAGACAAAGTTAAATGCAGGGATTTCCCTCCAATGAACCGCCGTGATATACGGCTCATTTTCACGGACGACTCAATACATAAAGCTCATTTTTATGTGAAAGATTACACTTTAAGCGAAAAATAATGATTTTTCTAAATATACCCACTATATAAAAATAATTCGGTGAGGGTTTACCTAGAAATTAATAGATAACTTATTAACTACTCTACACCCTCATTCTTATTTTCAACATAAATCGTTTTAAAATTTTTAATATGAATGAATTGATAACTTTCCTATTTTCTGTTCGAAATTCACGATGAAAAAGACGAAGGTCATTGACGGCGTCTTTTCACATGTGAAAAAGACTGGGTATTCGCTTTTCCTCATGTGAAAAGAAGCAGTATTTTCAGCATGAAACGTCGTCGAACAGCGTATCGGCAACGAGTGTTGTTCCGGATCGAGAGAATCTCGGTTCGTTTATCCTTAATAATAATAATAATTTATTCACGTCAAGCGATCATCGCTAGGTGGGGATGGAACGAGTAAAGTCGTGACTATTCATATTCGACTATTCGACTATTTACTATGACTATTCGTGACTATGACTATTGACTATTCGTTTATCCTTGTGCGAAAGTAGAGCCTGTACGACAGGCTGCGAATCACAGCGTATCGGTCATGGTGCAATTAACACTGTTTCGCCTATCATGGCGCGGATAAATAAATTGTTTATTTATTTATTTATTTTGCTATATCGTCATTTACAGTAGCTAAGCGACCGCCGACTGCCCCGGTTCTCCTTGGACGATACAAATTGGCCAAAAAGGACGAGCCTGTCATTGGGACAGTACTTGGCCGCAAGTATCGAGATTTCACCCCTCAAGCTGCTGTACCCAGAATTATGGAAGACGTAGGCCATTTAGCTTGAAATAAATACGTAATTAATCATTAATTCATTCATTTTCAACAGAAATCGTTTAAAAAATTATTATGAGTTTAAGTAATATCAAAATGTATTGTATATTAGGTTATTTAAAATCATCTTTTTCAACTCATAAAATATATTATTATTCTTATTGTTCTTATTATTATTATTATTATTATTATTATTATTATTATTATTATTATTATTATTATTATTATTATTTAATTATTTTGTGTTCCAGTTACCCTCAGCTGTGGTCGGTGAAACGGAAGCCACTCCCACTTCTTTGAAATGCAAACTGTGCAATCTATTTGTTGAGGTACAAAATGCTTTTGTTTTTACCCCCCCCCCCCCCCCTCCAATTTTGTTGATTTTAGACTTGGTTTAACTGCGAGAGATCACTGCTAGTCTTGTGATTAGATGAGTTATCACTGACCTAATAGTGATTAAACGTGAAGTATAGTATAAAGAGCATGCAAATGTGCTCTGGTATTGTGTAACATGCAAATTAAATAAATAAGGCCCCGCTGTTTCGGCCAGGCATTATAGACAGGACTTCGTGTGCCTTGAATAACGGGGCTTACCTTTTTTAACTGGAAACGCGACAATATCGATTGAAAATTTATTCATATTTTCAGTACGCCCATCTCTTTGATCATATCGTGGTCAAGCACAACTTCCCCTATTCGCCCTATGCGTGTGTCCATTGCAGCTTCCTTCATTATAACAAGGTTTGGTCACTCCAAATGTTCATGTGGTTCTAGAGATCAAAGATCAAAGATCAATTTTACTTTTTTTTGTTGTTTTTGGTCGAAGATTAGTTCTTTGATCATTTTTTGTAGATCAACGTTCAATGTTTGAATGAATTTATGTTCAGGAAGAAATGATCGAACACAACAAGAAAACGCATGAAAAGTACGAGTCGGATCAACTGAAAAAGTTACCCTTGGAAAGCTACTCGAAGAAACTCATTCCACGGTTCTTTCCTGATTGTGAGTGTTTTTGCTGTATTTTTCTGATATTATGAACTGACATATAGCAATCTTGAATACGCATTTTTGTTATTTTTGTCGTTTTTGTATATCAAGCTAGAAAGACTCGGTCTATACCAGCGAATAAAGATCAAAGATCAATTTTTCGTTCTAGAGTTTGACGATCTAATCTTTTTTTATTGTTGAGGGTACACTGGCAGTGCAGTGATTTGTCAATACGCTCATTCTAAATATCGTGTATGGGTGTGGTGTATCTACTAGTACTATTTTTTATCAACGTGAATGTGCACGAAACGAGACAAATAATGATAGCGAAGAAAACGATGTAAAAATATGTCTGTACTAAATAAGATGAAAACTGTGGCCGGATGATATGCATTGGTACCCCGCCCATACATGGGCGGGGTACCTGGAGCTCGATTCTACAGCGGGTATCCGAACGAAAAATGGATAATTTTACAGGGGGAGGACCTTCTCTTTTTTTCTCAAAATGTCAGATTAACGTCATTTTTTACAGGGGGGGCATTCCACAAAAAATTAGAAAAGCCCTAATTTTACAGGGGGCACCCCAATGTCGGCGCCCATTTATGGTTGGGACTATCTAGTACACATATACTATCTGTAATAGTGCCTTCTATGCGTGTCGTTTCTTGCAATTATTAACTACTTTTTTTTAGATAAGGAAGAGCCTCCAGCGCAAGTGAATATGGAACAGCAAGAGGGAATATGAGAAGATTAATGTTTTTTTGTAAATTGTTGTAGAATTTTTGATAATAAAATAATGTATATTTACATTCGCTTGTATCTCGATTCGAGAATAACGTAGAAAGATTGAGAAATAAGAAAAGTATTTTTCCATGGTGGTTGTAAATTCTTCAAGGCAGAGTAAGAATGATTATATATGTAGATTTTCTTTATTAGTAGTGCGATCACGCCCTAACACTTGCAGTTATGCGGTTTGGCTAATTTCGGATACGTTGACAGTACTCTCACAGAAGTGGGAATGATTCGTTCGTCTTAACGATTCTATTAATTGTTTTCACTATTCACGACCGTATACAGTATCGTCCAAAAGTAATGGGACACTTTTTCATTTTTTTATAACTTTTGAACCAGAAAAGCAATCAAGCTGATCTTTTGAGTCAATGTAGAGAATTTATCAAGGAATATTACCATGATGTGGTGGTGTAATTAACTTAGTTAATTTTTGCGTAGTGATGACGCTACCGAAGTACCCTTTTTTGAAAATTCCCATTTCTTTAGTGACCCGCAGCAAACGTTATGCTGAGGTCTACTCGGTGCGCACTCTTGCGCTGTCTCTCTTACTGCTCTCTCTCTCTCGCCCCTGGGCCTCTATTGATGAAATCTCTTAGTTTCAAAGTACCAATGCATGTTAGAGATGTTCACAAAAGTTTTTACACTATTGCTAAATTTTCATCTTTGATCTTTGTATTTTGATCTTTACACGCTACAACCGAGTAGACCTCAGCATAACGTTTGCTGCGGGTCTGAAAGGAATCGGAACTAAACCAAAATAAGGGAAATTAATATAGGATATATTGCAAAGCTGCTTGCGCAGGAACCATAATTTTAGAAGACCCGCCCTCTGAACGGTAGGGTCTCAAATTCGGTCCTTTCCAAAAAATATTTATGCCCTGAGGGCAAATGACGAGCTACGACTACCATAATCTGGGGATAAACATTAGTCGCCACTAGCATCATTTTGGCGCTTAGAATGGGTCGTTATCTCATCTAGAAGCCGAGTTATAAATTTTTTAGGTCAAAGTTGTAACCCTGCTACAGCTTGAAACCGGAGTCGGAGCCATTCCGGATTGTTTGACTGTACAGCCCTAGTGGAGATCTCCACTCTCACAGTGTTCCCGAAGAACAGGGCTTTTCACTAAAGAAATGGGAATTTAAAAAAAAAGTGTACTTCGGTAGCGTCATCACTACGCAAAAATTAACAAAGTTAATTACACCACCACATCATGGTAATATTCCTTGATAAATTTTCTAGACTGACTCAAAAGATCAGCTTGATTGCTTTCCTGGTTCAAAAGTTATAAAAAAATGAAAAAGTGTCCCATTACTTTTGGACTATACTGTAAGTCGTGTAACATCGGTGTCTAGGACTTGTTTTACGCCTTTAACATGTCAAGAAATTCGATAACAATAAATATATGAATAGTACATAAATAATAATATATCTATTGCGTTATAAGACTGAATGATTTAATATGATGTATTTATTATTATTATTATTATTATTATTATTATATTTATTGATCAAATGCAGTCATGAGTTGATACTTCAACACGGATCCTCCGTCAGCGATGATTCTTTGTCCAATAATGATCTCGGATTGTGAACGATCGGCGAGGAAGAGAATTATCTATAAATATCCTTTAAACTCTAGCATCATTCTCTCGTTGATAAAGAAAGCAAGAGAATATGGCCAGAGCGAAGATTTTCAAATTAGCTAAGGAGCTGGAACTTCTTCAGCCTTATTTACTTAGTAGCAGCTGTAAATTTACAAAATTATTTGAAAATGTAATTTTCCACTAATGAATATTGATTTGCTAAATTATATTATTGTATAAATCAACCTTTGCAATATCATCGGGCGCGCCGACTCTTCCGAGGGGAATTCCTTTGCTATGCAAAAGGGCATCGTACATCTGAAGAAGGCCATCGACTATCACGAGTGACCATTGCTAGCTGTCTTTTTATGCAATATCTCGTTTATTAACACATTGTGTTGGTAAGAAGGTCAATATCTCGAATAAAATTGAAATGAAAAATTTACCTGTGGCGTATTTTTCTGATCTACTCCGCCAGTAGCAAGGAAATTGGTTCTGATTACGCCAGGACTGCAAGTGGTTATGGTATATGAATTGGTTACTCAAAAATCAAAAGGTCGATGACAAATGTTTTAAGAAAGTCAAACGTTCTGCCTGCAACTTTGTGGTTTCGAAAATACTAGAGTAATAAGGTGGTTCAGTCGATAATTTGATCTTATTTACACGTGCATTTTAAACGTTTAACATGCTGCTATGACTGATGGCGAGGTATTTAGATAATTGGAAACACACTAACTTGACCGAGTTCACCCTGATTCCCTTCTCAATCAGAGTTCCAGCCATTTGCACGGTCAATTGATCGAGGGCTGCCTTGGACATTGGATAGTACGGCTCCTGAAAATCTGGCATCTGACTCCTTTAAAGGAGCATCCCAAGAAAACTCCCCGCTTTGCAAAACTCTCGCTTTCTTTGTCTGCGAGAGAGCTTGTTCAGAGAGGAGAGTCAAGATACTTCGGGATGAGCCTTTAATCTAATTTGAAATTTACCGTTGTTGCCATTGGTAGTGAGAGTATAGCGGAAATGTTAACAATAGCTCCTTTGGTCTTCTCCAGATGAGGAACGGCGTATTGAGAGAGTATAATGATTCTTAAGTTTTAAATGAATTTTATGCTTTTGAAGTTCAAAATTTGAATTTTAAGTAAAATTTGAACCGATCTTTTATGAGTTTAACCGGCGAATATTCAAGATATATGAAACTTACGATCGAACATTCAAATGAAATATATCATCATAGTTCTTGACCGGAATGTCCAATCCCTTCCTGCCTTCCATGTCAAAGATAGTTGATCCTGCGTTGTTCACCTGATACATAAAATATGATTTACAGAGCCGATTTTGAAGCACTGTAAGTTCGACCGCACGTTACATTACACAACAATACATTTATCGTGTCAGCACTAACTGCAGAAGAGTAAGTCAGAGGCAGGGGGAGGGACGTCACAAACGTTTTATATTAATATATACTTGTTTAAATGTTCATCTTATTGTTATTTTTGGAAAACGCCTCCGCCTAAGCTAATGATGTCACATTTTCCCGAAAACGGTTTAAATGTTCATCTTATTGTTACGCTGACTTACCAATACGTCAAGTTGATCGAACTTGTTAACCGTATCCTGAACGAGTTTAGCTGCGAATTCTTCATTGGTAATATCTCCGATGACCTGCAATGGGTTGTGCTGTAACAGGAACCATTTGAGCCATTTTAGAATTTTTTTATCAAAAAATTGTTTGAAATTATTTTCAAACGATCCTAGCCCTGATGCTGTCGATATTTGCGAAAGGAAAAGAAGATCAGAGAACACTCTCCTAGCTTTGCACACTCTCTCTCCTCTTTTCTTTCCTTCTGAATACAGATTGATTGAATGTGAGATATCGTCGTCCCCATTTTTATTCTTGATAATGATATATTTTTGTGGAAATACTAGGTTGAGTGGAAAGACACACGAAAGATACACGGTATTGAAGTGTTCGATTTGAACTGCTACTACTTTCCACTCCACATAATATGCATAATGTATTTCCATGTATTTATATAGTAATATAGCGAGTATTTAGAAACAATGCAATGCAACGATACCACTAGCACTCCATCGTCCTTACAGCTTCCTTTTGAACATAGCTCCTTCGTCTCCTAAACAAGTCGTTAAAATCGAAAGAACGGATAATATTGCTAGAAATCAATATTTAAACAAATAAGTAATTGAAAGGATAAACCTCAAGCGTCTCGGCCTTTCGTCCTGTTATAGTTACTTTCGCTCCGGCTTTAGCGAACATAACAGCGGTTGCTTTACCGATGCCACTTGACGCACCTAAAATAACTTCATGATACAGTTTACTTTACTTTTTACTTTTAGTTTACTTTTTTGTTAGTGTTGATTATGAAAAAAAATATATGAGTCTATAGTACTCGTCTAGCCAAACGTCTCTTAAGGGGACCTACATTTAGAAACGAAAGAAGAAGATATATGTTTCTACAATCATGTTCAATGCCTATTTATGCAAACCTGTTACAATCACGACTTTTCCGTTGAAGAACGAAGACATGCTGGTACGGAACATATACTAGTATTAGGAATTCTGACAATGGAAATCGTTATCGAAAAAAATCGTATTTATACGTTACGGGTTGTTTATGCCACATTTCATGTTATTCACAGCACTGAGGTTGTGCACACGCTTATTGTGGTATTTTTCACCATAGTGATTAACAACTGGCATTTCGACAAATATATTTTGAGTAGACGAAGTTCTGACCTCTAGTGCATTAACAACCACTGTAAACAAGAGTTCTTCAAAGATATTATTGGCCGAGATATTTATGTGTGGGGCACTATTTATTGCTGAAAACAATGGTCAATGGTGCACTGTGTTTTGTTTATCCGATCCCGCCGTGGAACTTTGCGTCAGCGATGGCTTCGGCCTAGAGCACATGTTTTACACCTTTAAAGCGACACCCCAAGCTAATTTGGAACTCTCCGTTCTGGTCACACTCTCTCGCTTTATTTATCTACGAGAGAATATTGCCAATGCGAATAATAAAATTCGGGGTGTGCCTTTAAAATGTCAGATTGAACAATTTATAGATGAATGGTACATACAATGTCTAACACGTTATAAGACTGAATGGTTTATCAATATGATATATTTATTATTATTATTATTATTATTATTATTATTATTATTATTATTATTATTATTATCATTATTATTATTATATTTATTAATCAAATACGGCAAAGAGTTTATTCTTCAGGACGGATCCTCCATCAGCGTAGATTCTCTGACCAATGATGATCTCTGATTGTGAACGATCAGCGAGGAAGAGAATTATCTACAAATGCTATTTAAATTGAGCGTAACCTCACTCAATGCTTTCTCGTTGTTAGAGAACAGAAAAATAGTGTGTGAGCAATGAAGAGACCATTGAGTGAGGTAACGCTCCCTTTAAAAGGAGCTAGAACATCTTCTTTACGAAATGATATTATTTATTATACCTTGTGATAATTAAAGGCACAACCCGAGCTAATTTAACTCTCCGCTAATGCCTACCAAAGCGTGGACGCATTGTCAAAGAGAAGAGTTTTAAATTATCTCAAAGTATGTTTGCTTTTAACATAATTAATGAATGAATAAATCAACCTTGGCAATATCATCGGGGGTGCCAAGTCTTCCGAGTGGAATTCCATTGCTTTGCAGAAGACCATCGTACATCTGAAAATTTTATTTTTATGTGTTTTTTGTTGAATTTCGGTGATAAATTGTCGATGATGTAATGTTGGCGAAATATTGACTTTTAATAAATATTGTAAAATAAAACTTAAAAACCTGTGAAGTGTTACTCTGATCTACTCCACCGGTGGCAAGAAAATTGGTTCTTATAATTCCAGGACTGCAAGTGGTAATGATCGATATTTTTGTATATGCAGTGAGAATACATTTTACAATGTGTATGCTGCACACATAGAAAAAAGTGTAGCCCACAGCACTGAAGACATGCAAAGTGTTAAACATAATACAAAAAGTGTAAAGTATGACACTTTACTGGTCTTATGCTCAGTTGATAACACTTTTTTCGTGTTCTGAATCTCAACGGATTTTCAATTCATAGACACACACCGTTTTTAGAATCGATCGAAATTTTCATGTTTCAGTTTCAGTTTCAGAAACAGTTTCATGGGATCGAAATTTCGAGACTACAAAATGTACTGACTTAACACAGTTGACCCTGATTCCCTTCTCAATCAGAGTTCCAGCCATCTGTACAGTCAATTGATCGAGTGCTGCCTTGGTCATGGGATAGTAGGGCTCCTCAAATGGATATTTTGGAAAGGGGGGAGGAGATTTCAAACTTTTTACGCGTTAAATTGATCAAAAATTAGGAGAGAAAATATTCGCAGTTTTTATTTTTTAGCGACTTGAGGATATAGTAAATACGAAAATTGACCGCTGTAGCGATGGGAAAGGACACTATTGAGGAGATGTTAACGATGGCTCCCTTGGTCTTTTCAAGATGAGGAATCGCGTGTTGGGTTAGAATGATCACGCTGAAAAATATTTACATTGATGGACGAATAATTTTCTTTTATACACTAAAATGCATTTATTGTTATCATCTTGTCAGTACACAGGACAGTCAAGGATAATAGAATCTTGTTTGTAATTTAATATCCTTTCTCTTCGTCTTCGGACAAATACTTTGTTTTCGAGTATACCACTTTCTAGTGACAATATGTCACTGTTGTGAATTATTAATATTAAGATTATTCGTTGTATCACTTGTATAATTATATATCTTATTACGAAAGCTCGTTTGGAAGCATTCCTTTATAAGGCATTGTAATGTAGTCATCAAAAGATAAATGAATAGAAGAATTTTCGCCGGACAAACGAAAAATACTCTCTTCTTTTACACACTCTCTCGAATATTTACTTCCTTTTAGTGACTTTTGAACAACTCATAAGTGAAACTTACGATCGAACATTTAGCTGGAACATGTCATCATAGTTCTTGATAGGAATATCCAGTCCCTTCCTGCCTTCCAAGTCAAATATCGTCGACCCGGCGTTGTTAACCTGATTCGAGGAATTTTACAAGGTCGACCATCAACCAAATGTTCCAAGCTTGATTCGGATGCGGCCTCGGCATCGTGCAGATGTCTCACGGATGCAGTCTTGCGAGTGATTTCTTTTCTTATTATTGTAAATACTGACCAATACATCAATTTGTTCAAACTTGTCTACAGTATCGTGAACCAGTTTAGCAGCGAATTCCTCATTAGTAATATCTCCAATGGCCTGCAATCACAACCGTGACAATCAATGATAACAATATAGCCATTCCAACCCGCCACGGTCAACGACGATTAAAAGTTAGTTAGTAACAAAAATCCGCTCTATCGTTACTCAGTTGAAAACAATGAAAGCGAGAGAGCATTGCTTGAGTGGAGAGTTTAAATTAAACTCGATCTTGCCCGCAAAAATTATTGACGTTATTCTATTCGCAGCCTTCTTTCTTACCTCCTGACTTTATCATATTGTTTAAACATTTAATTATGAATCTCAAAATACTCTCTGAGGTCAGATAAATTTATTATTATTATTATTATTATTATTATACCATGAATACTTGATCTTCCTTACAATTTCCATTCATGCACAGATTCTTCGTTTCCTAAATATATTTACCAATTTTAAAATACATTTATTTAACGCTTATTTTCTCTATAAACCAAGCACCCATGGCAGCTGTGCATCACAAATGTTTTAGTATGGTTTCATAGCTATAGCTCGCCTTTTGTATAGTCAACATCATGTCTGCGTTTGTGATCATTACCACAAATAGATAAAACAATTTTGGAATATCTGTGTTTAACCGTTCTTGGTTATTACAAAACAGCGTGTTAATATTTTAAGCTAATCCATTATAATGACCTACTTCTAGCGATTGAGCGTTTCTCCCTGTTATGGTTACTTTAGCGCCAGCCTTAGAGAACATGACTGCGGTTGCCCTGCCGATGCCACTTGACGAGCCTTAATCATTCATGTAAGACCTCAATGTTACATAGTGTAGCAATACCGCAGTGTGTGAAACCTATGCATAATCGGGGGGGGGGGGGGCGCCCGTTTCGGCAACGCCCGCTTCGGCAACGGATTATAAATCGGGTGGGAGATGGCCTATGGCAATAAAAGTTGTATCATTGTTATCAGTAGGAGTGTACGGTATTGTGCTACCGTACCCATCGGGAATCGCGAACAGATTTTTTTCATTCGACCCATGACCCGGGGTTCATGGTTGAAAATGGCAAAAGTCTAAAAATTCATGATGCCCCGAGACCAAATACTAGTTGTCATTATATGAATAGTGAGCCAACTTTAATCTTTCTGGATACCGTAACCCGATCTACTGTAATCTAGGTACCGTACCCAATGATACTATAGCGAAATTCACTGCAAATCCCGGTTCGATTACGGTAGATCGGGTTACGTTATCCAGAAAGGTAAAAGTTGGCTCACTATTGATATAATGACAACTAGTATTTGGTCTCGGAGTATCATGAATTTTTCGACTTTTGCCATTTTCAACCATGAACCCCGGGTAATGGGTCGAATGAAAAAAATCATTTCACGATTCCCGATGGGTACGGTAGCACAATACCGTACACTCTTACTGATAACAATGATACAACTTTTATTGCCATAGGCCATCTCCCACCCGATTTATAATCCGTTGCCGAAACGGGCGCCCCCCGCATCATCGGCTATGACATATGTTACACAGTTTCTCTGTGAAAATTAAAGACACACCCCAAGCTAATTTTACTCTCCGCTCTGGCAACACTCTCTCGTAGACAAATAAAGCGAGAGAGTATTACCATTGCGTAGAGTAAAATTAGTTTGGGTGTGCCTTTAATCACGTACATTACGTGATGGACAAATGAATGATTTTAAAAAAAACCTGTCACGATCACGACTTTTCCATTGAAGAACGACGACATGGCGGTACGGAACATTGATCAGAGACAGTACGAGATTGACAATAATACTATCGACAAGGGAACGATCCAGGCGTATTTACGGCTTCTGTCTTGTTTTCTGGATTGCCACGTTATACTGTACACACTGACACATAATAAAGAACGAATATCGCACACTTTCGGTATTCTGACATAACTATTTTGTCTCATAACAGATTCAAACCATTCCCATGTAGTACCTGGTATGCGACTTTACTTGTTTTCGATATGCATACACAAACTGCAGAAAAATCATGACGTAATAGGTCGCGCAGTTGGAGCTTTAACGAAAACAATAAATCAAATGATATTTCTGAGTTATAAATCACATTCAGAGCACTTGATTCTCATAGTTAATAAAGGCGAACAATAAATATCGCAGACAAGGCAAATATTCATTTTACCTTAGCAAAGTTATTCAAAAGTAGAATACAGTTTTTTCTAAAGAGAATGCTAATTTATTTTATAGCATTTTCCGAGTCAAGAAGAATTGTTTAAGTGATCGAAATCTCTATTCTCGATTCCGAATTTCACACCAAATTCGGGTTCCAAACGGAAAACGCGAAAAAGTTCGACAGGAATACCAACGATTTCCATAAATTTCTACCGTGACGTTATGACATATCTAATTTGCACTTTGGGGTCACACTTCACACTCACCGTCTATCGCATATGAATCGTGCAATTATTCCACAGCATAACACGCATGTCACCTAAGGATTGACCAAAATCGTCTGCTTTACTTGGAAAGAAAGTTCCATTTAGAGCTTACTGGATCTCTGGCCAAGTGATCTATGTTTCTCGAAGAATTTCCGAGAGAGTTCTCGCTGGACTGAATCGACGTAACCATCGTGGATGCCGATCCACTGGGCGGAACTGGAACTTTCTCTCATATCTACAGCATTCATCGGTCAATCCGTACCAGGAACCATCGGAATGGACCAATTTCGCTGGTTTGGCTGCAGCGAGAACAAAACGAACTTGGGTGAGCGACTCGACGTCAGATTGATCGTCAGCCCATTCACCAGTATATTACAGGACAATCTTGTCAATTTGCCGACAATGGCGAGTAGATCAAAGCAACGCGCGGTTTTCATTAGTGATCTACCAGCATTCAAATGCAGTTTTTTGACCGTAATTCAGCCAAGTGCCAACTTAAATCGGCTCCCAAGGGCTTAAATGAAAGCTATTGACGAGCTCTATCGATTGAGCCCAAAACAAAATAGGTCCCGGACCTGTGGAACAAAATCAATTCCTTATGGAATACAAAATCAAAAAGTTGGATTTTCACATTTTTATCTGAAAGTACTCGAGAAATTATACATTTCATCTGTTGATCACTTTTTCCTAGCTCTCCTGTGAGCTGAGAAAATCGCATCGGAAGGAGCCTCAACGACGAACTTTGACGTGAGCTCCTGGAGAGACGATTGATCTACCAACCTTGCTACTCTGGCTCAGGGATGTCCTACACAAGGACCATCGAAAACCGTGGAGAAAAGAGGGGGTCAACTCAAAAGTGTGTAGTGGAATCAGTCAATCCTTAGCTGACATGCGTGATAATTGATTAGCACTGGCAATCTTTATTTTTTCTTAGAAATAGTTTGAAGTTAAGCTAATTTGCATGTATTGGAACGCACCGGATCTATGGTTAGACTCTGCCATGAGTCGAAGACGAGAGATAATAGATCTGGTACATTTCAAAAATTCATGTGAATAAGTCTCATGAGAGTGGGGTTATTCGAAGTTGTACCACGTAGATTTCAAAACTTTATCATAAGTCGACCCATGAGCAATTTCCACCCATGATGCGATTTTTTTCCCAGAACAAAGGAGGCGAAATTCGGAAATAACTTCGATGATCAAAAAAGAAGATAATTGTACAATTAAAATTTAGAAAAAAACAAAAGTACGGGCTAAAACCAGTTTGAAAGATTTGTGACTAATCGTAAAGATCTTCAAAAAAAAATTAAAAATTTGAACGTACCCGTCCTTGACGAGCATTCCCACAGTAAAGAGCAGATAAATTTGCTTACCAAAACTATTTACTTTCTCATTGTCAATATGTTATATTCACTTCAATCGAACTAACAATAAGATTAGTTCAAAAAAATTCTATTCTCTGTTTATTCCCTGGAAATAAGCTTCTCAGTTCTCGTTCCAGAATGGACTCCAGAGAGTTTGATAACGTGAATTTGAACATTGGATCGCCTTGATAGACATGATATATAAGCCCGCATATCAGGGCGGTAGAGCACCACGATTAATCTGAAATTCAAAAAATGAAAATCCGAAAATGAAAAGAAAATGAAATTCTGAAATTCATAATAGTGATTGAAGGTGGTACGGATTGAAGCTCTTACATTCATTTTGTCTTTTTTTGTTCGAGTTAGTAAAGAAATGAAGAAACAAACACAAAATAACCTTCAGACAAAGTCGCAAAATTAATTAAAGTAAACTAAAAATTAAAGAAAATTTCACGTACCCATCCCAGACATGGGTGCATTCCCACAGTAGAGAATAGCAGACAAATTGCATGAATCGCTCAGTCGGATCCATTTGTTGTAGGAAAAACAACTCGAAGATGTATAATAGTTCTTGGAGAAAACTCTAGAAGGTAGAATAATAATAATTTACAAGAAAATACGTACTGAATAAAAAAACCAAATAATTAAGTCAAGTAAATTGATATGTGGTTATTCGTACTGCACAGTATTCTGGTCCAAGCCATTTTTCTTCGAAAGCAAGACAAAGGAGAGACCATTGTATTCGAGAGATTTTGTATGTTGAGCGGTCGTTCTTGCTTTGAAAGTCATGAGAACGCTGTGACTGAACAGCCCACGAATAAAAAGATGGAGAATAAGAATAAGACTAAAAAAGAATATAATATCCATTTGTTTTATGTAAATGAAAGACCATTGATCAAGAAGAGGCCAAAAACTAATAATAAATACCTGAATGAAACAACGAACATTTCGTCGATGTCTCTCCTTGGCTTGTCCGCCCATTATTTTAGCGTGAACCTATATATTGTTTTATTATTTATTTAATTACATCGTGTTACGGTTCGTGTATATCTTACCAATGTAGCGTAGGTCAACTTTGACATTATGACTACGTTCAGTCCAATACTACCAATGAAAACGGTGTACGATGGATAATGCAGGATAGGTCCTCCCAGAAGCTTTGAGCACGGCGTGTCTATGAAGTCCCATGCTAAGGACTCGTAGAAATATGTGTATCCACATCCGTCTTCAATTAGAATTTTTAAAAGGGATACTTCGAGCCAATTTTAGTCTCCACTATTGCAACGCACTCTAGTAGACAAAGAAAGCGAGAGAGCGTTGCCAGAGCGGAGGCTAAAATTAAATTGGGGTGAGCCTTTGAAGTGTGATCAAAAGTAAAAAAAAAAAAGGCGACAGAGCGGGTAAAAACGGGGAAATTTGTCTGTAATTTTCTTTTGTTTTGTGCAGAACATGAATATGATATTCCTACTTTTTTGTCGCTCACTTCGATTTTTATTCTCAGCAGAGTGTAGGGACAAAATGAGGAAATATCGAAAGACATCTTACCCAAGAACTCCGGAATGCAGTGCAGGACAGCCATAAGCCACACACAACCGAGAAGAATCTGGAATGGACGATATCAAACATTCCTTGTCAGTGTTATCTCTACTCAAGCATTAAAAAGGAAAAGAATGTGGCCAGATGGGTTTAGAAAATTCTGAAATGCACACATCAAGCTAATATTATTCTCCGTATTGGCAAGAATAAATTTATCGACGCACTGCAATACTCTCTCGCAAGTAAAGAAAGCGTGTCAGTCTAGCCTGAGCGGAGTTTCAAATTAGCTCGAGGTGTCTCTTTCAGCTAAACATTTAAGTATCATTCGTAATACTTACAAAAGTTCCTTTACGACTGCATATCTGAGGATATTTGAAGGAGAAAAACGTAGCAACGAATCGGTTGAAAGCAATAGCCAATTGGACATATACCACACTCTTGTACGTGAGAGTAGTTAGATGACCAAACTTGCGACCGACGATCTCAGGACCATATGGAAATCCACTTGAATTATTGATTGATTAGTAGATCCTATCTCTCGTCAAGTAAGGAATAGCTCACGCAAATATTAATGTTTAGTTATGCGCAATTCTCGCTGGTTTTTTTATCACTAATAGAAGAATGTTAACTACCCCATCAAGTATATAACATAATATATATTTAAATGATTTAAAATATTATTTCTTAATGCTTAAAAAATTAAATAAATGAACTTACAGAAGAGTGACAGGTCCAGAATAAATAATGAAGCACAGTAATGTTCCACAATTTGATAGCGATCTTGAACAGCAAAGCAGAGAAAATGCGGAGAATGAATTCGTTCGGTAGGATTTACGGAGAACTTTCAGAACTAGTCCATTTGCCATAAATCCTATCAGGCCTAGCTGAAAATGCATCACACTGATAGTTGAAATGCTGCGCTGAAAGCAAACCCTCAAATACAAGGTTCAAATGGTTATGTATAAGGTATTGAACACTTGCATTTAGTAGTTTGATTACAGCGCAGGCCTGAAGAGTTTATTTTATCTCAGTGCAGAATAACTATTTTTTGACTGAAAAATTGGAAAAAGTTAGAGGGCTTACCGTGATCATGAGTGTTCCCGCAATGTAATCTTGCGTTCGCAGTTCCATTCGAGTCTAGACGACAAAATGAGGATATCGTTGCAATAACCTAGGGCGATAAAATGCCATGAGACTTTAGTTGTTTCGTAGTTGGATGAGAATTTGATTGCATAGTGATCACGTGCATGCATATGTTTCCTTAAAGAACCCTGGGAAAGATCCTGATATTTCAACAATCCCAACTAGTTTGCAGTGGGGGTGGCTTATCCGCTAATTCCACTGTCGTCATCATTTACTCTCCATCTGCTCTCTCGCACTCGGTGTATACGAGATAACATTGTCAGAGCGGAGAATAAATTTAGAGTGTACCTTTAACACAGCGCGACCATAAGCGATGTCTAATTTGCTGTCTTGAGCTCGATACGGAAAACCTCCGCAGTAACAGCACTCTCTCACATATAAGAAAGCGTTGACAAGCTAGGTGGTAGTAGGCTGAGAGTCAATGGAATCTTTCAGTTTTTTTCATAAAGAGCGATGGACTTCCTTTATAAAACATGTCATTCTCTCTATGGTCTATGGGGCGCCCCACTATTCCATCTCTCTTGGGTTCGATTCCCGGTCGTAACACCGCCTCCGCCTTACCAAGGCAAAAGAAAGGGAATAGGTAGTGACTTCATCATGCGGTAAAGTACATAGGTACGAACACGAGATTAGGCCCTCCTAACTGAATTGGCTTTGAATTATCACTGGCCTAGCAGTGATCATCCGCAGGACTTCGTGTGCCTTGAATACCTTTATGAGCGGATTAGTTCAAACTTTCGACACTCACGGCAAATTCTCTCAGAGATAGGTTGTCTAACTGGGCTGCCCTAAAGAAAGGTTAGCTTACTCCAAACTCTCTCAAAAATACACGTTGGAAAATACTCTCTCGCTCGAGATTGTAACGGGGACTAGAGTAAGCTAACTAAGTTATCTCACATATGAGAGAACGTTTCTCTAATTGTCGCATCTTAGATAACCTATGGCTCAAATATGAGACAGTTTGCCGTCAGTGGAGTTTTTTCGAGTTACTACGATTATGGTGAGGACGACTTTCACGGATTTGTCAAAATCATTGCTGCATTTAAAGGGACGGAAACCTTTGTCAACGGACTCTTCGACGCTCTACGCTCTCTAGTTGTTGGGGAGCAGAGAAACAGTGAGCGCAATGAAGAGACCGTTGACAAAGGTTTCGGTCCCTTTAATAATATAATACTAATTAATATATGCCTGAGGCGAATGAAATAATTGCGATTTGACAATGATATGCTCCAGCTCTGATATTTCGAAAGTTAAAGTCTGCTTAAAGTCTGCACTTGAAGTAGACTTGTAAGTCTACTTAAAGTGAAACGTAAGTCTACTTAAAGTGGTGTGGTATACTGTAATGCATTTCGTCAAATGTTCTTTCACTTTAAGTTTACTTAAAGTCTACTTCAAGTCTGTGGCGTAGTTTAAGTAGACTTTAAGTTTCGAAATACCAGAGAGGGAGTGTCAGGGTTGAAATGCTTGAGATTGGTATTTTTTGATACATGACGAGAAAAGAAGAAGATCGCACTGGTTATTTCCCGATTCGTTATGTGCCGGTTGTGAAACATACTTCAACCTTTACCTGCTCTTTACCGCATCCAGTCAAATTCAATTCTTTATTATAGAATTAAAACTGTCCGAACAATACAAATTCCGCTGTTTGCCGCGCAATACTCCGTCCACTTCTTCGCGCGGCATACCTTTTTCTCTTATTTTATCGAATTTTATGGCGTTTCCTCATCATTTTACAGGACTTTCAATAAAAATAAAATTATATGCATTGAAAAAACGTTCGAAAAAACCTTTCGAAAATTTGGAGTGCGTTTTTCTCAACGGTGGAGAAGTTTACTATATTCGGCACTTGGCGCGGTGTGTGCAAAACTTTTGTAATTCTATAATATCCTATCAGCACATTAAATGCAGAGGGGGCCAAAACAGGGGGAGTCTTCTTATTCACTTCTTATTCAATTCGACTAAATCTTAATCATTTATGGTAGATACTTTAATACCCCCATCCCATGCTCACGTTAGTGCAGAGTGTACAATAAGGGATAAACTGAATCCCCGGTCGGGACTCGAACCCGAATCTTTCGGATAGAGAAGCAAACATCTTACCAATAGGCCACGCGTCGATCACAATCCCACCCTTTCTCTACTCATCATATCTCGATTTTCAATTGCGATACAGTTAAGATACTCGCACCGTTCCAATATAGAGATGCGTAAAGTGTAGAAATTGAGCTACTGTGTTCTTATTACGATTAAATAACAATCAACATTTCTTATTTTACAAAAAAAACGTGACGAATATAACGAATTTATATTCAACAAAAATACAAAACAACAACACAAGCAAAACGACAGCAGCACGTAATAACGATCGCACCAAATGTTTTTTTTCTTTTTCCCGGCTATTATACATCCACTCTTATGATTGAACTAACGTGTGCTCTATTAAAGTATTTATCCTAAACGATTAAAGGTGGAGTCCGACGAATATTTTCGTGAACAAACTGTGAAGACAGAAAGATAGCAAAAGTTATTCTGCATTCCATACATAAATTATTTTATGCTAATTCAGCTTATTGATCGCTGAAATCATGAATGAATAATGCTTGATGTACAGGCAAAGGCGCGAAATTTTGAAAATAGGAAAGTTCGGCAATAGGTTTCGAACCCGCGACGTTACGCTAACTAGGTAGCACTTTTACCACTGCTCCATGGGATTGATGAATGGCAGTGCTAATTTCTTCCATATGATTTATCCCTTGCATAACCGATGTGTTACGAATTTGCATAGACATTCGAGGGCCTCCATCTTTAAGATTGACAATGAGTCGAATTGAATTCCAAGATATGAAAAAGTAAAAATTTATGGCAATAAGGTGCGACTGAATTGAGCGAAACAAAAAGATAAATAACAATGATTGTACAAAAAAGTAAAAATATTTAGTAGTGTCGATCACTTGCGCAGTTCAATAGTTAAAGGCTGAATTTCTTCGGTAGATCGGTTTTCAGTAGTTTTCGATCGTCGGCAACTCTGAATGATATTACATATTGAGAAATACAGCGTGAAATGTGGTGCACAAGTAAATTAGATTTTCGTCTTTGCTTATACTCTCTCGCTGTAAAAAGTGCGAGAATGTGATAAGAGTTTCTAATGAATATAATAATAAGAATAGTCTTTATTCGTTGGAAAAATGAAAACATGATTTTAGATAAATCGATATACAGTGGAGTACGCATAAATGAGATGCTACGACTATGGTAGCAAAGTTGATTGGAATCTGTACCTTTCGTATTTCCAAAATCAGATTGCACATATTTTTGATAATCAATATCACGGCCAGCACACAAAAAATGGCAATTGCAATCTATAAAAGAAAAAAAGTTATTATCATGACAAAAAAATGTTTGCTCACCTTAATATAAAAAGACAGCTCCAGTATTTCCAATGTAACCAAGTCGGCATCTTCTGAAAGCATAAAACGGTATTAAACTTGATTCTGCAAAGCAATTTCATTTTCGAAAAAAAATGTTTTATTAAAGACAATGTTGAGTCAATAAAGTAAATAGAATCAATAAAACAAACAGAAACAATAAAAATATGAATAGGCAAAATTTTGTAACGTGATAACCATATATTGTATGGGAGTTCATACTGTATGGGAGTTCAGAATGCAAATACAAATCAATCATTTAGAGACAATAATATATCCCAATTGAATTGTATTACATATAATGGAGCAATTAAATTCTTACTATTAAGATTATTCGATATGGCGCTGACTTCCCTTTCCAACTTTTTCTCGGCTTTTGTGAAAAATCTCTCGATCTGATCAGGGACTCCCATTCTATTCTGAAATATTCGTAATATTTATACAAATCACTATTTAACAATAAAATGTTGTATTAAAGCTTAATATTAAAAGGAACGAGCAAAATGAAAATTTTATAATATAACAGCACTTGAAAAGGCAACCACTCGGCCTTTTTTACATCCACTGTGTTACTTGGCAAATGAAATAGAAGAAACTAATTAAAAAAAACTGAAACATGAAAAGAAAGCAGTATCGTCTTGCCTTTGGAAGGAATCAATTCAAGAAATAGTATTGAATCATCGATTTTTGTCAAGAACACGCCGTCCAATTACATTTTCTTCATCCATGACTCATCGTTTTTTTAGATAGAATAGATTCTTGTTTTGTGTTGTTGTTGAATCTGTTGTGAGTCACACAATGTCAGTTTTCTTGCGACCGAACCGGAGTATGTGTATTTTGAACTATTTCGATTTATTCGACGCACCACGGCGAGAAGAGATTAGGCCCTCCAGATCGAATTGGCCTCGATTTATCACCGTCCTAACAGCGATCACCCGCAGGACATTGTGTGCCTTGAATAACGGGATGCACCTATACCTTTACCTTTGATTTATCGTCTTTGCTCCCTTCAAATTCAACATACTATAGTCAAGCATGATACATAAAACTATAGTACTGATGTCGTAAATACTCTTTGACCGCTAATCTTTATGACTTTTAGAGAGTACACTATAGGAGTTTTATAGCTGTTCCGCTGATCAAAATCTAACAGGGCGTTCTCTTTATAGTGCACTCAAATATCGATCACAAAGCTAAAGAACTCAAACTCAAAAGCAAACCTACCACGGAAAACTGTAATTGTATGGAAGGGTTAAATTACGTTTACAACACTTTTGTGTTTACCGGTGATAATACAATTTCCGATAAGTTCATTATATTTGCTAATAAAAAATCATCTCGATCCGTTGCTTTTAGCATAACAATGTCCCTCAAAATCTCCGTATCCCAAACCTCGAACCTTTGTCTGAATGATTCAGTCAGTTACCATTTTCTTTGATGATAAGCGGAAAATGATTTCAGAAAATGATTGAGAATGATCCTGCTTCCTAAATTGTTGTTATTGCAGATGATGTAAAGGAAGCCGCTGACGTAATTTTACAATATCATCGCTTCAACCCATTTTACTGTTCCTCTATCCACCCATTCGGATGTGACTGTACTTTAAAGATGTACTGTACCCCCGGAGTTCGCCGTATTATCCTATTTTATGGGTTTTCAGATGTACTCCGGACGTCATATTCAATATAAAACGCCAGAGTGACCATCGCTCGTCACTCAGTCTTCTGTTTCTTCTGTTTCTATAACATTCAGAACATGAATTTCCACGCTGTCGTATTGTTTTCGATGATTGTCGCAGTGAACTCACAAACTACCGAGCTCGTCGCTGAAGGTGAGGTCTAAACGGTAGTTCATCGTATTTTTAGTTTTTAGAGGCTCGCCCCAAGCTAATTTTATCCTCCGCATTGGCAATACATTCTCGCAGATAATTAAAGGGAGCGTTACCTCACTCAATGGTCTCTTCATTGCGCACACTATTTTTCTGTTCTCTAACAACGAGAGAGCGTAGAGCGTTGAAGAGACCATTGAGTGAGGTTACGCTCCCTTTAAAATGAGACAGTGTGACCAGAGCGCAGAGTTCGCCCATTTATTAATTTCGTTTAAAGGCAGCGGACAGGTGATGGCTCGCGATGATGGTGCATATTATGGAGATATCAATGTGATTCAGTTGGCCCGCATGAAGAGACAGGTACTGTTTGTGTTAAGTATATTTCAATCATCTACTTTACTTTCGCACCGCATAAAGTATATTATTATTATCTTCAGTTCTCAAATTATCTAGTACTTCTATACGTAAGAACGTGAAAAATATTAAAAGAAATATTAAAAAAAAATTATTAAAAGCAGGATATTATTGATTTAAAAGATGATATATTCAGGCATCGGCAAACGCTTTCGCTAACGCCATGGCAATCGCTGTAAGTTTAAAGACGCATTCAGAGTCCCCCCCCCGCTCTGGCAACATTCTCTCGTAGCCAAGGAAAGTGAGAAAGCGTTGCCAGAGCGGAGAGTTTCAAATTAGCTGTGAACTGTAAAAACTGTAAAACTGTAATTTCATTGCAAAAACCTTTTTCGACTTCATTCCCATTGAACCACTTCCCTGGGAACCCCCTCTCTGGTTGTCGCGCACCTTCTCGTTCCGAAAAGCCCCGAAAAGTCTAAGCATTTACAATAATATTGATAGTATTTACAGAACGCAGCAGCCGGTAGCTTTCCAAATCTAGTCGGAGTAGCGCCTGCAGCTCCCGCAGTTCCGGACGCAGCTCCAGAGGAAGCTCCAGCAGCTCCTGAGGAAGCTCCAGCAGCTCCTGAGGAAGCTCCAGCAGCTCCAGAGGAAGCTGCAGTTGAGGCTGCACCAGAAGAAGCTACCGAAGCTCCTGCTCCTCCTCCTGCTGAAGCTCCTTCTTGTGCTAGTCGTCGCCGTAGAGCAGTGAAGCATATGCATCTCCAAGATCTGGAATGAGCTTATGATAATAAAGATTTCGCTTATTTTATATGGTACCAAAGGTTCACATAAACTGAAAAAGAAACCGATTACGCAATCAAAAATATTATTTCAAAATATGAGCAATATTGTAATATTTCAAAAGTTGACATTCTTATGATTTGATTGTGAAATATTAGTACATACATATGTCACAAAATACAGTTCATGTTTGTTCTAACTCCAGCAAGCCGACTTATAGTGGGGTGACACATTGGTTTTGCAAATTAGCTGTAAAGGAGAGTTGAGACATAAAATATGCTGTTTGCAAATAGCCTTTTGGAATACGAATTGGTCATATCCACGAAAATTCCCTTAAAAGCCGACTCTCTTCTGACAATTCTGTTACAATTAATTTGTATTCAAGATTGACCACTGCTCGAAGACGATTGTTTCGATTAATCATCAGTGTATGCTTTCTTTTCTCTTATATGTTTGGTCACAGTCATAAAACAAGTCATATTCTTTCTATCTCGTTATTTTCAAATGTGTAGAGCGAAATGTATGAGTGTAGTGGTCTCAAACCCTAGGTACGCCCATGAACTACTTCCCCGTATCATGATTGTTCGTCAACCTTATTGATAAGGCCCTCACCATCGCAAGAAGGGCGTGGTTTAGAATAACGGAATAGCATGATTCTGGCAATGTGCCAAAAGGCTCGTTTAACTATTTCATCAAATAAAAAAAGGGCGGAGGCGTATTGGAAAGATTGATAATATACACCCGAATGGCTCATGAATCATTCTTGTCATAAAAAAGTAACACTTCAGTGTAGTTATGACCCTTTTCCTGATCGGTATATGTTTACTGATGGGCGTGGTGCAATAAATATTGCAATAAAAACTCTGCTCAAACAGTTACGTGACTAATTCTATGTGAATAATAGATAACGTATTGCTAAACTGTGACGCGGGGCGCTCCTACAACTCGGCAAGTGTTATAAAAGAGGATTCGGGTTGATAAGCCATTTTTCTGCGCTCGTGATAATCCGCTGTTTAGCGTCATGCGTCTCCTCCACTTTGCCACGTTTGCGATACTTCTTGGTCTGACAAGTAAGAACATCATAACTACACATATATGCGCTGTTTATAAATTTCAATATATTCTAAAACATGATGTATTGCCCACGACCATTGGTCAATGAGATTTGATATATCAGTCCTTCACAAACCACAAAAAAGTGTTACAAGAGTGGAGATTCAAATTATCTAATAATAAACCTATCGCAACTGACGGAATCGCAACTCAAGTAATTTGCCGTTTTCAGATGCTGTAGTCGAAATGACCATGTCAAAAATCTTCGATGAGGAGGATTTTGCAAATCAACAAAAGGCAAAATTTGAGCGAGTATTCCAAAAATCATCGGAAAGTTTCAGGTGTCTGTCACTTCGTTGTGCTCGAAGGGCTGTCGAATCTACGTTTCACTGCCGGATTCATCTCGAGATATTGCAGCCAATATAATGGTCGATGACCATGTTCAACCTAAAATAAGGTGAGTATTCGGGAACTTCTATGTTTCTTGGCCCAGGCTATTATGCAATTCAAATATTTGGCCGTGATCAATCGCGCAGAAGAGTATAACGAATGCAGAATGAGAGGTTTGGTGGAGAGATAGGAGAGTTCAAAATTGCCTGGGTAAAAAAGACAGAGAAGTGCCAGTATTCGTTATTTCGAAATTTCACAAAAAAAGTATTGATTATTTCAGTATTCTCGATATTTCTGCAATGAAAAATGGAGATCATATCAAGGGATACTTCAAAGTCGATGTGAGATTAGTTTATTTTTTTTATTATCAAATTTTGAAAATGATAATTGTAGGATGGAAATGCTCAAGTAGACTTCATTAATAACAATCCGAATCAAGAATCGGAGCCTCTAATGATCTATGTCGTTAGTGAATATGCTCGTGAGTATTATATTTTGATTATCATCCGTGGTTTTTCGAAAACATGCCAAGAGTTGCAATTCATACAACTCGCGAGACACCATCGAACTCAATAGAGAACCCAAAAAGCGACCGTGCTGTCCCCCTGTAATGCTGTTCAAATGTAATGTAAAATGTTCTTCAGCGAATGGAGACGCGGCTGTCTATGAGGCTTCCGGTCTTGTCTTACCACCTTCATCAATGGGTGTTGTCACAATTATGAGTGCCCAGCCATTTACAGTAACTACCGACAAAACTGGGGTGAGAATATTTTTTTTATTTGCCTATGCTATCCCTGAAAATAATGTAAATAATTGTTGTTGATTATACGATGATTTATATCCTCCCAGAATCCCATAATATTGGTTAAAATCATTCGGAGTGATCAGCAGTGTGTCGGATTATTACCGTATGATATATCTGGTTTATGATACTACGTTTTCAGCCCATGGTCATGTATGCTGCAACTGTTGGATATGATAACGTTAACAGCGATAATCCGGACGGTTGTACGAGTGTTTACTATGAAGGGTGAGTAGAATCGTTTCAAATATTAGTTTACAACAATCTTCCACCTGAACTAAACAAGAATAATAATACTAATAATAATTTACACAAATATTTACGGTACAGAATGAATAAACAATTAAAGTAGATAATGACAGATCTTTAATTTTAATGTAACTTTGAATGTATATATAAAATATAAAGGTAAAAAGCCCAATGCCAACATAACTGATGTTTCTTATGATTGTTCATTTTCAGAAGTGACACAGAATTTCCCGGATTCTCCATTAGTGTCTACGGTCCCATCATCAGTTTATACTTTGATTGGGACGATTTTGGAGATACTCTGATTACTCTCAAGGCTTATGTCGGATTCAGTAAGACTTCTTTCTATGATTTTTAATGCACACCCCGAGCTAATTTACTCTCGGCATTGGAAATACTCTCTCGTAGACAAAGAAAGCGAGACAGTGTGTCCAGAGGAGAGGGTTTCAAATTAGTTCGGGTGTGCATTTAACTTCTCGGAAAATATTTTCCAATTAATCAATAATTACAGATCCCGTACAATCTTTGACTACTTCATCGTATGTATCGTCCCCAGGCTACATTGGCTGTGCGAATGCACAGGTATTTTATTTTATTTTAGTTATCATACATCAAGAATATGCGACAACACGTGAAACAACAAGTAAATGAGAGTGTATGTGGTAACATATTTAAAAAATTTGTTTTACTACAATGTTAATCTTTTACAGTCATATCGATCTCGACTGTACCCTGATGACATAGTCTACACGCTCACTGCACAGGAGTAAGTTTGCAAATCTTCACACCGAGAAAACAGTGTTAGAGCAGACCTGTGAAGTGTTGTATTTAACCCTTTACAGTTCTTATGCCCTGGATGACACTTTTTTCTCTGTGCTTTTTAAAGATTCTATATCAACAATGCTTCTACGTAGATTTTAAGCTTTTTCACGTCATTTCGTAATGTTATATGGGTGATTTATGAGCTTTCGATGATGGTTGTGTCCGAGTGATGCGTATAATTGATTGATTGATTGCAGTGCTTGGCATGTAAAATTGACTGGAGATGTCAATAATGATGAGACTCATCCCGTAATCCTCACTGACAACTATAGTGGGATTAAAACAGAGTTTGTTCTTTTGCGCTTTCAACGGCTTATCAAGGATTGTGATTCGACTTACATAGATATCAATAAAAAAGGCTATGACGATGGAAAACGTTTTCCCAACATAATTTGGACAAAGATCATTAGTGGCCGTATGCAAGAACAACGGGAAAACTGTTTTCCGGGAAAATGTGACGTCATTAACGTAGGCGGAGGATTTTTGGAAAACGCCTCTGCCTACGCTAATGACGTCACATTTTCCCGGAAAACGGTTCTTACATAAGGCCACACAGAGCCAGTGAATCTTCAGAGCATTTTTAAACTCTTCTATTCTTCTTGTCACTCTTAAATGGTTCTGACAATATAACAACTGTAACATTACAATATCACAATGGGATAATATTAATTAAAAAAAACGAAAAAGTAATTCATAATTCAATTCATGTTTGCTTTCAGATGGACCGGTAACAAGGCAGACGGTAGTGATGAACACTCTCTCGAACTCGATACAAGTGTATGTTTTGGTGATATTCGTTAAAGCCACACCCCAAGCTCATTTGAATCTCTCCGCTCTGGCAATGTTCTCTCGTTTTCTTTATCTACGAGAGAGTATTGATAATGCTGTGGGTAAAATTAGCATGGGGTATTCCTTTAATACTAAAAATCATTCTGACTGATCGCGAAACATTCTTTAAAATGGCAGCATTGGTAGATAGTCACGAATATATCGTGGGATTTTAAAAGAACGTAATAATATATTTACCTTATAGAGCCTCGAAGTGAAGTGGACGAGGCAAGCCGGTCAATATTTCCTTATAAAATACGAGACATCTCCTCTACCAACGTCATCAACTATTACTCCGGTACGGATAAGCAAAGTGTTACCCATGTTTTGATCCTATCCATCTCTGCCGTTTCGAGCGCGGAAATCGTGTAACATTGAAAAGGTTGAGCGAAAAAAAAGAGAAAGAAAACGCAGAATTGAGAGAGCGCAGACGATGAGAGTACACCATGGTGCACCATGACTTAAATATTTTGGCAATTTTCAATGCAAGTTTCCTTTCCTTGTGTTGGAGAGACGCTGTTTACCGGTTGACCATGGCATCCTTGCGAACATAAAATTACACATTTTTCAGGTAACAACGAAACCAACAACTGCGAAAACGTCGACCACAACAGCCAAATCTGATCCCGACCACCCTCCTGTTGAGGACACAACCCAAGACCCAGAAATTTCGAGCACAACCCAAGACCCAGAAAAGCCGAGAACAACCCAAGACCCAAAAATTTCAACCACAACTTATCATCCAAAGTCGACAGTACACACCGTAAAAACTACTGTAAGAACCACAACTGTACCGACGACTACAACGACCGATGGGTCGTCCCGATATGGTGAGAAGTTTAAACACCCCAACCTAATTTTACTCTCCGCATTGGCAATCGTCTCTCGTAGACAAATAAAGCGAGAGATTGTGGCCAGAGCAGAAATTCAAATTAGTTTGGGGTGTCGCTCTGAACCCGCTAGCATGGTAACTATGATCAATATATTTCAGGAACGGCCATCTTGTGGACGGTTGTTTGTGCAGCGATTCTGCGATATTGATTTTTTCAAACAGTTTTGTTATTGTTGTTTTTGTACAAAGTGTTAATCGAAAATCTAAACTAGGGTATGTATATATAGCAGACAAAGATAAATTTGTGTCCAATTTGTTGTTGATTTGTTGCAATTCATTGAAATCATGGCTGATTGCCTGTGAAGTCTCCTAGAAGTCTGAAAACCAAACAAATATCAATGGGCAATTAGTTACATTTCCTTTTCACGAGATTGCTGCTAGGGTAGATTGGCCTGTCCAACGGGCCTATAGGACGAGCAATGTATGATTTACCTATTATTTGACGTTTTATTAAATATAGATGAATTATCTCAAAGACGAAATTATAAATCTTGTGGATAATATGATTAAAATATTAATTATCACTATTATACGAGGTGAATCATATCATTCAACATATTTAATTCCAGTATTAATACCTCTCTCAATGGCCTCTACATTGTGCACACTATTTCTCTGTTCTCAAGCAACGAGAGAGCATTGCTTGTCGAAGAGACCATTGAGAGAGGTTAGGCTCCCTTTAATGATCTCTGAAAAGTGTCTGTTTTGATTTTCATATACTGGACGTTCGCGTAAAACGCTTACTTGAATCACCACTTTCGCTTTCCGTGGCAATCCTTTGGAATCCCAGGTAGACTACTCATGGTCCAGAGTCTATGCGAACTCGATCCCTCTATTTATGGCTGTACTTTGAAGATATCCCAGCCTACCGATGTCGGATTATCATCCCGTTTTATAGGATGGGATATTATATACTCACTCTACTTCATATAGAACAAGTCCGATCATCGCTTTTTCGTCATTTTGCTCATCGATTCGATGGTTTTCTACGCCATTACTCTGTGTTCGGTTCTTATCATCGCCAAGTCACAGTATACCTGGATATTACCCTATCCAAGTATTGACATTGAAGGTGAGCTTTCATAGTTGTTGAAATGCATACATTTTTCTCTGGACAAACTTTCTATATTCAAGATCAGTGTCAAATGTATAAACTAGGCAAACATACATATTGTTAAAGATGAAGACCCTCGAGACTGTTCGTATAGAATGATAGAGATTCATCGCACGAATCGAAAGAAATACCTGATTTGGTTCCCGATATGTTTAAAGCTCACTATGCGCACTTTTCTCCAAAAATTTAAGAAAATCTCATGAAAATTTCAATAATTTTCCTTATATTTTAAGGAAGTGGTTATGATTACACGTACAGTGGGCAGTACCGAGATGGATTATACGGAGCAGGCGCAGGTTTTGTAGGCCGTATAAATATCCTAGGTTCCGTTGGATTGAGTCGCCCGAAACGAGAGGTAGTTTTTTTAACTTTTTTAAAATTTAATTTACATAAAAAAGATGCTCTGAACTGGTTTGATAGATAATTTTTTAGTTCATTTACTGATATAACAAAATATTCATTATTTTCATCCATAAACATGCTAAATATAGTGAAGGATTTGTTTTTTTTATTATATTATATTTTTTTCAGGCCGCGGAATCCACCAACGCCAACGCTAATGTTATGGCTATGGCGGTAAGTCTTGAATCTCAAGTTCCGGCTGAAACCTTTTCTCACTTTTTCCTTACTCAGAACGCAGCTGCTGGTAGCTCCTCATTTGTGGTGGTTCCTGGAGCTGCTCCTCCGGCACCTCCTGTCGAGACAATGGCCGAGAAGCCAATGCCCCACCTTGAAGATTTGGAATGAAATATAATTTAAATAATAAAATATATTGAAATATTGATTGCAAATATCTTAATATTATTTGAAACACTATCTATATGGATGATTAGAGCAGTTCATTAAAAACAATTCAATTGTTCAACAACGACTTTATGTCACGAATATTCGAAAAAAAAACAATTTATTTAAGCATATTATGATTTTTTCATTGCATGTATAGTAAGGTATGTTTAAAGGTACACCCGAGCTAATTTGAAACTGTCCGCTCTGGCCATACTGTCTCGCTGACAAATAATGCGAGAGTGGTCAGAACAGACAGTGTAGAATTAGCTTGGTTGTCCCTTTAACCATTCAATGAGATCAGTTCATTATGTACAATACTGGGGATATCTCAAAATTCAATAAATCAATTCAATAGCAGAACTACGACAGCCGTCGTCAACAGCGCCGATCCTGAAAAGTTCAAATTACACGTTCAGCATAATTTTGGGAGATCGATGGTTTTGCAATCATAATTTAGATACTGATCATTCAAGAACCGCGAAATTATAACCCTCGGATTAAAACTTTTATTTTATAACCGACTATTTGAATACCGATGAATGAGCAAAATTGATTTGTGCCCTTTTGTTATGTAATCTACGCGAAGGAAACGAGCATCCGTAAACGACTTTTTGCACCCCGACGATTTAGAACCATCGATCGCGAACTGATTATTCTGGAAACGACTTTTTTGCACCCCGACGATTTAGAACCGTCAATCGCGAACTGATTATTCTGGAAACGACTTTTTACACCCCGACGATTTAGAACCGTCGATCGCGAACTGATTATTCTGGAAACGACTTTTTGCACCCCGACGATTTAGAACCGTCGATCGCGAACTGATTATTCTGGAAACGACTTTTTTGCACCCGACGATTTAGAACCGTCGATCGCGAACTGATTATTCTTGAAACGACTTTTTACACCCCGACGATTTAGAACCGTCGATCGCGAACTGATCTTTTTGGAAATATTACTATGCGAAAGGCAACGGTTCACCACGTGTGCCATATCACTATTATTGTGTTATTGTTACGAGTTATTGTGAACAACCGTAATCTACCGTAACCCGGTTCGGTGGGTCAGATCAAGTGCGATGGGTCAGATTTTACTAAATCTTGTCGGAATATCCCATCACATGTGCAATATCACTATGAGCTATTATGAACTACCGTAATCTACCGTAACCTGGTTCGATTGTCGGACACTAAATTGTGTGTCAGATTTGAGCAGCAGGGGTGTGCGGGAAAGAGGTTTCAAAAAATCAAAAAAAATATTTGAAAAAAAATCTAAAACTTTTGATCAGTGTAATTTTTTTATTGAAATATTTTTTAATTCAGTGTTTTTTTTATTTCATAACGGCAATTTCGACAATATTCAGTGAATCCTTCATCTGACACACCGAACCGGGTTACGGTAGATTCCAGAAGTTCACAATAGCTCATAATCATGTCACGAACACGTATTGGCTATTCCGACAAGTTTTAGTAAAATCTGACCCACCGCGCTTGATCTGACCCACCGAACCGGGTTACGGTAGATTACGGTAGTTCACAATAGCTCATAGTGATATTGCACATGTGATGGTTATTCCGACAAGTTTTATTGAAATTTGACCCATCGCACTTGATCTGACCCACCGAACCGGGTTACGGTAGATTACGGTAGTTCATAATAGTTCATAGTGATATTGCACATGTGATGGTTATTCCGACGAGTTTTATTGAAATCTGACCCACCGAACCGGGTTACGGTAGTTCACAATAACTCATTGTGATATCGCACACGTGGTGAACCGTTGCCTTCCGCATGGTAATAGTTCCAAAAAAAAATCAGTTCGCGATCGACGGTTCTAAATCGTCGGGGTGTAAAAAGCCGTTTCAAGAAAATCAGTTCGCAACCGACGGTTCTAAATCGTCGGGGTGTAAAAAGTCGTTTCAAGAATAATCAGTTCGCTATCGACGGTTCTAAATCGTCGGGGTGTAAAAAGTCGTTTCCAGAATAATCAGTTCGCGATCGACGGTTCGAAATCGTCGGGGTGTGAAAAGTCGTTTCTATAGGATTGGTTTCATTATGATATTATTTATTCTGTAATTTCCATAATTAAGATTTTATATGAATTGATGCTAATTTGTCGATGTCATTACGACGGTTATAAAATAAATTTTCCAAAATCATTTCAACTAAATCGTAGTTTCCTAAATTATGATTCCAAAACCATCGATCTCCTAATTTTGATATAATAAGCAAGGAAGCCTATTGTCAAATGTGGATATTTCAACATCGAAACCAATAAATAGTTTTTTTTCTTATTCCGAAATTTAAAAAAAAAGTATTACTTTCGAGCTCAAAAGTGTTAAATATAACACTTCTCAGGCCTTATGCTCCATGGTTAACACTAATTTTTTTGTTTGCTGAGCATGTTTCATCTCAGTGTCCCATTCTAATACTAGAAGGAAGCAATTGCTTACCACATCGTGATGATCCCATAGTTGTCGTCGGAACTACAGTAGTTCTTACAGTAGTATGTCTGGTTAGTACTGTAGACTTTGGATGCCTAGTTGTGCTAGACATGTCTTTTTCTTGTTTAGTGGTCTCAGCTGGAGGGGGAACGGGAGTGGGTTGGGTGAATGAAGTAGTATCTCTGGTTACTACTGTAGACGTCGAAATAGGCAATAAGGTGGGGGCGTTAGGTTTGGTAAGCAGTGTACTTTCTGCTGTTGAAGATGAAATTTGTGAGTCTGTAGTATGTTCTATGGTTGTAGTATCGGTTATTGTGGTTTCAGCTTCAGTAGTTGGTTCACTAGTGATTGTAGGGATCTTCGTAGTTTCGGCCATGGTAGTTTCCGCTTCAGTAATTAGTTCACTAGTGGTTGTAGGGATCTTCGTAGTTTCGGCCATGGTAGTTTCCGCTTCAGTAGTTAGTTCACTAGTGGTTGTAGGGATCTTCGTAGTTTCGGCCATGGTAGTTTCAGCTTCAGTCGTTGGTTCACTAGTGGATGTAGGGATCTTCGTAGTTTCAGCCATGGCAGTTTCCGCTTCAGTAGTTAGTTCACTAGTGGTTGTAGGGATCTTCGTAGTTTCGGCCATGGTAGTTTCAGCTTCAGTAGTTAGTTCACTAGTGGTTGTAGGGATCATCGTAGTTTCGGCCATGGTAGTTTCAGCTTCAGTAGTTAGTTCAGTAGTGGTTGTAGGGATCTTCGTAGTTTCGGCCATGGTAGTTTCAGCTTCAGTCGTTGGTTCACTAGTGGATGTAGGGATCTTCGTAGTTTCAGCCATGGTAGTTTCCGCTTCAGTAGTTAGTTCAGTAGTGGTTGTAGGGATCTTTGTAGTCTCGGCAATAGTGGTTTCAGGCGCAGTTGTTGGTTCACTAGTGGTAGTAGGGATCTTTGTGGTATCGGAAATTGTGGTTTCAGGCGCAGTTGTTGGTTCACTAGTGGTAGTCCGGATCTTTGTAGTCTCGGCAATAGTGGTTTCAGGCGCAGTTGTTGGTTCACTAGTGGTAGTCGGGATCTTTGTAGTCTCCCCAATAGTGGTTTCCGCTTCAGTAGTTGGTTCACTAGTAGTTGTAGGGATCTTCGTAGTTTCGGCTATGGTCGTTTCCGTTACAGTCGTTGGTTCACTAGTGGTTGTAGGGATCTTTGTAGTTTCTGCTGTGGTGGTTTCAGCTTCAGTAGTTGGTTCACTAGTAGTTGTAGGGATCTTCGTAGTTTCGGCTATGGTCGTTTCCGCTACAGTCGTTGGTTCACTAGTGGTTGTAGGGATCTTTGTAGTTTCTGCTGTGGTGGTTTCAGCTTCAGTAGTTGGTTCACTAGTAGTTGTAGGGATCGTCGTAGTTTTGGCTATGGTTGTTTCCGCTTCAGTAGTTGATTCACTAGTAGTTGTAGGGATCTTCGTGGTTTCTGCTATGGTTGTTTCCGCGTCAGTAGTTGATTCACTAGTGGTTGTAGGGATCTTCGTAGTTTCTGCAATGGTGGTTTCAGCTTCAGTAGTTGGTTCACTAGTGGTTGTAGGGATCTTCGTAGTTTCGGCTATAGTTGTGTCAGCTACAGTTGTTGGTTCACTAGTTGAAGTAGGGATCTTTGTAGTCTCGGAAATAGTGGTTTCAGGTACAGTTGTTGGTTCACTAGTGGTAGAAGGGATCTTTGTAGTCTCGGCTAAGGTGGTTTCTGCTACCGGTGTTGGTTCCTTCGTTGTTGTTGGAATAGGCGATGTTTCATATTTCACCATAAAGTTTTCGTTAGCCTGTCTCGTCCATCTGATCTCGATGTTCTGAAAAAATAATGTCATTCTGAAAAAATTTTCTGAATCTGTATTTGTACGCCTAGTGATTCCAAGCAAGTGTCTTATTACTAATTATAATCTCATTTTAAATGTGTAATTATCAGATATTTTGAATTATTTCGGATCTACTGCTTAATTTTTTTAGAAAAAAATGAATATCAAGTATAATTAGGCATACATTTGTGTCGATTTCGAGCGAATATGAATTAGTTCCATCCGCTTTGTCGCCACTCCATCTGAATTTATTTGATAGTAAAAAAATCAGTTAAAGTTCAAAATCTTAATATCTTCTCCTCTCAATATTCTCTTATTTCAGAACTCTTACAAGCAAATACAAATGTACATATTTCTCTGTGAAATATGGCAAAGTACATTTTTACACGTATCACTTCTCTTTTGAGCCGTTTCCCTATACATGTGTACAGTCTTTTGCAAATCCCAGGCTTAGATAAGAATTGTAGAAAAAAGGACAAACTCTTCTTTAATCCCACTATAGTTGTCAGTGAGGATTACGGGATGAGTCTCATCATTATTGACATCTCCAGTCAATTTTACATGCCAAGCACTGCAAATCAATCATTTAATCACATCATTCTTACCCACTCATCATCGAAAGCTCATAAATCACCCATTTAGCATCACAAAATAGCATGGAAAAAGCTTAAATTGACGTAGAAGTACTATTGCAGAAATACTTTTAAATACGATTTGTGAACTTACTCCTGTGCAGTGAGCGTGTAAATGATATCATCAGGGTAGAGTCGCGATCGATATGACTGTAATGATTAGCATTATCGTAAAAGAAATATCGTAAAACAATGTTCCAACCTGTCCGTTCGCACAGCCAATATATCCTGGTGATGATACATAAGAGGATGTTGTCAAAGATTGGACTGTATCTGCAAATATTTTTTTAAAAATTAAATAATGTCAATTTTATATTTTAAACTTTTTTTACAATGTAATCGATCAAAATAAAAGAAGCGTTCTTACTGAATCCAACATCGGCCGTAAGTGTGACTAAGGTATCGGCAAAATCGTCCCAATCAAAGAATAAACTGATGATGGGACCGTAGACACTAATGGAGAACCCGGGGAATTCTGTATCGCTTCTGAAAATGAACAATCATAAAATTAGAAATATCGGTGTTAGTTGTGAATGGTTGATTTAATTATATATTTTATATTGTATACGCACATTCTAGGTACAGTGAGCTACGCGGTGAGTTTCTTCCCTCTCTCCGTTCCTCTCTCGTCTTCACCTCGTTCCAATAAATTTATTTATCTTATTGTCCGTATAAAATGTACTTGCATAATTGCATTGCTACTGCTGTTAAACAGAGGAAGAACTATCGATTAACTCCCCACTCTTTCCTCCTTTGCTTCCTCGCTCTCTCTGGTCTACCTACTCTCTCACCGGTGCTCTCTCTCTAAACATAGAAATTCATTGTGGCAGTGGTGGGCTACTCTCGTACCAAACAAACAAGTGTATTTTATACGGTCAATACTTGCCACTTTTATGCAATGTAAGATGAATAAATAAATTCAGTTACAGTTGAAGAGATTCTTGTGAAAACTAGTATTTAAAAATCACCCTTGGTAGTAAACATTCTCACAGCCATCTGGATTGTCAAGGTTAACGTTGTCATAGCCAACAGTTGCAGCGTACATGAACATGGGCTGAAAAGACAGACATCATAAACTGTGACAAGAATACCATTCTTAAAAAAACATATAAAGGCAAACCTCGAGCTAATTTCACTATCCTCTCTGGCCACTGTCTCTCGTTTTCTTTGACTACGAGAGAGTGCGGAGAGTTTCAAGTGAACTCTGGGTGTGCTTTTTATATATTTATTTTTTAGATTGCTATACAATGATTATAGCAAATATTCTCACCCCAGTTTTGTCGGTAGTTACTGTAAATGGCTGGGCACTCATAATTGTGACAACACCCATTGATGAAGGAGGTAAAACAAGACCGGAAGCCTCATAGACAGCTGCGTCTCCATTCGCTGAAGAATATTTTAGATTACATTACATAGGAACAACTTTATCAGTCTGTAAGAGTGTTAAGACAGCAGAGTCGAAATTAGGGTTCTCCACAGAGTTTAATCGAGTTGTACGAATTGAAACTATTATTATTCATTCAAAATATCAAATATTGAAATTATAATACTCACGAGCATATTCACTAACGATATAAATCATAAGTGGCTTAGATTCTTGATTCGGATTGCTGTTAATGATGTCTACTTGAGCATTTCCAGCCTACAATTGTCATTTTCAAAAATTCAAAATTTCAAAACTAGACAAATCTCACGTCGACTTTGAAGTATCCCTTGATCTGATCTTCACTTTTCATTGCAGAAATATCAAGAATACTGAACCAATCAATTTTTTTTTTAATTTCGAAATATTGAGTACTCACCTCTGCTGAGCGTGGGCGTGATCATCAACAAGGATATTCGACGCAATATCCATTGATTGTTCAGGTATTGATACGTATATTCGACAGCCATAAGTACAAAACGATTCAACAGTCACCTGAAAATCGTTATATTTTTAGGAATAATTTATGGAATACATTACTTTTTCTTGTCCGTCAAAATCCAATTCGTCAAAGATTTTCGACATTGTCATTTCGACAACCGCATCTGTAATGTACTATTTAAACAAAGTCGGATTTTATTTTTTTTATTTTATTTTTTTTTGTATTTAAAGGAAATTTGAATCTATCCGCTCTGGCAATACTCTCTTGCATTCTTTGTTTGCGAGAGAGTGTGACCAACGCAAAGAGTGAAATTGGCTTGAGATGTGTTTTCAAGCCATTTGAAGACTACTTTTAAGAGCTTGTTATGCACCGTGTTCTCTACATTTGGAAAGTCCAGCCACCGTTCAACAGATAAACTCTCTCCAAATTAGCGCTCTCTTGCCTGTCTGGCTCAAAGAAAAATTGCTTACATCATAATATTGTGTATGATAAGCTTACTTGAAAGTCCAAAAAGTGTCGTTAATATTGCAAAACTGATAAGTCTCATGATGGTTCCTGCAAAGATGATGACTCCTGATAATTGTTTTAAATTTCAGCGTTACAAGGATAACTTGGAAATAGTGAACAATTGATGTCGTAGAGAATTACATAAAATACGATGCCATAACTTAAACAGCAAAGAAAATAAATGATGCCATGAGTTCAATCAATCAATAATGTTGCACATCGACTCGAGACACCGAGAAAGTAATCTGGATCACTCCGTCGCAGATAGCAAAAGGTCTTTAAGAAGACAAGACGACAGAAACACTCTAGTCATGATTTGTATTTTATTTGTGTTTGTTGCTTGTCATACCGATAAAATTATTCGCCTAGAGTGAAACATTTTTATAGGGGACATTAAAGTGTGACAAGCAAATAAAGTGGTCGGTATGCTCTTCTGTTAGCTCTCGCAACGGCTAACTTATTAATTTTAAAACAGTTAATTTATCAACTATCTAAACTGCTAATGCGTCATCTGCTTTCAAAGTTGCTAATTGATTAACATCGCAAAGAAAGCGGAAAAATTGTCGTAATTCGGACCATAAATCAATTAACGAATTAGCTAACTTTTGCATATGCAAATTAGCCACCCCAAAAATCCGCAGAATGGATTCACACCTACACACTGCGGCTTATCTTCTTTTTAACAATAAGTTGATAAGAATGACTAGGAGTGGTCAGACCGATAAGGGAAGAGGGGACAGTGACGTTGTGAAGTTTGTTTCAAAAGTTTCCCGTTGCCCATTAAACCGCACCCTCGTTTAAATTTTGCATATGCGTCCTTATCAACGCAGTCGATGATCGGGCTGATGACATCGTAAAATAATGAATGGATGGGTTGTCTTACAATTAGATAACATGAAGTTTTCACACTTATACCGGTACAAGGTTTTTGGAACTTTGCAAGTGCGATTGGTACTGATATTCGTCTATTTGTCACATACAATCGAAAATGCATGCAGTATATAATAGTAATATTGCAGTAGAGAGTCTTATTCGTATTCTTTATTTCCCTAATGCCAAATGAGAGAGAAGAGATGTGTAATTAGTTTCGGCCGACGGTGGTCCGTCGCGTTATCAGCGAATCGGTTGAAAAATACTCAGGTAAGATTGATTGCGTAGCTGAATAGAAAAAGATACTCAGCCAAGTTGTAGGGTGTGGTGGATATACAATACTTTATCCTATCAGCATAACAGATGCAGAGGGGAATCAGAGGAAGCCAGATGGTCGGTATACTCTCAAGATATTATCTATTTGTGGCACACATCGTAAAGCATTCCAAATTACTTTATTCAATTCAATTCAATTCAATTCAATTTATTCATATCAAGTATTATACTAGATGAAGGGAGGGCCGTTCTTCAGTTCCTCCAATGGTATAGACCACCATTGCACATTGATCCTCTTGAACTCATCTCGCCATCGAATACGGGGTTGACCTTTATACTTTTGCTTACTTTATACATCATACATACATCGGATGCAGCTTTCCAGTTTTGACCAATGGAAAAAAAACGTTCATTGCACAATCATTATCCCATCCTCGAGAAAGTCAATCCTGTCTAATCTGGAATAACGTACTTAGAAATATATTCAAAACAGTACCTGACTGCAGGGAACAGCATTGCATTTTTAGAGAATCGTTAAATTGTGACTAATTCGAAAAGTACTTGGTTTGTTGCTCACCCAAAACTGATATGCAACGCTAAAAAGATTATTGTCGGCGTTATCTCCATGACTAATCCCAGACATTCTCATTTATTGGATTTTTACATTTTTAAAATTAAAATATATTAATATTATATTTTTGCATGCACTGTAGAGGTCAACTTGAAGGTCACATGTGCTCTTCGAAACAAGATGAAACGTGTTGTTTTGCTTAATCTTTATGAATGGCGTGAGTTGGCTTTGACTGGCTAATACCCGATTGTAATACACTGACTCGGATTAATGATTCATCAAACTGTCAGGTTCGCACCACAGCGTTCTCATGACTTTCAAAGCAAGAACGACCGCTCAACATACAAACTCTCTCGAATACAATGGTCTCTCCTTTGTCTTGCTTTGGAAGAAAAATGGCTTGGACCAGAATACTGTGGCACTATTCCTTTGTTCTTCCCTAACATGGATCAGGGAAGAACAAAAGAATAGAAGAGTATTGCAGGATTAAACAATACTGTAGCTTCGGGCTGTGTAGCCTAGTCGTAAAGCAGACATAATGTGCAGATAATCTGAGATAATCACGAAATACTTCTGGTGAGAAGTAAGCCGCTAAACGTAAGGAAGGAAAAAAGGTGTTTGGCAACGTGGAGGGGTTTAGATGTAAACGGGATTGATGAGAAAGAAAAATGTTTCGGGACGCTGATCGGGATGCATGCATAAAAATCTATCGGGCTGTACTGTACACTGATTTAGTTAAAATTATCTTTCATCATAAAGATTTCACGCAATTTAAAACACAATGAATTTGTGAATGCATTTGGGTAAATTTGAGTAGGATTTACGGTGAATCTGAGACAGTTGCATTGAAATTCATTATCAATTCACATTATTCGATAATTCGATCGATAATATTCAATTCTAAGCCATTTTTTCACTGAAAGCCAGATGAGAGTCATAGCGATGAGAGTTTTAAACAGTTTGTTGAGTGGTTGTTCTGGCCCGAAGAATTCGAATCGCTAATATCTGGACAAGAACAGTTGAGTCTTCAATATACTCGAATAATTTTGAACGTACACGACAATTAATTCCTAAATAATAACTATTACATCATGACTTACAAAAGTTGATAAAACACACAGTGCTTCACATGCAATATATGATTTAATTTGCGATCAACTGAGAACCAAAAATGTAAATATAAATGTCGAATTTGCATTATTGCAAGTCATTGATTAAATCAGAAGAGATGTTTCTCGACTCAAGTCATTCTTTCATTTCACTTTATCAAAGTGTAGCCATGAGCAGCGGTGGTTCGGAGATCGATCCCACGATTCAGGTTAGTCTTAAGGTCCTAGGTCTTAATTCCAAAGATGTTTAAGTCCTTAGTTAGCTACGGTAAGCTAAGGTCTTGAAGCCCACTACAAATCATTTCAGGCAGTCGCTCTCGCAGCTGATCATATCGAGAATCTCGTCGAGGCACTACTGGGACATGCTACTCAGGTAAGGTTGACTGCGTAGCTGAAGAGAGAAATATACTCAGCCAAGTTGACAGTCGTGTTCGATACTCAGCGAAGCTATCTTCAGGTAACCAACACGATCAAGAACAGGAAGATCACCGTGCAACAGAACAAGGGTGCGCTGGAAACTTGGCAATTTGTCACTTTGTTTTGGCACGTAGCCAATTTCAGGAACAAAAAACGAATTGGTCCAAAAAGTGGAGAGTCTGTCCGGTCGTCTTCTGAAGGAAACAAGGGTCAAGAACTACAAGGCTAGCGAGCTGTGAGAACTTTCCATTTTGGGCTAACACTACCATCTTGAGCTGACAAGAGACGGGCACTACTTCAGAACACCGAACCTTTCCTTCTTGCTTATTTCATTTCTCGCCTCCTTTTGGACTGATCCTGTGTTCTGTTCCGGTGTTCTGAAGTAGAGCCACGAAATGTTGGTTCGGGAGGTACAGAATTTTTCGTCCATTTTCAATTAAAGTCGTCATCTTTCTAGACTCTACTCTGAATGTTCGGACTGCTCAGAGCCACGTGGCGACCGCCTTCCTCGTAATTTCATTCAGTACAGGTTAGTTCCTTCACTATTCTGAGCTTGGGCGTTAAAACTTGGCCTTTTATTTATCGATTTGTTAGATATGACGTTCGTGTTAGGATATGTGTGAGAGAATCGTAAACCTAATACTCCCTTACTCGCTTTGACTACGCGAGTGTTTCGTCAAATCCGAAATCTTTCTTGAAATGCAGACAAAGAAGGAAGGAGGAAGTGTACTAAATTTGACAACAACAAAAAGAAAGTACCACTCACTCTTCATACCCTCCCACTATTTTCTATTTCCTATCGAGACTTGTATACACTTATTTAGATGCCCTGAAACTGTACATGATGAAACTTGTTCCAATGTTGTCGCATCGACCAAGAAGACGCGACCCTCACCTCCAGTAGAAGTCGTCGCAAAGGTTGTTATTTGTATCACCTAACTTCATCCTATAACGGCATCTCCCATCCTCTCTCCAGACATCATTCCCATTTATTTCTTTCACCTTATCACAATTCAGCTGACTAGATGCTTAAAATAAGAAGTACTTGCCATTATCGGAAGCTTTAGTCTAGTAAAATTGTCACCCTATTATGCATCTCATTCGGCTTTTCTAATCACTCATTTTTCATTGTTGCAAGCTCAATAATCTTTGAGGAAGATAAGAAAAGTGACGGGAGTAAGGAAGAGATCACTGATGAGGAGCGCATCGATGTTAGTGTTCGCTGCGCTGCTACTGTTGACGGAAAGGCCTACAACAAGTCCAAAAAGGTATAGTATAGTATGTATTTAACTGCGTATATTGCCTGAGCATCATGCTGGAAGGTCATTGTTTACTGATTTCATAACACTTTTAGGAGCGCACCTTCCCTCAGATGAACAATCCGATCAAGGTTGCTACTGTCCTCAACGACAACATCAGCCAGAAACCATTCGAGGTACTATATTTGGCTGCGTACATCATGAAATTTGGCTGAGTATCATCAATATTTGGTGTTTAAGAGACCGGCTCGGTAAGACTCGAGCATGGTCCGGACATTCGCCAAGACTTTCGATCTGGGCCTCAATACTTTCATCATAGACACATACCGGGGGGAGACCGATGAAATTTATAGTGAAAATGCCCTTGGGCTCAAACCCGGCTCACATATGTTTCATAAATTAAAAAATTGAAAAATTCATAACTTTTTAATCGTGATAGCTAGGACTTTTATTTCTTTTTATTGGTGAATAACATGTCATGCACTGTTATAAACACTCCTGAACAATAATATCATATCGTTCTGAATATGTTTTTTCGTGTCTGATTTTCAGATTTTTCTTCTTCTATCCTCGTTGAAGAGATACTGCAAGAAATGCCATAGTGTATATTGTAGCCCTGACGATTATGCACATGGTGGTCGCATTCCCTTGGTCAGCCATTTTGTCATAAGCCTCGAAAATTGCAACTGAATGTGAGATATGTGTAAATTCCACAAATCGAAAATTAAATTTCTTGAAATTCGCAAGAGTGAGAGGTAGCTGTATTATGTCATTTTACTCGTAGTGATGCGCGTAAATAGGAATAATATACAAATTGACTCGGACTACATTTTTAAAAAATTTAGAAAAATAATTATTTTATTTTTATTTTTTCAACTCCCACATTCAGTCGACCGTCAAGGCAAGTTGATTCATAGGGCGGATGGTGGCTGATGCATGTCCGTTTGCGAAAACAACTGCCTCGTGAAGAATCGTCGTTTCGCAGATCTAGAATTTATTTATTAAACTATCAAACTTGAAAATTTATATGTTTCTTTGATATAAATCGGTTGGAAGGTAGCGTATTGCATCCAAAGCTGTACCATTTTAATCAGTAGGAGTAAACGCTATTGGACCACCGTCAACGTCAGGAATCGCGAACTGATTTTTTTTCAGTCGACTCATGATTTTCAACCATGACCCGGGGTTCATGGTTGGAATGGATGAGGTCGAAAAAATCATCATGATCTCAGACCAAATACTATGTGGCATTATATCAACAGTGAGCCATCTTTTATTTTTATGGATACCATAGTTCGAATTACCGTAATCTAGCTACCGTATCCTATAATAATGTGGTGTGATTCTCGGAAAATTCAGGTACGTGCATTACTATTACTGTAGTTTGGGTTACGGTATCCAGAAAACCAGAAGTTGGCTCACTGTTGATATATTGCTAAATAGTATTTGGTCTGGGATCATCATGAATTTTTCGACCTATGCGATTCTCAACCATGAACCCGGGTCATGGTTGAAAATAATGGGTCGACTGAAAAAAATTAGTTCGTGATTCCTGACGGTTACGGTAGTGCAGTACAGTACACTCCTATTGATAACAATGGTACAGCTTTGGTTGTCGAACGCCACCTTCCAACCGATTTATATCAAAGAAACATATAAATTTTCAAGTTTGATAGTTTAATAAATAAATTCTAGATCTGCGAAACGACGATTCTTCACGAGGCAGTTGTTTTCGCAAACGGACATGCATCAGCCACCATCCGCCCTATGAATCAACTTGCCTTGACGGTCGACTGAATGTGGGAGTTGAAAAAATAAAAATAAAATAATTATTTTTCTAAATTTTTTAAAAGTGTTGTCCGAGTCTATTGTATATTTTTCCTATTTACGCGCATCACTACGAGTAAAATGACATAATACAGCTACCTCTTACTCTTGCGAATTTCAAGAAATTTAATTTTCTATTTTTTCAATTTACACATATCTCACATTCAGTTGCAATTTTCGAGGCTTATGACAAAATGGCTGACCAAGGGAATGCGACCACCATGTGCATAATCGTCAGGGCTACAATATACACTATGGCATTTCTTGCAGTATCTCTTCAACGAGGATAGTAGAAGAAAAATCTGAAAATCAGACACGAAAAAACATATTCAGAACGATATGATATTATTGTTCAGGAGTGCTTATAAGAGTGCATGACATGTTATTCACCGATAAAAAGAAATAAAAGTCCTAGCTATCACGGTTGAAAAGTTATGAATTTTTAAATTTTTTATTTTATGAAACATATGTGAGCCGGGTTTGAGCCCAAGGGCATTTTCACCATAACTTTCATCGGTCTCCCCCCGGCATGTGTCTATGATGAAAGTATTGAGGCCCAGATCGAAAGTCTTGGCGAATGTCCGGCTGGGGGTCATAATGCTCGAGCCTTACCGAGCCGGTCTCTTAATAAAATTGGTGTTGTATCTTCAGGTGAGCTTCGCTCAAACGAGTGACGACAATTGGACTGCCGTACAGATGGTTGTCCGCTCTCCAGATGGCAGTGTAAGTTTGGCTGTGTTGCCGACTGAGTATCATTTATTTTGGTTGCGTAGCTGACTGAGTATCATGTTATTCCAGACCGAGTTCGTAGTGCAGACCGAGTGTTGTGGAGACCGTATACGCAACACTTACATCAACGGAAAGAGGGCTAAGCGCACCTGAACATTCGTAGATGCACTACGCAAAAAGTGCTTAATTATACATCGATAAACGATGCTATATGTATATTGATCTACATGAAAATACAGTACATTACAACAACATTAACAGACACGGAGCCATTGGGGCGGGAATGATTTTCACTATACGATTGATTTTGGTAGTACTTATATTTTGAATATACAAAACACTGTATCATATTCAGGCTTCGGCCTGTTGATAGTAATAACAAGTGAATCTTGCTGTTCGATAGTTGTATTCTCTGAGACATTGTCCTTTCCTTTCAAGGCTATGTCTGAATTCGAAACTAAATAATTAACACCCGTAACCCACGAAATCTTTGCGGTATTCGTCCAGTAGTCCTGTTAGACTAGGTGGAAGTAATACTCCAAGGAGGATTTTAAAATTTAAACAATCAATAAATCATAATTTTTGTATGCCTCGAAATTTGTAATGTACATTTTGTATCCTTTGAATAAACTATTATTATAGGCATTCTTGTCGGTTTTGAAGTTAGTGAGTGGTCGTCTATTCTTTTCTCCCTCCTTTCTCTTCCTCGGCAAGTTTCCCTGCCAAGCCGGAGTGGTCACCGTGGCAGTGTGGACCAAGAAGATGGCTACCTCTCTACTGGATACCGTCCACTGCCTCTAGCAGTAAAAGTAAGCTGATTTGCGTGGTTCAATCGGGTCACAGGAACATCAAGAGTCGCCCATCCCGCAAAACAATCATACTTCAATGCAACGCACGGACCACCAGCCGGGATGCCATTCACGTCAGAGCTCTCAATTATTCTCCACAACCCCGAACCCCTTCGGGGGGAGATAACCTATTGACCTCTTGATAAAACGTGTTTAAATCAAATCAAAATCAAATTATAGGCAGGGTAACATCTCTCAATGGTCTCTTCGACGCGCAAAGCTTTCTCGCTGTTGGAGAACAGAGAAATAGTGTGCGCAAAGAACAGATCATTGAGAGAGGTAACGCTCCCTTTATCAAACCTGGATTTTTCCCCATTTTCATCGGCAGTAACCACAACTCCATAGACACTCCATGCTCATGACCATCGGATCTCCCCAATCGTACTGCGATTTTATAGATTATTAACTACTAAAATATTTTTTTTTCAAATATTTTTGAGTGTTTTGTTGCCTGATCATCGCAACTATGCGACCCCTGATAAATTATGTTATGTTATGTTGTGTTGCTCTTAAAAGTCAATATATATATAAGAAAAATAGTTCTAAATTTTAAAAATATTTTTGTTAGACCAAAGCGTTCTTGAGACATCTTTAACCTAATTTAGTGTGTTTAAAAACGATGTCATCCAAGATACACTTCAATATAATTCCTTACGGCGAATTTTTAAAAAAATTAAAAATAAATAGAAAAAAAAGTAAAAAGTAAGAAAAGTAAATTACATAGGAGTCTTGTCACCTCTTCCAGCGCATATCATGGAATTTTCTCGGAACTGGAAAAAGTAATTTGAAATTATTATGTAAAGTTATCATTATTCAATATTTGAGCGAGAACTCACATTGAAGTTCTTGAAATAGCACGAGCTATGCGGATTTATTTGATTCCTCGCCTGTTGTAATTGTCTCGTAACGTAATCGTCTGAAATTGAAAGCGGAAATGCTTTTTCCCCGATTTTTTTTTGCAGAATTGACCAAGGATACTTTAACCGTGGCAGAAATAACAAACCGCGATGGAGTTCAGGAGGAGTTTAGATAGGTACACCCTCAGAAGGAACTCTTTTTTATTTTTATTTTAAAAGTATTACACAGCAATATTTATGGATGTATTTCATACTTGATCTTGAATGAATTATGGAAATTGATCTACAAGATTCTGTGAAATTATGTGAAACAAGGTACGAGGGAGGTGTTTGGTTTTTGATTCCGCTGCCTCTCACCTAACCCAGCTGACCTTCGCCGCCCGCTATTTTATATAAAAGAGATCGGCATAGTTTCTGAACCATGCAAAACAAGAAAGTCTCTTCTGCAAATAAAACAAGTGATTTTTATACGCTCAATACTCCTTCTAACAAAAATGAATGTACAGTGAATGATTCTCAAAAATAAAACCAACATCGCAGCAGCGAGAGCAATGTTTAAGGCAAGTGGTGAGAGTCGCACCTCGAGCTGCATCTGTAAAAATAATTTGATCAATCTTTGTCATTTGATTTTTGAATCCCACATAAAGATATTATTTTAAGAAAAAGTGTTGGATGCCTTTGAAAACCGAGTATCGAAGCAATGGCTTGGATCAAACAATACGAAAAGAATAGTTAGATTATGACAAAAATTATGAGAACGATGATGTAACGAAAAACGAAAAAAAACAATTCACCAATACATAAACTAAGTACTTAGTAAGTAACATGAATGGGGTTAAGGTAAAAGTGGAACTGAATTGATTGTCTCTATACTGACAACTAGACAGCTACGACTGACTCAGACAAAGACAAATGAGAGATATGAGATCTTCACCGAGTGATTCGTGCTGATTTTTATATTTCATCAAGCGAGAGTCACTGAGATCACCGGATGTCATAAATGGATGAGACCAATTCAAATCAATCAATCCTAGTGAAGAATTTATGACTCTTATCAGTATGATTAGTAGATCATGAACAGTCACACCTTTCCTTGCATACCAAAATTGTTTTTCGAGTTTGTCGATAGATCATCCTCGATAGATAGTGTATAAACATCGACCGTGAATAAGAAATGATTAAAGATCACTCTTTTGCTCAATTGTTCCTAGTGTTTTGTTTAAATTAACTGAGAGTGAGGCTGCACTGATAAAATATGAAGTATCGCGTTGCTATCAAGTTATAACGTTGGCTGATCGACATCAGTTGACATCATGTACATATAGCATTAGTATCGTTTATCGGATAACAAAAAATCGTTTTCATCGAATTTTCCTTCACAACAATTATGAATTATACAGAAAATGTATTTATTCTACCGCTGCACGATTAACCCTCGTAGGAGGAACCTGCTAAAGGATTACAACTGTACCTGTTCGTCCTAGAGGTCATTGATTGTGTAATGTGTCACTGACGATTTGCTGAATACCCGAAGGGCGTCTGACCGATAAACTAGACCCATCTCTTCACAAAGTTCCCTTTCTTTGTTTACACGAGTGCATAAGTGCATACGAAGTTTAGTTATGTTTCACTCCGCTTAGAAGTCTAGACAGACATTTCTTTCTCTAGTATTCTTAGCCTTGCGGTTCAAAATAAATATATAGTTTATAGATATAGTGTATATATGCATGTATAGTGTATATTTATTAATGATCTTTTATTATATGAGCTCATCTGAATGTCAGCATGATCCGTTTTTTTTGATTTTTTGTTCTTTATCATATACAGTGCTGGCCAATATTCTAGCATATTTTGTTTTTTTCACCCATAACTTTCTTCGTAGTCAATCGTTTCTCTTCATTTTTAGTATGTTTGTATAGATGATACTGTGATATAGTGACCCTATTTTTATCGAGATTTGATCACATACAACGGAATAGTGGTCAATTTACGAAAAATGACTATTTTCAGCGAATTCAGCACCTGGACATATCCGCAATTGGGGTCACCGGGGCAGCTTGGTTTCAGTTCTACGTATGGAATCTGTGTGCTGCAATGACTGTTGGAAAGTATCTAGGTGTGGGGTTGATCAGGTTATCGACGATGGAGTCGAAAATCGCAGCCGAAGCGCGTTGAAGCTGCTCGGACTTCTCGGCCGCGTTTTTTTCCTTTCTCTTCCTTCTATCCCTTCGCAGCACGCTCCAATACCTCCCATATGTGCAGGATGATGTTCAGGAAACATGATTTACTATATCCATCCATCTACCGGACCCTACTATGGCGTAACTAGGCGACAACATGTGGTGGACCAACGCTTGAGACCGTTATCCTGCACCATAACGAAGGCGCGGCGGCGCGTGGCGAAGACCCAGGACATTATCGTCTTCTCCCAGATGTTCTCGAAGCAGTAGCGATCGTAAATGCCCTACATCCGAAACCGGGGACCCATTCCGCGGCGGGATGGGCATCCCCAGATAAGGACACTGCCACCAACATGCTTGACCGTGGGGGCAATGGTACTTGAGGCCGAATAAAAAGCCGGTAGGACGACGAACCCACTTCGTACCATCATTACCGAACAGGTTGTGCACACTGTCGTCGGTCCTGGCCACAATATATCACTCAGCGGGCCCTTATCACACGTGCTTTTCGATTCTTCGGGATGCTTCTCCCGCCGCGGAATGGGACCCCGGTTTCGGATGTAGGGCATTTACGATCGCTACAGCTTCGAGAACATCTGGGAGAAGACGATAGTGTCCTGGGTCCGCGCCACATACCGCCGCGCCTACGGTGCTGGATAACGGTCTCAAACGTTGGTCCACCACATGTTGTCGCCTAGTTACGCTGTACAAGGTCCGGTAGATGGATGGATATAGTAAATCATGTTTCCTGAACGTCATCCTGCACATATGGGAGGTATTGGAGCGTGCTGCGAAGGGATAGAAGGAAGAGAAAGGAAAAGAAGTCCGAGCAGCTTCAACGCGCTTCGGCTGCGATTTTCGACTCCATCGTCGATAACCTGATCAACCCCACACCTAGATACTTTCCAACAGTCATTGCAGCACACAGATTCCATACGTAGAACTGAAACCAAGCTGCCCCGGTGACCCAATGGCGGATATGCCCAGGTGCTGAATTCGCTGAAAATAGTCATTTTTCGTAAATTGACCACTATTCCGTTGTATGTGATCAAATCTCGATAAAAATAGGGTCACTATATCACAGTATCATCTATACAAACATACTAAAAATGAAGAGAAACGATTGACTACGAAGAAAGTTATGGGTGAAAAAAACAAAATATGTTAGAATATTGGCCAGCACTGTATGTAGAGAGAGTTCAATCGATCAATCTATCAATTAATTGCATTGAGTGATGAAATTTCATCCATGTTTTATCATTCTACCTTTTTATACACATAAGTCTTGAAGTAGTTGAAATGGAAAATGATTCATCCCAGCAGGATGACGATCATAAAATGATATGAGAAAGAGTTTTCCGCTTTTTTTTGAAAAATTCTTTTCGAACGTCCTTTGTATGCCCTCTTGTGATGTATACTTAGGCCGAAAGGTATTTGTAAACCACGACGCGTTTGTGCGAGCTTTGTACAAGCTTAACTTAAAAAGTTTTGAAGGCATACCCTAGGCTAATTGAACTCTGCGCTCGGCCACACTTTTTCGCGTTCTTTGTCTAAGAGAGAGTGTTATCATAGTGGAGAGTATAAAATATGTTTCCTTGTTATCTCCTCTCCCAAATGATCATGAGCAACCCTTTACTAATTAACCTGTACGTACATGTTTCCTTCTTATCAACAAATGAATCACCGACGTTTATCAGCCGAAGACAAACCATTGTCATGATAGCTGATTGTCATTTTCTTACTGTGCGCAAAGCGTTAAAATTTACGAATTTGTGAGCTACATTTCATCTACTTTTGTTGGCATTTTGCCAAGGGATAAGTGGCACATCTCCAGCAGTTGTTACAATGGGATTTGAAAAACTTTCAAAATTTGCTTGTTCGAAAAAAACTGTTAAATTAAGAGAATTCATCGTTAATGGTCACGGATTTGCTTGTCGTTTATTCTTATCGAACCTGTAACTGATAAAATCTGGACAATTGAAAAGGAGGATTTATAGTAAATGCATTGTTACATTTGCCTTACGTGCCTACGCCGTAACCCCCTACGCTGTGTCTCCGTCGTTACGGCGGAGGTTACGGCGTAGTCACGGAAGGCAAATGTAACGATGCCTAAAGGATAGGCTCCCGCAACGAAGAGCGTGCGTACTGTTCCATAGAATACTGTACTTTTTTCATACTTTATAAGCATCACATGACGTCATCGTCTGGATCCTTGAACATGTGTGAGATGTGCTCCCCGATTAGGCGATCATTGATAGGTGGAAGTACAATAGAAGAAATTGAACCGTCTTCATATCACAGTAGTTCATAAACAGGAAAAATTGTAAAATGAAATAACAGCTGAAAGAATAATAGCGATATAACAGAAAAGTGTTAAACTTAACACAACACAGGTCTCTGTGTATTACATCTTGATTTGTGGTGTGTGTATTCAGACAAATGCATGCCTGTATATGGGCAAATCGCTACCTTTTAGACTGCCATTTGCCCGAATGTGGGCAAATCGTGTACAGAAGTATGGAATGTTGGAAAATGTGTTGCACATTTTTTGGTAAGTTTGCTCTCTGTGGGTTTGCAATTTCTTCATTGAAGAAGCTGCTGTAACTTGGGGGACATGCCATTACATGACATGACATGCAACATTGTTGCTCGTGAAGTGTTGCGCATCACGTCACGGCTCATATGATTCAGGGTCGATCCATCGTCTAGATCTCATTTCATGTAGCGAATCCACTGATAAGACGGCCGGAAATGTTGTAGATACGACGAAATTGGTCAAGTCTTGGTGTTGATCTGAAGATAAGAACGACGAATCGAGAGTATGATTACACTAAGGAAATTAAAGTCTAAGAATGAATCATGGAGGATTAAAGTAGTGTAGCGAACCATAAAAGGCCATCGATGGGAGCGGTAAATATCGCAAAGAAAATATGATAATAATTAACAAAATATAACTAAAAATGTGAGGAAATCAGTGCATTGAAAAAAAGCGATAGATTTGGAAAAAGTGTAGTATCTTACAGAACCGTTTGCTTGTTGTTCCACTTGTCTTCTCATTTTTTGGATGCACGATAAATTAAGTTTAATAAAATATTTGGTCTGTATGATTGACTCATTGTAAAATTGCCCTAATCAATAATTCACATTTAGAATCATGTGACTCTCGAACATTTTCTGCGATTCATTTGTATCGGAAGCTACAGAATGGATACAATTCATAATATGTACATATCAGACACGGGCGGGGTCTTTGAGTGTAGGCGCGAGTCATCGTGCAGAGGAGTCCAATGGATCATTGTCTCTATCCGAGAGCAAATTATGCTGACAATTCGTGAGAAACAAAGCGCATATAAAGATTTCTTGAAAAGATAACGACATCGTCTCTGATCGAATGGGGAGAATGAAGTTGCTCCTCGTCTCGGCTTTGCTAATTGGATTATCTTGTATGTTTTAAAGGATAGATCCCATGGTGTTTGTTTGTTACAACATAAAATAATTGGTGTGTTTTATGAAGCTCTCTATCAATGATCATTGATCATGGAAAATATAGAAAATATATCGAAAATCAGTTTCATGATTTATCGATATTGCATTTGTAGAAATAAATAAATACTTTAATAATAAAATAAAATAAAAAAAATAATAATAAATACTTTCAGTCGCCCGTGTCGAGCTCGAAAATGCTGCAATTTATGATGAATACGATGTGCATTCAGACGTATGATCTTGGTATTTTTTTCAAATTTCAAGAAGTCAAGTGGTGCACAATATTTATTTTCAAGCATTGTTATAACTATAATAGTTTATTAGTAATGTTTTTGCTTATCGTGCCTGAAGTTGAATACGTATGTGTTAAAATCAAAGCATGAATGTGTGTGCAAACTAGTATTTGTACAAAATGTTTACATTTAATGATGTAATCGTTATTACTATTATTATTTGACAAACACCTCTGACAATTTAACTTTTACAGATCTACGTTCAATTTTGTGATACTGGCTGTCGAGTCTACGTTTCCATCCCTGAATCATCAAAAGCAATCACGAAGAACATTTTTATCTATGACTACAAGAAATACACAAGGTTTGCGCCCTTCTGGAATCTCTTCACTAAAAAAATAATAAAATTTTGCCGTTCTTTACCAAAATCAATTCGCTTTTTTTTGCAAACTGTCAATGATATAGCCATGATATGAAATATATATAATGAATACTGTGATAAATTAATACTATGATAATAATGAGGACTGCATATCAATGACATATCTTTCAGCATCAACGATGTCGCTGTCATGCAATTGTCAGACGGTCAGAAGGGATACTTCAATGTTCCGGTAAGGGTTGACTATAGCCTACTTTATGCTGTTTTCCCATTTTCCCCCGAAACACGGCATTGAACGTAATATTTATGCGTTTTCAAGGAAACACGGTACAGAAAATAACAAATAATATAAAATGTGTGAATGAATGAGACGAACAGATAGAGATCGTTGAGACGTAATTGAACAGTTTGGAATAGGTCCTGTCGTGTAGACATTGAGACGTTTAAAAAATCTGTACAGCCAATTTACAGACGGGAACCGATCAATTTGATATCATAAATAAAAACGAGGACGGAGAATTCGCGCCTGTTCTCATCTACGTTGTTCGCGTCACGGCAGGTATGATGTTCACAATAATATTTATTTGATTTTTAAATTTTTACTCGTTGCAATTGAAAATCATGAGGAAATTATTACTAACAAGAATGTAAACAAAACTAACTACAAGCGGTAGACAATATATCCAATATAATAGCATTTATGAACAATACTGCGATTATGAGTGAATCCTCACAAAGTGAGATCATCCATGATATAGTCTAAAAACTCTTGTTATATCACTAATCATTCTTTAGCAGTATAAAGCCATTTTCCAGATCACGCTTTCGACGCCGAAATCTACGAGGCTTCCTACTACAATCGTTCCGCGTCAAACACCCGTGTCATCACTCTCATCAGCGCTGAGCCTTACACACTCTCCAGTACCGCTTATGGGGTAAGTTATTTCTTTCAATGTGGTATTTGCTTTATTTTTCCTTCACACACAAATTCAGTATTTTGCGTCATCGAGAAAATACATTGGAGACTGAACGAATTGATTTTTCATTTATATCACATTTATATCGAGATCATGGAATACGAGCTCTGATATGCATTGCTTTGAGGAATGATTTTTTTTTGTTAGAACGAACAAATTACTGTCAATTATTTGATTTCCAAATAGTCTCAAGCAGTACCCTAACCCAAAGAATAAATTTCAGGCCTCATCTACCATGACTGCTCGTACTGTTGGATTTGACAGTGTCAATGACAATAACGTTGACAAATGCACTGATGTACTGAAGAAGGAGTAAGTAATCGCAAACTACGCTTTAACCGCTTTTTGGACCACACTGTTGATAGGTTGCTGTAAATCTAATCTTATGTGATGTTAACACGGGTCTTCTGTAAAAGTGTAGAAACGCCTGCCACTAGGAATTTTTTTTGTCTTCGATTTCGATGAAAGTCGGTCAGTGTGTGTGGTTGGGGGTCATGAGAAGGCCTATCCACTTGATTTGGCCAAAATTCCAAATTATCGATTTTTTGTGATCTACCCTGAAAATGATCATAACTCGGTTCATTTTCATCGTAGAGCGAGCTGACAGGTGTCATTCGAACCGTATGATAATGCTCTCAAAAAAAGTTGTGAATGACCCGTTCGCTGCAAAGTCGTTTTCAGGGCGAAAAACGCGAAAAGCACATTTTTTGAACAAAAAAGTGACCTGTTCTCGAAAATTTTCTCTTGAGTACACGGGTATTATTGCAGAGAAAGAGTTGTCAGATCGCGTACAAAATCGGTATATTGTTCATTTGCCGTATCTCTGTCCCCTCAATACCGATTAATAGAGTACTCGGGACTTAGCCCTATTTTTTCGCCTCAACAGTTTTTCGACCGTATCTGCCCTCAAAATGGTCCAATCGACTATATGAAAAGAGGAAAATGATGCTCTCGGAAAGGTGAATAAAAAGTACTTTCATGATCGAATAGCTATGACAACCCATTTTCGAGTTATTCGAGGAAAATCACTACACTTTCTCTATTTTCATAGATTCCAATGAATGAACGGAAAGGAAAGTATTCTTTGTACTGCTAAAACCACCCAATCGACTTTATTTTTCATTATACATGAGAAACTGCTATAAACGCAAGCAATCAATATGCAATTAACAAAATCACTGATCGAAAACGAGGGATGTAGACAAGGCAGGAGCCTCATCCGTGAACAGAGTATTCATCCCGGTTTTCATCTAGTTGTAGATTGCATCGGAGGAGATAGTCAGATCATCCTCATGTACTTTCACTTCATCCTCAATTCCTCCTCCCTCCTCATCGTAGTCCTTCTCCCAGTTGTTGATGAAATCCATATCCAGTGCCACATCTCTCTTGGCTCTTGTGGTGCTCAGCTTCTTCTCTGTCTCCTTCTCCTTCTTCGCTAGCAGAGTCCGAATGCAGTTCTTGATCTGATCGTGTGACATTCGGTTAGCGGGCATGATATCCGTTCTGGCCTTCATTCTCTTTTCGACTTCTTCTGCTCTTAACTTGTTCCTGGCTGCATAGAATTCCTCGAATTGATCGACCACCATCTGCTTGGCAACAGAGTTGTATGGGGCACTCTTCTTCCGAATTCGAAGTGCCCATTCTATGGGTCTCGGATGCTTCGGTGCCTTCTCGTATTCCTTGAATGATTCCGACAGAGGACCGATTCCGACTCCTTGCTGAACCTCCTCGAGCATTCTCTTGTACAGTCCAAGAGCGAAATCCATCATTGATACTCTCTCCGGTCTGATCTTGTGCTCTCCTCTGTCCCAGTGACGTTCAAGATTCCAATGACGGAGGAAAGTGGCAGAGCATTTGCTGCACACGAACAACGGGTTCCTGTCGGATCAGACATGGTCTATGGTTATCCCATGGGATAGACCCACCCGCAAAAATTTGATTTTCATGGGTACCCACCCGCAAAATTGGACAATAAATTGACGGTTTTCTTGAAATTTTCATGATTTTGGGGTACCCACATGCGTTTTTATCTCAAAATCGGGTTACCCACACGCGTTTTTGACCCAAAATCAAGATACCCACACGCATTTGAAGGGTCTGGGATATTTATGGACCATCACTGTGTCGGATGCAGAGGAGGGTGTACGAGCTATTCCAGTGACGACTTCATCATCCACATTATCGGGTTCTGGAGTGTTGACTTTATTCGTAGGGAAGAACTAGTAGTGGGGTTCTTTTCCATCGGCGATCTTCTTCTCGTCATCCTCCTTCAGTCCATTTCTCCACAGCTTGCCTCCATGACTGTGCCATTGGATGGAACTGTCGATTCCCTTCAGTCCCTTCACTTTCATCCCTTTTCCTATTTCACGGAATCTCCACGCGGAGATGGTATCACCATTGAATTCAAAATGGCCCAGTCCAGAGATTCCTTTCAGCTTCGTCTTCGGTTGAGGAGTGAATCCGACAGTCGCAAGGTGGACGGACATTCCTCGTAGTCCCTTTCCAGAAGTTAATGCTTGAAACATCCTCTCGTGGGTGTCTATATCCTTTCCCTTGGCCATGAATGCCCTCATGATGGTCTTCGAGTAGGAGGACGACTTCGGAATCGGTCCACTGTCGGAATCATTCAAGGAATACGAGAAGGCACCGAAGCATCCGAGACCCATAGGATGGGCACTTCGAATTCGGAAGAAGAGTGCCCCATACAACTCTGTTGCCAAGCAGATGGTGGTCGATCAATGCGAGGAATTCTACGCAGTCAGGAACAAGCTGAGAGCAGAAGAAGTCGAGAAGAGTCGAGAAGATGCCAGCTAACCGAATGTCACACGATCAGATCAAGAACTGCATTCGGACTCTGCTAGCGAAGAAGAAGGAGGAGACAGAGAAGAAGCTGAGCACCACAAGAGCCAAGAGAGATGTGGCACTGGATATAGATTTCATCAACAACTGGGAGAAGGACTACGATGAGGAGGGAGGAGGAATTGAGGATGAAGTTAAAGTACATGAGGATGATCTGACTATCTCCTCCGATGCAATCTACAACTGGATGAAAACCGAGATGAACACTCTGTTCACGGATGAGGCTCCTGACTTGTCTACATCCCTCGTTTTCGATCAGTGATTTTGTTAATTGCATATTGATTGCTTGCGTTTATAGCACTTTCTCATGTGTAATGAAAAATAAAGTCGATTTAGTGGTTTTTAGCAGTACAAAGAATACTTTCCTTTCCGTTCATTCATTGGAATCTATGAAAATAGAGAAAGTGTAGTGATTTTCCTCGAATAACTCGAAAATGGGTTGTCATAGCTATTCGATCATGAAAGTACTTTTTATTCACCTTTCCGAGAGCATCATTTTCCTCTTTTCATATAGTCGATTGGACCATTTTGAGGGCAGATACGGTCGAAAAACTGTTGAGGCGAAAAAATAGGGCTAAGTCCCGAGTACTCTATTAATCGGTATTGAGGGGACAGAGATACGGCAAATGAACAATATACCGATTTTGTACGCGATCTGACAACTCTTTCTCTGCAATAATACCCGTGTACTCAAGAGAAAATTTTCGAGAACAGGTCACTTTTTTGTTCAAAAAATGTGCTTTTCGCGTTTTTCGCCCTGAAAACGACTTTGCAGCGAACGGGTCATTAACAATTTTCGAATGACACCTTTCAGCTCGCTCTACGATGAAAATGAACCGAGTTATGATCATTTTCAGGGTAGATCACAAAAATCGATAATTTGGAATTTTGGCCAAATCAAGTGGATAGGCCTTCTCATGACCCCCAACCACATACACTGACCGACTGTCATCGAAATCGAAGGCAAAAAAAATTCCTAGTGGCAGGCCTGGTCATTTTTGCTACACTTTTACAGGAGACCCGTGTTAAAATCTTGGAAAAGTAAATGGACAAGGTGAAAACCCGATGTAACATTTTTTTCAATTACGAAGCTATGCTTCTTGTCCAACAATTGCAAAATTAGCACTACTTGTCACTTTTCTATCTACTTTAAAACATTTTAACATCACATCAATATTGATCCTTATGTCAGGAAGTAAACGATATCTGGGTTCTTTATGACAAATTACATTTTTTCAGTCTTTCCACCGATCCCACATTCACAGTCTACGTCAACACTCCACTCTTCTCAATGCTGTTCAGCAAGAACACTAACGTATCCCAGACCGCGTTTGTTGGAAATCGTGAGTTCTGTTTTGAATTTTACAAGATCCACCCTAATCGACCATTTATAAAGCTTGACTAATCAAAGTGACGAACATATTTGACTATCCGTTGAGGCCAAACTCAAAGGTGACACATCGAGCTAATTTAAAAATCTCCGCACTGGCCACTCTCTTTCGCTTTCTTTACCTATGTTTTAGAGAGTATTTCCAGAGCAGAGGGTAAAATTAGCTCGGTTTTGCCTTTAAAAGTGAGAGAGGCATAAGATTTTACTTTGCTCGACGTGACTCCTTCGTCTGTTGCGTTCATCATGGTCCTCTTTCAGCCGGTACCCTCGACCTCGCACAGGCTGGATTCTTCAGCTCTCCTGGATATCTTGGATGTTACATTCCTTATGGACAGGAGGTGGGCAGCTATTCTTTTGGGTCGTATAATCGGAACAAAATTTGCCTGAAAGTGTATCCATTTGCCCCAATATCGGTGAAGCTGTAATTAAGTAGTCAATTCACAGTTTCAACAAACTTTCAAACTTATAATAACAGCTTTATGCGAGTTTTAGAAAAGTGTTTGAACTATATACAGAGAGAATACATTGGATACACATAAAAGACAACTACGCAACTTTTTTAAAAAACTGAAGCTAAGAACCTTTACAGACCTACAGATCGTCGTTGTACCCCACCCAAGTGTTCATTGCTGCAGAGACATCAGAGTATGTCATCAAATATTATTCGAGATTTCATCATTTCTTTTCCAATGCTTCAATGAAATTATTATCTTAAATAAATTAAATTAATCATACATCATTAACAAGATGCTTGTAGGATGTTTGAACATGTAAAATACAAGCAAAATGAGATCAAATTGTACAACAATTTCATAAGAGATTGCGACAAAATCTCCAACTGATATGTTAGGGGACGATAATATCAAGATAAACACTTTTTCAGGCTTCAACACGTGACGATGACTACTGAATTGAACATCGCCTCGGAGAACCCCATTCACCTTACTGATGAATACAGTGAAAAGACGAAAGAGTAAGTGATTGAAGGCAAGCCCCGAGCTAATTGGCAATTCTCCGCTCTGGCAACGCTCTCCCGTAGACAAAGAAAACGAGAGCGCATTACCAGATCGGAGAGTTTCAAATAGCTGGGGATGTGAGAATATGATCTCTTCCTCATTTCCAAGACCAATTCACATTTTATACTTTACATTGTTGATCGTATTGCTTATCAAGGTGAACTAAAACACAATAACCCCTACTGCCAGTATTGTATTACTTCACATGTTGTTACAGTGAATATGTTAAATTAAAATAAACTTAAAGGGAGCGTAACCTCACTCAGTGGTCTCTTCGACGCGCAATGCTCTCTCGTTGTTAGAGAACAGAAAAATAGTGTGCGCAATGTAGAGACCATTGAGTGAGGTAACGCTCCCTTTAAGGATCTCCGGAGACACTCAGCACTCCAACAAGGAACAAACTATTAAGATGGACACCAACGTTAGTTTCATATGCATTTGTCCTGCTTTGTTTGGCTTATCCTTCGACTTGCGAATGGGCGATTGCCAGATGTTATATAGTCAATCCCATTAGTCATAAACCACAGATTAATTTGGCACTAGGTCGTAACCGCGGAATGAGATCCGACTGGTTGAGAACTTGTTGCATATGATGGACAAGTGCTAATGGTAGACAACGTATGCAAATAGTTCTCATCCAGTAGGGTCCTTTTTCACTGTTCTCATCTGATCTAGTGCCTGTAATTTGGGTCAACTTATTTAATTGCTTATCTCATATTCAATTCAATTTATGGAGTGCAACGAGTTACTTTATATCGTTTTCAGGGCCTTGAGCTGCTCTGGATACTCGATACCGAGAAGAACTTCCTCATTCGGTACACTGTGGTTCCCGTGAACCCTGTGACTACCCAGGCACCCACCACAACGACAACAACTACATCTGCTCCTTCCACTGTTGCGCCTAAGACGTGCGTTTCCCTGATTGTCATTCGATTGTGGTGCTCTTGAAAGATCCTCTATAATGTCAAACCAATACGGTGGTTTTATGGGAGTGCATGCAGAGAATACGCATGTTACATAAAGTGACACCCCGAGCTAATTTGAAACTCTCCACTCTCACGCTTTCTTTATCTACGACACACAGAGAAAAGAGGTGTAATCCACAGCACATAACACCTCTGAAGTGTTATATTTAACACTTTTTGAGCTATTTTAACACCCAAAAAGTGTTAAATATAACACTTCACAGGTCTTATGTGCTGTGGATTACACCTCTTTTCTCTGTGTGGAGGGAGTGTAAAATCAGCTAGGATTTTCCTTCAAATATTTTTTAAATAGAGTGGCAGATTCATTTTTTCCAGATGCGGTCGCACGCCCAACTCTCCCAATGTGAACACCGGTAATGCCGTTGTCGGTGGCACCGAAGCCGTTGCCAACTCGTGGCCATGGACTGTCGTCGTGTGCAAGAATGGTGAGAATTGGGAAACGTCGCACTCCACACCATAAATCGATTCGTTTAGATTGGTTCGGTAACTGTGAGTTCCAGTGCGCCGGTACGCTCATCGCGACCAACTGGGTTCTCACCAGTGGTGAGTAGTATTGTGTTGTCCGTGTAGAATAATAATAATAATAATAATAAATTTATCACGTCAAACGATCATCGCTAGGTGGGGATGGAACGAGTAAAGTCATGACTATTCATACTCCACCATGTAGATCCGATAGTTCTTGTCAAATCATCCCTCCATCTCGGTGGAGGTCGTCCAGCAACGCGAGAGCGAGATACCGGCGTCCATACTGTAGTATTGCGAGCCCAGCGGTCCATGGTCATCCTCTTGATCTCTTGATCTGTGTAGAATGTATAATGTATCGTCATATTTGCCTTACGTGCCTACGCCGTAACCTCCGCCGTAACGATGGAGCCGCGGTGGAGGAGGTTGCGGCGTAGGCACGTAAGGCAAATGTGACGATGCATAAGAAAATGACAAATCTATGAAAATACCGAGACAACTGGTGTAAAAAGGAATTATTCGGAACGAAATAGTTTGCCTGCACTATCTCGCACTCTAGATTACCTTTATACATCCCCACACCATACGCGCCTGAAATTCACCGCACTGATTTGAAAGATTTCGGTATACTTTCTGAACCCTGCAAAACAAGAAATAGTCATTGCGGACACTCTCGTGTAAAGAAAAGATGAGATTTTTATGTGGTCAATGGCAACGTTGCCTATAGATAGAGTTGATAAAATGTGTATATAAATAAATCATTGTAATATCCTTTAATAGTCTACGTTTTTCAATAATGAATTTATTGAATAATTTGATCATCTAATTATTTCAAAAAATAAAATCAAAAATCAATATTATAATTATAATGTGTAGTCATCATACTTTGTGTAATTGTTTTTCTCTCTCGCCAGTTCGAGATCTTATAAACATAATCATTTCACCTCATGCAATATAAAATAATCGTGAAACATATGTCAGCTCACAATTTGATATGATTTGTTTCAGCTTCATGCGTGTACAACGCTGGCAAGGCCACGGACTGGAACATCGTCGCAGGAGTTCATAACCAGACAATGTGAGCCAAGCCATCCTGCGCTGTGCCAAACAAATGAGAAAAAAGTGAAAAAATGTCATTGCGGACGCTCTCGTACAAAGAAAACGAGAGATTTTTATATGTTGAATAAATATAAATCTTTTAATTTCACCGCAAGCTTCATTCCTGTCTTGTAATAACCTTGAAAAATACAGGGAATTTATCATAAATACTTAATTGCAGCTCAACTGGAACCGAGCAGAAGTTGAAAGTTCAAGCAATTTACCTCAATCCCGGCTATAGTGACGTCACGAATCGCGATAACATCGCACTACTTCATGTATGTGTACTTTTCCTTTTAAAGGCACACCGAAGATAATTTGGAAAAAAAACTCCACTCTTGTAATTCTCTCTCGATTTCTTTGTTTACCAGAGAATATTGACAGAGCGGAGAGTAAAATTAGCTCGGGGCATCACTTTTTACGAATTTTTTCCGCAATATCATTAAAGTACTGAATACAATTATCTTGAAGAATTTCACTAGTGATCCAATTTTCAAAAAAATCGCCACCTTCAGCTATCATCCAATGCTTTCTACACTCCCAACATCCAACCTGCATGTCTCCCACTCGATGACTCTCCAATTGAAGTCAATGGTACTTCAGCCTGGTTCGTCGGATGGGGATACACCACAGGTTAGGATTACACTCTTTTAAAGAGGCTGACACCTTTGTCAACAGTCTCTTCAACGGTCTATGCTCTTTCGATGTTAGAGAACTGAGAAAGAGTGTGCGCTATGAAGAGGCCATTGAGAGAGGTCACTCTTCCTTTAAAGGTATGGCCAAGATAATTTTACTCTCGGCTATGGCTCTACTCTCTCTCTTAGACAAAGAAAGAGAGAAAACACTACCAATTTGGAGAGCTTCAAAATAGCTTGGGGTATACTTTTAAAGTGACACCCCAAGCAAATTTCACTATCCGCTCTGGCACCACTCTTTCGTAGACACATAAGATGAGAGAGCACTGCCAGAGTGGAGAGTTTCAAATTAGCTTGGGTGTACATTTAGCCAATCTTTGGTTAACCTTTCTTTGGTCACTTTGATGAGCTAATCTTGAACATATCCCTATTCTAGGTAACCAAATCGGCTCGGTAACTTCTACCCTTCACCAAGCTTACCTTCCTATTGATGCAATCAGTGTCTGTCAGTCGATCTACTTCGGAAACGGAGTTAATGTAAGTAATATTTAAAAAAATATTGATTTATTTTCCAGATTATTTGATTTTATTGATACATTGATTTTATTTCTTAAATGGTGTACTTCGATACCTTTCTTTCTTTCTTTCTTTCTTTCTTTATTTCCATCACAACAAATTAAAAGTAGAGGAGATATACAATTAATATACATAGGTTGATGGAGGTCCGTCGCGTTATCAGCGAATCGGTTGAAGGCAGCAGGGAAATAGGGTGGGGTATGGGGTGGATAATAATTATAAGTGACGAAGAAGGGTGGGGAGTAAGAGGGGATCAATCTCTACAGAATTAAGGAAAAACTTAAAACGAATAGGAGAAGAAGTAACGATATCAGTGGGAATATCATTTGTCCATTTTTAGCCCAACTCTGAGATCTGTGCTGGCGATGCAAAGAAGACCGCCTGCAATGTAATTTTCTCATTCTTCATATTTTAATTTTCTTCATTCCTCACATTCTCAATTTTTTTCATTTTTCATATTGACCAGAGATTTCTGCTTCTTTTAAAATGAAAATTTTCACAGTAGTGTATAATGATGTGAAATATATCACACTCTCAGTACGACATCGGAGGTCCTCTACAAATCCAAGCGCCCACTGGAGAATGGAACGTCTACGGACTATCATCCTATGTCTCGACTGTTTGCGATCAGCCAGGTTTGAAGAATTTTGCTTAAATTATCGCGAATTTCAGCTTTATTATGACTGATATATCACTTGAAACTAATAAAAAACTGTCACGAATGACAAGATGTTGATGGTGAACTTTTTAATCCTTTTCAATTTTTTCAGCAGTCTTCACTCGAGTCTCTGCCTTTTGTGGATTTATCAAACAGTTCTCGGGAGTTGAGTGTGTTTGAGCCAATTGTTTGTATTGTAGATAAACAATTTCTTAATTGTATATACCGAATATTGAAAAAATATGATTTAACACTATTATTTCAAACTTATTTACATGGAACGCGTACGAACAAGTGGACGGAGTATTATAGTCCGTATAAAATGCACTTGTGTAATTGCCCTGCTAATGGCCGATAAACAGAGAAATAACTATCAATCAACTCATCACTTTTCCTCCCTTCCTTTCTCGCTCTCTCTGATCTACATACTATCCCACTTGTCTCTCTCTAAACATAGAAACACATTGTGGCCGTGGCTGGCTACTCTCGTACCAAATAAACAAGTGTATTTGATACGGTCAATACAACCTAACTAGGGAATGGTTTCTTTGATGGTTGAAATTACGGAGAGTGACCTACATAGCAATATTAAGCATGGTCGACTTAGTAAGAATCAACTTTCAAAAGTTGCCATTGATCGATTTTTTGAAGGAAACCCGTCGCATATCCGCCGCACGAAAGACAGCCAAAAAAAATTTTTGGACTTGTTTTCCACTGAAACAGCATTTTTTTTGCTTGAATTACCATGCAGACATGAAATTCTGTCGGGGGGAATCGAACGGGTCTTCGAAAAGTGAAAAAGAAAAAAATACAACTTTTTGGCTGTCTTTCGTGCGGCGGATATGCGACGGGTTTCCTTCAAAAAATCGATCAATGGCAACTTTTGAAAGTTGATTCTTACTAAGTCGACCATGCTGAATATTGCTATGTAGGTCACTCTCCGTAATTTCAACCATCTAAGAAACCATTCCCTAGTAAGCATCTTCGAAAGTTGTGAAATGGGTCGTAAAATTGTAATTCAATCAATATCGATAAATATTGTAATATAGAGTAATTCATATCTGGAATAGTCTTCCCACTGATATCGTTACATCTTCTCCTATTCGTTTTAAATCTTTCCTTAATTCTGTTGAGATTGATCCCCTCTTGCCCCCCACACTTCTGCGTCATTTATAATTATCCACCCCATAAATCATTTCCCCATTTCCCACCCCCATTCCCTGCTGCCTTCAACCGTTTCGCTGATAACGCGACGGACCTCCATCAACCTATATTTATTACATATCTGTTCTATTTTTCATTTGTTATGATGGAAATAAAGAAAGAAAGAAAGAAAAGAAAGAAAATGCACACCTCGAGATCATTTTAATCTCCGTTCAGGCAACGCTCTCTCGAAGACAAAGAAATCGAGAGAACATTAACTGAGTGGCGAATTTCAAATAGCGTGTGACACTATGATTAGACAATAATAATTTTAATACAAGCGTGACGTAAATTATAATGTTGTTCGATTCAGAAAAAATCAATTTAAAAATCTTTATGACATAGAAAACTATATGGAAGACAAATGAATCAGTGGTCACAGACTGTAGGAGTGTACAATTCTCACTGGCGGGTCGGATACTCTAAGTCAGGAGTGCACCCTGACGTTTAGAGACGAAAAGTGTGAAACTCGCCAAATGGAAAGTGTTGTACAAGGAGTATAGATAGGGCAAAGATTGAATCGGTGGAAAACATTGAAGCAAATTTGATTGTAGTGAACCCCGTAGTCATCAGTAATGTAGGTTCTCGCATCAAGAGTGATTGTCTCACTTCCCTGAACAAAATATATTTATTTATAAAGAATTCGTCCATGAACCCCGTTGCTTTGAACTCTGAATCCGAGCCAAAACCGAAATTGCTTAAATGCGACAGAAATCCTTTTGTCCTCTTAATTTTACCAGTATTATCATTATGGAATACATAAAGAACGAAAGAAAGAAATGCGTGAAAATGTGAAAATATGACATCTCTCTGCTTTTGTTAACATTTCGCAACCTTTCACAAAACAAGAAACCATTAAATTAATAATATTAATAGATGTACACGAATATGTATGCATGCACATGTAAATTTTTAAAATTAATAAGCTAATAATGTGCCCTATGGTGTTTCGGCCGCTACGTCTAACAAAAGTAAAGCTGGGGACAATCTTTTCTGATAAACATCCCGTCACAACCAATAGAGAATACGTTTTGAACAATCCATAGCTCCGTGGATTCGGCCCATATTGAAATCGTGATTTGTCCAAATATGTTTCACGGAATGCTCATATCTCAATAATATTGTTTATCGTCGATGGAGCGGAGCAATGTTAAAATGAAAAAAAAATTAAGAGCACTCTTTAGAGCTATGGTCATAGCTTGTAATTTTGAGGTTCATGAATTCGATCCCTCTTCCTGGCAAAATCTTGTGTTGTTAGAGTAAATGGGGTGCTTCTCAGTGAGTTCTCACGAGAACAATGAAATGAGAATGAACTGTGGTGGTATTCACGTTCTTTCATGATTACAGTTGGCCAAACGTATCCAATTCGCGCTAAATAGTTCGAATAGACTACTTTACATGTTTTTATGATCTCTATAAAAATGGCAAAAGATTATGCACGCGTGATCGTACTCGTAATCTTCAAAAATATAAGCGAAAAAAAAAAATGAAATGTAAATGTTTTAAAAATGTTTGTAATTTTCATAACTAGCACATTTCAGAGCTATTTCACTTTTCGAGACTTTGAAGAGAGCATAGTTCTGTTGAGATCTCTCTTCACTTCTCCTACTCTCCTTCGATCAAACTCTTATTGTTAATCTCTCTCACAAGGGGATGGTTGCAACTGGTCCTGGCCATATGAGACGGCAATAACATTACAGGGTGCGTGATAATTACTTGCACTCGAACTTTTATCTATATCTCCCCTTAGAATGCGAGTTGAGCAACCATTTTCGTACCATTATTTATTCAATTCATTAGTAACAAGAATATGTCAATGGATTTCGATGTGCCCCCCTTTCGCTTTAATGCAAGCCCGGAGGAACTTCTCGAAGGCAATATGCATTTTACGGAGGTAGTCGGCGTTGAGTTTGTCCCATGCTCGGAGAAGAGCCTTCTTCAGGCTGCCCAGAGTCTAGCACTTGGTGGTAGAGATCATGCTCTGCAGAAACCCCGGCACTGAGGTTCCGGGGATTGAAGTCATGTGAGAGTGGATCATTCGTTTGGAGTGATGTAGTCGGGCACGTTCACACCAAATTACATGGTCGTGGCTTTGGTTGTTGCCGCCGTCCTTCTGGTACGTCCAAAAGCTCCGACCGAAGTGAGACTTGGTCTGGGTTAGGAGTTTGTCATTCAGAATGTGATTGATTTAGTAGTGCTTGCTCACCTTTACGCCTGGGGTCACAAAGAAGAGATAAATTTGACAAATAGAGTAGAGGCCCGTCACATCATCACATAAGCAGGATGCGAGGCATGACCAGTGATGACACTCCGTTTGTTATATTCCTTGGGATCGTGGGCGATGATTGTGCTGTTTAGAGAATTGATCTCACCAACGATGTTAAAGAAGTTTTCATCAGCAAGGGAAGCGGTGAAATGTTCGTAAATGCATCAACGGTCAAGAAGGAGAGAGCACCTGACAATGAGATCGGTCAAACCAAGCAGTTTACAGTACATGTATAGGTGCTGCATTACGCCAGATTTGACAATCCTACGAATAAATAAATCAGAGATACCGAGCTTTCAAGCCACTCAACCCATGCACCGCTTAGGGTTACGGTACTTCTTCGGGCGAATTCTCTCACGGTTCTGGGATGAAGTTGCGGACACCGGTCTTCCTCGCACACAATGGTCACCTTCTGTGCCGAGTTAGCCGTAGAGTCGGATGGCTTGGTAGGCGATTCTCTTGGGAGCGTTGAGTCGAATGAAGATATCGGAGTGCTGGATTTCTTCGCGATTGTGTTTCAGGATAGTACATCGCATCGGGTTTGCCTCCACCACCCTTGACTAACTAGACTAAACGGATTGAAACCTCGAACAGTTTTATACGAAAGGTCAACATGAAGATGTAACTGGTGTTGCGAAATATCGATTGGCTGCGATTGTACAATCTGATGAAATTGAGTGCAAGTAATTATCACGCACCCTGTACTAGGATCAGTTTTCGATGCTGATTACGAATCCGTTTTCAGAAAGTGCCTAATCGACCTGATTTTCGAGGAAATCGATATTTTAATTCGGAAATTCGTGTGGTTTCCTCCGCAAACTGTCCTTCTGGTAAACTCATCGACTCTCGCAATAGTTTACCTTACAGTGCCGGATCTTTTCGATGCAATCCAGATAGTTTGTGAAGGAAACTACACGACTTTTCGAATTAATAAGTCAAATTTCAATACCGATGTTCTCGGAACTGAGGTCGACTAGGCATTTTCTGAATACGGATTCGTAATCAGCATCGAAAACGGATCTACTTCCGAATATCCGCCGCCCCGCCCTCTTGCACTTTAAGCTCCGCCCCTCGCACTCTCTCTCTCTCTCTCTCTCTCTCTCTCTCTGCGCACCCTCTCTCCTTTCAACACTCTCTCGTCTCGCCGGGCTGTCTGGAAGGGAGTGTGTGATCATAATGATGAAATGGTATGCGAAATCTCAGAAACACGATAATTAAACTTCATAACAATAGTTGATACAGGAATAGTCGTCATGAGTTATCTTGTGATTTTCTCCGATTCCGAGTGTGCCTCTCATCCATCAAAGATCACTCGTCTCACTGTTCCCCAGGTATTGATGTTCATTCATTCCGAGTTCCTCTCTGAGGCATTTCAACATAAAATACGTCGCCGACTTAAAATTTAATTTAAGTCAACTTCAAGTGAAAGAACACATGACGAAATGCATTACAGTGTATACAAAACAATGAAAAATGATACGCGGACATGTTTTGAATTACCAGAGTCAGACTCTTTTATGTGTTGCTACGTTAACCGTACCAGCTCCTCTACCCCAGCTCATCCCGGTCCTTCTTCTGTTCTCTAGGATGTGTCTGTTGTCTTCTCAATCTTATTTCATCATGTCCCTTCTCACATATGTCCGGTGCCCTCTCTCACTCTCTAGAACGGACGAACTCGCTGGCAAGTAAAACCCACTATATTCGAATTTAACTTGTGGATGCTGTGTGAGACCAGTTAGTATGAAGAGAGAAACTTTATTACTCAGACGTTTCGAGGATTATTTCCTCATCATCAGTGAGATTGGATTACCTACAATGGATGGAATGAGAATATATGAAAAATCAACGACTAGAGAACAAGAGCAGAACCGAATAGGAAATATGGAAAAGATGCACAGGAGTGAATGAATGTAATAACAGAACCGAATGTGGAGTCTAAGATTGTACCAGTGAAGGAATGAGAAGTGGGGTCAGCGGGATAGATAGAGAGAAGGGGAGAGGGAGGCGAGAGAACATAAACTCTCACAATTGGCCTTACTTAATGACCTCTGACCATTTCCACTTCTATGTTCTCTCGCCTCCCTCTCCCCTTCTCTCTCTATCTATCCCGCTGACCCCACTTCTCATTCCTTCACTGGTACAATCTTAGACTCCACATTCGGTTCTGTTATTACATTCATTCACTCCTGTGCATCTTTTCCATATTTCCTATTCGGTTCTGCTCTTGTTCTCTAGTCGTTGATTTTTCATATATTCTCATTCCATCCATTGTAGGTAATCCAATCTCACTGATGATGAGGAAATAATCCTCGAAACGTCTGAGTAATAAAGTTTCTCTCTTCATACTAACTGGTCTCACACAACATCCACAAGTCACACCAAATATACACCAAAATGAAGATAACTGAGTATTCTAAATTCGAATTTAACGTTCTCCGTTAATTTCCCAGCTGGATAGTGGATAGACAGTCGATAAGCTGGATAGATGCGGGCAATTCACGAGATTCGCTTCGTCATTGGAGAACCATAATGGCGACCCAGCTGACCCTAATCGGCTATATAAAGTTGTTCTAATGTAATGTTAATTTCCCCGTCAATATCTGCTCTACATCCTACTGGAATATGCTGCTGACTTGATCCATATAGTTTAGTCTTACTCTATCGTAAACTTAATCAATCAATCAATGCAGTCATTAATCGATCAAAGAGATAAAGAAAACGACTGAAATCATCGAAATATACTATCGATTGGTGATAATGGCAGAGATGAGAGACACAGACAGCATAGAGAAGAGGCACCGACCAATCAGAGCGTTCGCGCGCGGCGTTGTGGGCGGGGCTAGATCAAAGGGGTATATAAGGGCTTGATGTTCATTCATTCCGAGGATGCCGGTACGAACTGTAACTCGTGAATGAAAACTATCGCCATTGTAACTTTTTGATTGAGAAAATAGGCTTTGTAACGTGCAACTCGTGAACAAAGTCTCGTAACTGTTTTGACTAAAACCCTTATCAAAGAACCACTCGATTGGAATTATGGAAATGGAACGAGTGATTTGAGAACAAGGGATGCAAATCCGACGAGATGGAAAACGAGTCTGAGAACCAATTAGCATAGAACTTTTCGATGAAAACCAACGTTTCGGAACCGAGATTTCGGAACCAACGTTTTGGAACCGAGATTTCGGAACCAACGTTTCGGAAACGAGATTTGGTAACCAACGTTTCTGAAGCAACGCTTCAACCGAGATTTGAAAAGTAGTGTTTCGTTAGCATTTTTTTCGAAATGAAACGAAAGCTTTAATTATGAGCGGAACGAAAGCTTTAGTTATGTTCCGATAATCTTAACTCAATCGCTCTGTTGGGGTGGTTCCCAAATCTCGGTTCCGAAACGTTGGTTCCGAAATCTCGGTTCCGAAACGTTGGGTTTCATCGAAAAGTTATATGCTAATTGGGTCTCAGACTCGTTTTCCATATCGTCGGATTTGCATCCCTTGTTCTCAAATCACTCGTTCAATTTCCATATTTCCTATCGAGTGGTTCTTTGATCAGGGTTTTAGTCAAAACGGTTCTCAAAGATTGCGTTCCGCACGAAAGGGTTCTATTACCGTTTTTCCGAAGAATGGATTCTCAGATTAGAGTTCTGATTGAATTAATTTTCATTCACGAGATACAGTTCGTACCGGCATCATTCCGAGTTCCTCTCTGAGTTGAATTCTCCTCTTCGGAGGCAATTTTGGGAGTGATTGACACTCATAGGGGAGGGCTTTCAATGCGCAAGCCCAACCCTCCTCCGGACTTCTCCATTCTTTTGGAGAAGTCGCTGCGCCGTTGTGCCGGCTGGAGAACCTCTTCCTTGGTCAGACCACGACAGTTCGAGGGGGCGGGGCCTAGACAGGAGGGGGCGGGGCGGCGGATAAAAGGAAGTAGCTCCTCGAAAACTGATCCTAGTCATGTTATTGCCATCTCATATGACCAGGACCAGTTACGACCATCCCCTTGTCAGTAAAGGAAACAAATAATCGCATATGCATGATAAATAAAATTACCTTGAAAATCCTTTTCATTCCTTGTAATTCTTGATGTAATTCATTTTTTTCATAGATCAAAGCTATCAATCATGTTGGAAGGCGATATAAGTGCCTGAAATTATAAACCCTTAACTAAGGAGGAAAAGTTGTGGAAATTTGGATTTGGGAAGAGCTACACAAGCGAGGTTAAAGCACACGAATAGAGAAAAGTAAAATAAATAATGAATAAAATGACGGTATGCGAGTGTATAAGATGAGGAAACGATGGATATTGTCTATTGACCGTATAAAATACACCATAATGTGTTTCTATGTTTAGAGAGAGCACAAATGAGATGTATGTAGATCAGAGAGACCGAGAAAAGAAGGAAAGAAAAGTGGGGAGTTGATCGATAGTTATTTCTCTGTTTAGCAGCCAGTAACAAGGCAATAATAGATACAAGTTGCACATTTCAATAATAATGAAAATAAAAATAAAACAGAGAGAACTCTCGTTTTCGACACACTCTCTCGACCCTTTATATTTTCCCTATCATTTGCATATCATATAGCACGAGGAAAAATACGGAGAATATACTCAACCAATGCACATTATTTTGGTGTATGCCCTGTATCTTTGAAAGCCAGACAAGCGATAGAGCACTAATTTTGAGAGAGCTTCTATTATTATTATGTATGTCAAGCGGTCGTTCTGGCTTTCAAAATAGACAGAATACTGTGAACGAAAGAGAGACTAGAGTGAGGGCACAACGGAACTATTCAGTATGCAGGGTCCCCTATTCATACTCTCTCATTTTTCTCTCTTAGTCATCATTCTTTCTCTTCGAACAGAAGATGATATATGCAGTAAAATGCATTTTGTCTTCCCTGCCGACTAAGATGATCTTTGTTGTAAAGATAGATGAAGAAGATAACGAATTTGAACAATTTATGATCTTTGGACTTTTACTGTATTCTGGGTTGGATTTAATATTTTGTTATACATTATGCATTGATAATTTCAATAAATAAGCGTGACGTAAATTATTATGCTGTAAGTTGTTCGATTCAGAACAATTCAATTTAAAATAAAACTATATGGCGTAGAAAATTTTATGAAAAACGAATGAATCAGATTGAAACGGCCGAAAAAATCAAGCGGACTACTTCTGTAACTAGCAGTTCAAATCACAGAAACAAAACAAAAAATGTTATGAAGGAGAAGAGAAAGAAAGAAAGAATGAAAGAAAGCTTACTTAGCAAATAATAACCACATAAAAATGTATAGTCATTTCACTTTGGCATCTAGATATTATAACTTTAAATAATACAGTGCGGGACATAATTATATGATACCCCTAACATTTTCTGGGATTCTGGCCGAATTTTGAATGGAAATCAAAAGAGGTATATTCCATTTGTATCCACTCCTTGGATTACTAAAGTAGCCCACGTATGAGGAAATTCAATTTCCCGGGCAACGAGAAAATAATGGTTTTCCGAAATTTTAACGGGACATAATGATATGACACCATGATTTTTTCATGAGTTACTATTTTTTTCAAACTTCTGCATAACAGCAATGGATCAACAATAGGTTAGTAACCAATGTTATAGCCCTTCCTCGAGAATGGACAGAAGATCCGAATTGATATGCTTCTATAGAGAGCAGAAATCACTTGAGGCTCGATGCCGTCCCACTCCTTTTTGATGACATCCTTCAAATCGGCAAACGGATGCATACTGTTTGTTGTTCTTGCACAGCAGGGCTGGGATTTTTTGTTTGGTAATTTTTTTTGTTTTTTGGATTTTTTTTGGGTTTTTGAGAATTTTTTGTTTGGTATTTTTTTTGTTTGGTTTTTCTGCAAAAACCAAAAAATAGCAAAAAAAAATCGGATAAAGAAAATTTACACAAATTTGCTTGAAAATTTAGTTTATGATCAGTTTTGTTGTTCATTTTTCACCGTAAGACAATAATGGTGAGTCTAATATTACGGAATAGTGTTAAAGAAGGGGATTTTTTTTCTTGAGTTACTATACTTGTCAGGCAGGGCTATAGATGGCATCTATATACCTGAATACAAAACCAATATTATCTCAAATTATGGATGCCCCGGAATACCGTAATCCGACAGGAAAGTTCGTTGTTGCGCCAAGGAAATGCTAGAGACCTTTCGAATTTGAAAGCTGAATATAGAGAAAATCGTAAACGGGAATCCAAACCGGCGTGGTGCGGTTACAAGCGCTGATTACTATCCACTGCTACACGGGCTACGCTTTTGGCCTTTCGAATCTATTAGAGAATACAGAATGTCACATAAGTGGTCCCACGTTCTTCATGATGATAGCGCACCTCACACATTTTCATACCCTCACAAGGTGAGGATCGACCCACTCTATACGGCTCTTTTTAGCATCTACCCACTATATAAGGGTCCTTTTTTAAGCTAATAATTACAATTCAACCGAAAAACAACGAAATCGACGCACTATATAAAAATAAAACGGTGAGGGTGCCGAAAATGTATGGCGCACCCTCAATTTCCTGATTCCACTACTTTAACTAATCAATAAAATGCTGCCGATAACAAATCGGCAACGAATTTGTCTTCTATGTTTGTTTTAGTTGTTGATTTTAAGAATTTTGACTCTGAATAAAGAATAGTTGCTATTTAAAGGATGAGCAACACGAGATATTGACCGTATAAAGTACACTTGTTTATTTGGTACGAGAGTAGCCAACCACTCCCACAAGACTTTCTTGTTTTACATGGTTCAGAAACTCTGCCGATCTCTTTTATATATAATATAGAGCGCGGCGAAGGTCAGCCGGGTTAGAGAGAGGCAGCGGAGAGACAATCGAGAGGCGGGGCGAGATGTAGAAGGCTACATCTCGATCGCCTCTCGATTGTGACTTCCGTTCGTTAGCACCATTTGTCATTTTCTTATGCAAGTACATTTTATACGCACAATAATGTTAAAATTTTCTCCGAACAATGGGAAAAATTAATTATTTAATTTTTTTTGGTTTTTTTTTGTTCGGTGAGAAATTTTTTTTGTTGAACCCAAACAAAAAATTTTTTGGTAGAAATAATTTTTTGTCCCAGCCCTGTTGCACAGACGAAGAACCAGGATGCCACGCATGTTCTACATACGGTTTGCATCGAGGTTGTCCGTACTCCAGACTTTCCGCGCGACACGCGCGCGGGGTAGTGTAAAGTCGCGCGCGGGACAGTGACGAGTTGCGAGTTATACGCGGGGTAGTGACAACTCGCGCGCGGGTTAAAGTGAAGTCGCGGTATCACGCGCGACTTAAGGACACTTAAGGCACTCAGCAACTCGCGCGCGACTTACTGCAAGTCGCGCGCGACTTATTGTGTCTTTTGCGTGAGAACATAGTACAGTTTCGCGACTGTTTCCTATAGAAAATGCTTTACATAAATTGTTTAATTGTTTGTTCTGAATGGTTGAAACGATGTCTGGAGCGCATTTCAACCAAATATAAGAGCAATGTGAGCATTCTACCCGATTATATATTCTTTTATGAATTTCTAATAGCATTATAAAGACTTTTTAGGACAGAAAACCAAATGCAAGTAATTTTAAGCTATTTATGGATGATCCATCTTCAATGTTTTAAAAATCAATAAAATATGGAACGAAAACTCCATAATGTTTGAAATAAATATGTGCAAGATAATTTTTGCATATGTGACATTGTAGAATGAAAAAAATACATCATGCATCATAGTAACATAAAAAATAGTTTACATAACTGTCACATCAATTTATGAAAGTTAAAGTAAAGACTTTTATCAAGATATTGTTCAATAATTGCCATATCCCTTAATATATAGAAGTTGATTTTGCCAAAATCCAAAAGTGCCTTTCGTAGAACATCAATAGCTTCCGTCATACGCAACCAATCAAGGCGTTTTTTTTTTCAGATTGTAGCCAGATATCTTGACTAATTTTCGCTTATTTTTTCACTACCATAACCCCTACCGTAACCGAGACAGTTCGCGACACCGACGAAAAAAATAATGTCCACGCTCCACAGCAGCCCCCGTTAAAGATAGAGCGATGCGGTTTTCACCATTGGATTCAGCGTAGTCGAAAGCAGTAAACTGTCGAATCCGATTTTTAAAAAAACGTCCTTAAAAAAATTTAAATATTGATTAAAGTTACAACATTTTCAACTTTGCGTTTATCGATTTATTCTTTTGTTTTTCTATTCAGTTTTACTAAATCGCATACGGAGAACACGATACGCACACTCTCCGATCGCAATTCCATCGATTTACGCCCTAAATTTGCATATCAACATTTCACCTCCTCCGTTTTGCGATAAAAAGCAACTATTACTGCTTCTTTTCGCTTGCATATTATATTTACGAATTTATTATCATCATTCAAAACAAAAATTAGTCACAAGAAGCAAAAACAAGCAAAAGAAACGATTCAGGGCGTAACAAATGTGACACAGTGAGCGTGCGTCGCGTACGCGTCGCGTGTGTTCACTCCTAAGCGATCATTTCAAAGAATGTCAATTTAATCGTGGGGTTTACTGCTAAATTACGTTTTCATTGTTTCATTCAGTATTCATATCATCACTATTCCTTCAGGCCATCACTGGTTAGGGCCCTTACTATATACATAGAGCTTCGTTTTGCCACTTTCAACAACAGCCGTTCGTAGAATATTAATAACTCACTCCACCAATCAAGGCGCTCTTTTGTTTAGATTGTAGCCAGACTTCTTGACTACTTTTCGCCAGTGATCTTACCACCATATCCTCTACCGTACCCGAGTCAGTTCGCGATAACTGGCGAAAAAATGAACAGAGAGCACAGCAGCCCCCTAAGAAGGTAGAGCGATGCTCAGCAAAGTCATTTGCCAACCTGTATCAAACAATGTCTCTTTAGTTAAGGTAGTCTTAGCGTTAGTTCCCATGACACTATATTGATCTAAGATAGTCTCTGTTAAGATAGTCTTACACTCACGGCAAATTCTCTTAGATATAGGTTGTCTAACTGTTCAGCTATAGAGAAAGGTTAGCTTACTCCAAACTCTCTCAAAAAGACACGTTTTGATAATACTCTCTCGCTCGAGATTGTAACGGGGACTGGAGTAAGCTAACTAAGTTATCTCACATATGAGACAACGTTTCTCTAATTGTCGTACCTTAGATGACCTATGTCTCAAATATGAGACAGTTTGCCGTCAGTGTAGCGTTAGTTCCCGTGATACTATATAGATCTACTTAAAGATTTAAGGTAGTCTTAGCGTTAGTCCCCGTGACACTATATTGTAGTTTATAATAATAACAATAAAAATAATAATATATTAATCGCATCTTGGAGAAGAGAGAAAAGAAGTCAGAAAAGAGAACAATAAAAATGCATATTAAGACAAGAAGTTGCGAAGATATAGTTGTTGCAATTACTGAATTGCGACTTTCACATAATCACTAAATACATAAGAAGAGATCAATGATACAATAGTTCGATCTATATTGATCTACTTATTCATTCTATCGATTGAGTTACCGTTCACACTTAGCTAAGTTTCTTTAGTTAAGGTTGTCTTAGCGTTAGTCCCCGTGACACTATATTGATCTACTTAAAGATTTAAGGTAGTCTTAGCTTAGTTCCCGTGACACTATATTGATCTACTTAAAGATTTAAGGTAGTCTTAGCGTTAGTCCCCGTGACACTATATTGATCTACTTAAAGATTTAATGTAGTCTTAGCGTTAGTTTCCATGACACTATATTGATCTACTTAAAGATTTAAGGTAGTCTTAGCGTTAGTTCCCATCACACTATATTGATCTACTTAAAGATTTAAGGTAGTCTTAGCGTTAGTCCCCGTGATACTATAATGATCTACTTATCCATTCTATCGATTGAGTTACCGTTCACACTTAGCAAAGTTTCTTTAGTTAAGGTAGTCTTAGCGTTAGTACCCGTGATACTATATTGATCTACTTAAAGATTTAAGGTAGTCTTAGCGTTAGTCCCTGTGACACTATATTGATCTACTTAAAGATTTAATGAAGTCTTAGCGTTAGTCCCCGTGATACTGTAATGATCTACTTATCCATTCTATCGATTGAGTTACCGTTCACACTTAGCAAAGTTTCTTTAGTTAAGGTAGTCTTAGCGTTAGTCCCCGTGATACTATATTGATCTACTTAAAGATTTAAGGTAGTCTTAGCGTTAGTCCCCGTGATACTATATTGATCTACTTAAAGATTTAAGGTAGTCTTAGCGTTAATTCCCGTGATACTGTAATGATCTACTTATCCATTCTATCGATTGAGTTACCGTTCACACTTAGCAAAGTTTCTTTAGTTAAGGTAGTCTTAGCGTTAGTCCCCGTGATACTATATTGATCTACTTAAAGATTTAAGGTAGTCTTAGCGTTAGTCCCCGTGATACTATATTGATCTACTTAAAGATTTAAGGTAGTCTTAGCGTTAGTCCCCGTGATACTATATTGATCTACTTAAAGATTTAAGGTAGTCTTAGCGTTAGTCCCCGTGACACTATATTGATCTACTTAAAGATTTAAGGTAGTCTTAGCGTTAATTCCCGTGATACTATATTGATCTACTTATCCATTCTATCGATTGAGTTACCGTTCATACTTAGCAAAGTTTCTTTAGTTAAGGTAGTCTTAGCGCTACTTAGACACAGAGAAATAAGTGTTATCCATGGAGCATAAGACCTGAGAAGTGTTATATTTAACACTTTTTGAGCACGAAAAGTGTTAAATATAACACTTCTCAGGTCTTATGCTCCGTGGATAACACTTATTTCTCTGAGTGTAAAGATTTAAGGTAGTCTTAGCGTTAGTTCCCGTGATACTATATTGATCTACTTATCCATTCTATCGATTGAGTTACCGTTCACACTTAGCAAAGTTTCTTTAGTTAAGGTAGTCTAAGCGTTAGCACCCGTGATACTATATTGATCTACTTATAGATTTAAGGTAGTCTTAGCGTTAGTTCCCGTGATACTATATTGATCTACTTATTCATTCCATCGATTGAGTTACCGTTCACATTTAGCAAAGTTTCTTTAGTTAAGGTAGTCTTAAGCGTTAGTTCCCGTGATACTATATTGTAGTTAATAATAATAACAATAATAATAATAATATATTTATCGCATCTTGGAGAAGAGAGAAAAGAACAATAAAAAATGCATATTAAGACAAGAAGTTGCGACGATATAGTTGCAATTACTGAATTGCAACTTTTACATAATCACTAAATACATAAGGAGAGATCGATGATACAATAGCTCGATCTATATTGATCTACTTAAACATTCTATCTATTGAGTTACCATTCACACTCAGTAGAGTTCCTTCAGTTAATGTAATCTTAGCAATAGTTCCCGTGATACTATATTGATATACTTAAGAATTCTAATGATTCAGGTACGATTCACACTGTGCAAAGTTCCTTTAGTTAAGGTAGTCTTAGCGTTAGTTCCCATGATACCATATTGATCTACTTAACATCTTCCGCAGCGCTGAACAATTACCAATACCAAAAAATTATAGGGGGGGGGGGTTCGGGGGGTTTCCCCCCGATAGTCGCGCCGAGCTTGCGAGGCGCGGCTAGTCCATTGTATATATTTTGTTTCCATGTTGATTGAATTTTGTTTGTTCCAGTTTTTGTACTCAGTTTTTCAGTTGTTATGGTTCATCTGTTATCTTTTTGTTCATTCAATAAACAATGTATGTACTATATTGTTTGGCCAATACAGTATACTAGAAATTTAAGTAAGGCAAGGGCAGAGGAAAGTAGAAGAGGAAGGGAGCGGGTTGCGCACGTCTTATCGACAAGTCGCGCGCGGGTTATTTACAACTCGCTCGCGGGGTAGTGACAAGTCGCGACGCGCCCGCGTCGCGACTTGTAACTAACCCGCGCGCGACTTGTCACTACCCCGCGCGCGTGTCGCGCAGAAAGTCTGGAGTAGGGCATGGAAGAACTGGGATGTTCTTGACTGTGGAGAATGGTTTTGAGGGGAGTTGGGGGCAAATGAGGCGCCGTATTTCTGGGAGATTAGATGGCGGACCCGGCTCTTCCTCATGAACGGTACGAGGGTAGTCTGGTGCATCACCCGATACTCCCCATAGTCCATCCTGCTAGAGCGGAAGGAGATGGGCGGCCTGTCGAATTTTAAGAACTTTTATTTTGAAAGTGCTTCCGAACAGCGCAACACTATATTCAAAATAACTCAAAACCTGTCGATTCGGCGCGGACGAGCCTGAAATATGTTATGTAACTTTTCGAGGGCTACAAAATGAGTGGTTTACGAAAAAAATACGTTAATGCGTTCGTATGGTTCATCCCCTTGGAAATTTCCTGATGATTTGAAGTCATTTTCGCCCAACCACAATCTCTCGTTTCACGCACTCTCTCGCCGGAGAGTGAAAGAAATACATTGAAGAGAAAGGGAGACAATGATATGTTTCATTCCGCACTGCGCGCTCGAGACCGTGCGGTGTAGAATGGAACGGAGTGAAATGAAAAGGAATGGGCGAGAGAGTCTGTAAAACGAGAGATTGTGGGTGTCGAAAATGACTTCAAATCATCAGGAAATTTCCAAGGGGGTGAACCATACGAACGCATTAACTTATTTTTTGGTAAACCACTCATTTTGTAGCCCTCGAAAAGTTACATAACATATTTCAGGCTCGTCCGCGCCGAATCGACAGGTTTTGAGTTATTTTGAATATAGTGTAGCGCCGTTCGGAAGCACTTTCATGACTTCTGGTTTGTTTAGATCGATGGAGTTCGGAAAAATAGCGGGGGTTACCCTAGTGGTAGTTTTTGACATAAATGCACCTGAACCGAGATATTTGAGTTCGAAGTTGGGTTCCCGGATGACCGACCCGGTGTAGGGAGCCACAGAATGATATTTACACAATGGGACTTTGGAGGATGGAAGGGTAGCCTAGAGGTACCGAAAACTGATTCTAACTCACTTCATGTAATTCGCTCCATTCCGAAGAATTGCCATTTTAGCTCGATTCTCTCGTGACAGGCCTGATATACCTCCTTTGATTTCCATTCAAAATTCGGCCAGAATCCCAAAATTTTAGGGGTGTCATATCATTATGTCCCGCACTGTAGTTCATAGGGCAATACAGATTTTTCTTAATCACTACATTAATTGATAATTGTTATGTATTGAGCTCGTCCCCGTTGTCGTGTTGTGTAGTGTGGGTGATGTACAAGGGTTACTACTTAGGCTTTATTAGCAGACTAGGGTAATTACAGAATAATACAAGACTAGAGAAGGGCACATCTTGTGCGAGGATCAAGGGAGAACTCATCTAGACTGATTCGGAATCTAGACATAAGAGTGGGCGGGGCCAGACACGAGAGAGCATTAGAGATAAAGGTAGAGTGGCGAGAGAGTGTGCGGATCAGAGAGACTGTAGTCTGATCGCGCACGTGCACGTATTTACATGATGACATATTCTAATCAATATGCATAGGGAATAGAGATGATCAATGTACATAGGGAATGGGGTATCTACACAACACCTCCCCTCTAAGATGGGACATCTTATAAAACATGAAACAATGGCAGAACGAGAAAACTACAATAAATCAACAAGAAGTCTTCTTCGTTGAATCAACATTGAGCTTCTTCGGAGCTTTTCTCGTTCGCGTTGATCATCTCACGTGCGATTGACGTTGCTGTTGCATCGTAGATCTCGTCAGGCTTGCCCTGGATGTTGGTGAGTGCGTCGGTGATACGGTAGATGAGCGTGGCGGCGATACTGCAGTTGGTGCCGCTGCCGTCGGTACTGTCGCTTTGACATCATCATCCATGATGCCCACATCATCATCGTTCACTATCTCAGGCACACCGAATGTGTCGATCAAGATATTCATAGATGTCTGTTCACTGTGAATCATTCATTCTCAATTGTTTCACATGTACTCTTTACGTTCGTAGATTCACATAGATCTCGAACATCATTGAACCTTTCCTTTTCAGCAAGGTCGCCATGACCCATTTCCACTGATCAGGACCAGAGTACTTCTAGGAGTAGACAACATATCCTCTGCAGGATTTCGTTCCTATGATATCACGATTTATGATCGACCTGATTGGTCATTTACTTTATGACCTTGAAGACTTCTTCAGTCTTCATATATGCTGCATGACTATCTTCCTTAGTCTCGGCAAACATATCATCGATCATCCTTACATGATCGGTCGATGGTCAGCTTCACTGTGACCTTGAAGACCTCTTGGAGCGTCTTCCATTATGGTGCATGACTCTTCCGTAGTCTCGGCACGCATATCATCGATCATCCTTACATGATCGGTATCATCGGTCATCTAACTCGTGACCTGTGAGACTTACATAGTCTTCATACGTGCTGCTTGACTCATCCGTAGTCTCGGCGCACACTATCAATCATCCTTACATGATCGACATCATTGGTCATCTAACTCGTGACCTGTGAGACTTCCATAGTCTTCATTTGTGCTGCTCGACTATCTTCCATAGCCTTGGCCAGCACACTATCAACCATCCTTTCATGATCGACATCGTTGGTCATCTTCATTGTGACCGTGAAGACCTCTTGGAGCGTCTTCGCATATGCTGTTTCACTACCATGCGTAGTATCAGCGAGCATTTCATAGATATCCGGTCTGGAGCTGTCGGCGCAGACTATCATGCAGTTGGCCGTTGAACAATCGAGCAATCCGATTTGCTTCCACACCTCATCTGACGTGAGTGAGATGCTAGCTCCCTTATCGATTTGTAATCGATTTCCTGTGCTGACGCACATTGACACTGTAGTGTTGGTGTCACCTTTATCGACACGCATCATTTTGATCTCCTTCAGATCACCACTACCATCCATACACACCTCAACATTCTTGCCACATTTGCTGTAGGTTGTATCCGTGTGTCTTCCTCGACCGATATCCGAGTCTCTCCTCTTGATGAGTCAGCCGTACTGCTGCTCAAACTCTCAACTACCATCTGTAGTAGAGCTATCCTCTCATTCATTGAATGAATGACCTCCTTCTGTGATGTAATCAGCTCCTTGAGCATTCGTACTGTCTCTATAGCCATTGTACTGATTGTATTTCGATTGATGACGAAATCACAATTTCAATCGATTGGTGAGTTACTAAGTCTCTTTCAGACTGATTTCACTCCACCATCTCTGCATCACTATCTGCTACTGTCTTGGTTAATTTCACTTGATGATGAAATTATTCAATCCACTTTCCACCGCAAAGATGCAACTACCAAATCATAATTTGTGCAGAGCCTTCGGCGTACTTCGTTCAGACACTTGCCACACCTAGTAGCTAGCCACACACAGTAGCAGTGATCAGTCCTAGCCACACACAGTAGCCTGATCAACCAATTTGCCACACCTAGTAGCCATCAGCCTCTGCCACACCTAGTAGCGCTGATTACACGATTTGCCACACCATAGTAGCAGGCCACACCATAGTAGCACTCACAATAGTTACCACTAGCAAGCTAGCAGCATACACTTCACAACGAGACAAAGCAAAATGAAAATAGTTCGTATACCTTAGACAGAGACATTGTTGTCCTTGGTGAGTCCTGGTCGCCAGTTGTTATGTATTGAGCTCGTCCCCGTTGTCGTGTTGTGTAGTGTGGGTGATGTACAAGGGTTACTACTTAGGCTTTATTAGCAGACTAGGGTAATTACAGAATAATACAAGACTAGAGAAGGGCACATCTTGTGCGAGGATCAAGGGAGAACTCATCTAGACTGATTCGGAATCTAGACATAAGAGTGGGCGGGGCCAGACACGAGAGAGCATTAGAGATAAAGGTAGAGTGGCGAGAGAGTGTGCGGATCAGAGAGACTGTAGTCTGATCGCGCACGTGCACGTATTTACATGATGACATATTCTAATCAATATGCATAGGGAATAGAGATGATCAATGTACATAGGGAATGGGGTATCTACACAACAATAATCAAAATAGGTGATCTTAACAAATAAATGGTGGAATTAGTTCAAGACAATATGGGCCATCTCTTGCAGAGTGAACATCAAGACACTTAGAAGGTCGAATGAGATATTGTGCGTATAAAATGTACTTGCATAAGAAAATGACAAACGGTGCTAACGAACGGAAGTCACAATCGAGAGGCGGGCGAGATGTAGCCTTCTACATCTCACCCCGCCTCTCGATTGTCTCTCCGCTGCTTCTCTCTAACCCGGCTGACCTTAGCCGCGCGCTATATAATATATAAAAGAGATCGGCATAGTTTCTGAACCATGCAAGACAAGAAAGTCTCTTCTACAAATAAAACAAGTGATTTTTATACGCTCAATATAACGTAAACAGTTGGAAAACGATCATGAGTTTGAGGTAGACTATTTTAATCAGTGAAAACGAAATTGGTTTCATGATTGATCATTTCCCTCATCTTCTTCATTCATCTTCTTCGTCGATTGATATCTGCACTTGAACGAACCACATCTAAATTTGATTTCAATCAGTCTTATTTCAGATAATCGACATCTTTTCAAAGGGAGAGTAATGTCGTGTGAGAGACCAGGGAGACACAAAAGATTGGGCAATATTGTCTTTTCTATTTGAAAGTTTAAAATGAGGATGAGAAAGGGACTCACAAACAGTGCTCGAACATGTGCTTCCAATATTTCTCAACTTTCTTGGTGCTTTTCAACTTTCCATCCTCATTTATTTCTCTTTCCGCTTCTAAGTTCTTCTCATCTCTATAGTCTGTTTCATCGAAAACGGGGAAGTAACTGAAGAACAGTTCTTCGCCTGCAACGGGAGTCATATTGAGCGTATAAAAATCACTTGTTTTATTTGTAGAAGAGACTTTCTTGTCTTGCATGGTTCAGAAATAATGCCGATCTCATTTATATATCATATAGCGCGCGGCTAAGGTCAGCCGGGTTAGAGAGAAGCAGAGGAGAGACAATCGAGAGGCGGGGTGAGATGTAGAAGGCTACATCTCGCCCGCCTCTCGATTGGGACTTCCGTTCGTTAGCACCGTTTGTCATTTTCTTATGCAAGTACATTTTATACGCACAATATTTATTTACTTATTTATTTTATCCATCAGTTAAAGCATGAGTAAAGAGAGTAAAATCAACGATAAGGGAGTGATGGAGTTCCGTCGCTTAAGCGATTTCGGTAAAGCGACATGAAATATCACCCTATTGTCTGATGTTGCCACAGTCGCGACATAGTATTTTATGTGCACTATAGTATTTCACCAATTTTTTTTCTGTTTTTTTTCCACTGTCACCACATCAAGAATATTATTATTATTACTGCGCATATTTAATACCAGAAATGGATCCTTCACTTTAGCTTTACAGAAAAAATGTGTTAAAACTCCACCACTGCTATTATACACAGAGCACAAGGTGGACCTGTCTAACAATTTTTGTTCTCTATTTAACACATTATATTCTCTGGAAATTTTTCCCCGCGGGGCACCCTGTCACTCGCCCCGCGGGGCACCCTGCAGGGCACCCTGCGGGGCAGCTTGTTGAGTCTCTGAAATGACAGGGTGCCCCGCGGGGTGGCTTGTTTAGACAGGGTGCCCCGCGGGGTGAGCAGCAGGGTGCCCCGCGAGGAAACTAAAGGCAGGGTGCCCCGCGGGGTAGAGGGCTTAGACAGGGTGCCCCGCGGGGAGAAATTTCCAGAGTTGTCCGTATAAAATGTACTTGCATAATTGCATTGCTACTGCTGCTAAACAGAGGAAGAACTATCGATTAACTCCCCACTCTTTCCTCCTTTCCTTCCTCGCTCTTTCTGATCTACCTACTCACTCACCGCTGCTCTCTCTCTCTCTCTCTAAACATAGAAATTCATTGTGGCAGTGGTTGGCTACTCTCATACAAAATAAACAAGTGTATTTTATACGGTCAATAGTTATTATTGTTTTATCTGTAGTTTCATTTTACACTTTTTCTCTGATTTTGATTGTAAAACGGGTAAAAAATTACAGTACCTGCAGCAATATCTCTGATGCTCTCGAAACCAATGTGATTGTAATGGAGGCCGTAGTCATCAGTGATGTAGGTTCTTGCTTCGAGATTTGGCTCACAAGAATGGTTTATGAATCGAGTCTCGCTTCCCTGAATACAATATTTTTTCATAAAAAAAAGAAAAAAAGGGTAAATGAAAACATGAGATTCCTCTATTTTGTTAGCATTTCACAACATTTCGCAACACCTAAACAATGTTCTTTGGAAAATACTGTTGACAAACTTCTCTCAGCTAGCATACGGGAAGACTTTGTTAGCAATCTACATTGTTAATATCGAAATAAAATTGCGAATAAAGAAGCCTGGATTCGGCCCCATATTGAAATCATGATTTAATTTAATTTAATTTATCATACATAATTTAATTTAATAAGATGTTAATAAGAATAATAATAATAGGAATAAGAATTAGATTTATAGATTATAGATTTATAGATTTATAGATTTTTTTTTCGATAAGAGAGAAGATTTTATAAGATTAATAAGAATAAGATTTATAATTTAATAAGATGCGACAACATTTGAAATAACAGATAAATACGAGCTTGTGAGGTAGAGAAAAAACGAGAGGGGAGGGGTAAAGTGGAGGAGGGGAAGTGCAGCTCATACAAGGACTCTGTCAAAGATCAAACGGCGATTGTTCGAATAGGTTTCACGCAATGTTCATCTTTCAAGGATCTTATTTACCGTTGATAAGATCAACCTGATATCGCGAAGAACGCAGTAGTGTACAAAATGAAAATATTTTAAATATAGTTGAAACCCGTCCTTTGTTAGCAGGGAAGTTTCAGTCAGTGTAATAATTCCTCACTAAACTAATAACATTAAGTGACTCCAACCTGGGCACCACCGCATATCTGCAAGTATCTATCCCGGTCATCATAATGGAAGGTCATCTGGAAATCGTATTTAATGAGATGTCCAGACGAATTCGACGTGCTAACCTGAATGATTTTTATTTTAAGGCACACCCCAAGCTAATTTTGCTCTCCGCATTGGCAATATTCTCTCGCACACAAAGAAAGCGAGAAAGTTTGGCCAGAGCGGAGAGTTTCAAATTCGCATGGGGAGTAACTTTAAATAGGCTAAATTTGAAAAAAAAAGTAAATGAGAGAGTCTGGAAACTGGGATATACATGATTGTGAAAAGGATTTCTAAAATGGACTGACAGTCCACTATGCTCTGCTAGTCTACTCAACCAAACTCCCAGTCAATGTCAGGATTGTGTGCTATTATTTTCAAAATTCAAGTCAAATTTATTGGAAGTTGGAAACTACAGTTTTGAAATACCATGTCCATACCTTCCCAGAGTATTCCGACACAAATGACCCGTTCGGGATAGCCTCGAGCGTACGGAGAGACCAGCCCATGCCGGGTATTCTGAAGATGACGAGGCGAAAAGGGCGGCCTTTCTGGAAATATTTTTAAAAAAAGATCATGACTATATTTACTGACCAACTTAGTCGATCCATGCATGGTTCTTTTATTTTATGATCGTTCATAAAGGCACACCCCTAGCTAGTTTGAAACTCTCTGCTCTTGAAATGCTCTCCCACATTCTTTGTCTGTGAGAGTCTGGTCAGAGCGCAGGGTCAAATTAGCTCGGGTGTGAGTGTAACAGAGTATAAATTTAGTGTGGAAGAAGTGAAAATCACCTGCAGCTTCCGATTCCTGCATTTGCTCGGGTTACACTCGCATCCCTTTCGGCACTCAAATCTCACGGAATAGTTGTTGGATCTTTGTTCCTGAAACGAAATAAACGAAATAGATTACAATTCGTGTATTTATTTGCATTTTCCGCTCATTCCAGACGTTCTGAAAAACGGGAAATGTGTGGTCGATAGGAGGTTTAAACTTGACTTTGGTTACTACTGTATTTTTATGAGAACTAACTTACTCCATTGTTGAGCCATCTGATATAAGACGCGTTGTTATCGATACAATAAGTCGACTCCTACAATATTTTATTGATCATTAAAGTACAAATGTATGTATTAGTGTGATGTAACATTCTGTACGAAGGTTGCGAAGAGAAGCAAATAAGGATATTAAAAACCACCGTTGGAAACTGTCTCAGACCAATTGTAAATGAAGGTGACTTTTGTTAGATGTTCCGGTTTTTTGGTATGGTTAATTAATTTTGCATAAATGAAAGTAAAATGAGTTCACAAAGGCACACCCCTAGCTACTATTTTTTACTCTCCGCTCTGGCAATGCTCACTCTTAAAGCGAGTGCCAGAATGGAGAGTTTCAAATTAGCTTCATTGTGACTTTAAAGGGAGCGTAACCTCACTCAATGGTCTCTTCGACGCGCAATGCTCTCTCGTTGTTAGAGAACAGAAAAATAGTGTGCGCAATGAAGAGACCATTGAGTGCGGTAACGTTCCCTTTAACAATGAGATGACTTACTACGCCGCAGCAATGATGTTCGGAAGATGAGCAATTGCTCGGAATGCTCCTGCAACCTTTACACTCCTCGTTGCAACTGTAATGCTTGACATGAGATCAATGAAGGATTACGAGATCTCATTTAAAAATTATATCATACTTCTTTTTTGAGAGAATTGGACCAAGCAGAATTTTTTTCAATTATTAATCTAGAAAGAATATTACGGTGTTTTCTAGCCAAGGAGCAGTTTTGATTGTCAAATAATGGTGAACAAGTAATGATAAGTAAGAAATGTAATCTGTATGACGCACACTAAGTTGGCCAGCGCGTTCTCTTCGAGAAGCTGCTCGACCTTCTCATCGTTGATAAGTCCGAGAATGAACTGCAAGATAAAATAATGGATCTTTTAAAATAAGTTTTATTATGAATTTTTTTTTGTCATTGTTCAGCCCTGTCATTTCATCTCTAATGGGTTCGATTACCTATCGTCACACCACTTCCGCCACACCAAGGCTCCCTTTGCCTTGAATAACAGGTTGTACTTTCACCTTTACCACTCTTCAGTATTGAGATAGATGTAATACAAAGACATATAAATTCACTGATCGGAAATTGATGAGAGGTAAAAATAATGGTAGGTTATCCCGTTATTCAAGTTACACGACGTCACAGGGAGACCACTGACTAGCTCACCTTAAACTTGGGAAGATCCATTGGGTCAGTTGTCCAATCTTCTACGTATACAGGAGGTAGACCTCGCTTGGCACATTCGAAACGAATTCGCCATTCGAACGCAGCGAGATCGTTTCTGTACATCGATCGCTGCAAACAAATTATTTCGATATTATATAATATTTCGCTCATCAATATAGCCTCGTCCTCAATATACCCTTCAGCACATAGTCAGGTTTAACATTCGCGTAACGTGTTTATTAGAGTTTATTTAAGTAGAATGTCGTTCGAAAATATGAAGAAGTACCATGGCAATATAATAATATATGGTGTAAGCAAGACCTAGATGTTGAGTAGAACATTCGCAAATTATAAAATGCTGTAAATATACCGCTATGTTCCGCCTAACCTTATGAGTTATGTATCCATCGATTCCCTCTCCTCTCTCATACTTTAGATAGCGATGTTTGAAGAGTTCTGTGAATCGATCATCTCCGTACTCACAACGGAGACGTCTTTCGAGCTGGAATTACAAAAAAATGAACTGATACAAAGCCTCTTTATTTCTAGCATAACTTCATTATGATTTCTTAATCCTTTCGATGGTGTTTATAAATTCAAAGTGGCCGATAAACATTATCTTATCGAGTTATGATAGAAAGAAAAACTTACGACATCCATGTCCGCCATTCTCGCTTCGTACCTCTGTAATGAAATTGTTTATAATTGAACTGAGAATTGGATAGTCAGTTAGCTTTTTAGCCAGCACTTTAACCAGAATTGCAGCGGAACAGCAAAAAGCAAAATGAACAAACTAAATTACACTTACCACCATGTGTCGGGCTTTTCCATCATGCAACGCCGACTGCTCCCATGTGGGACGAGGATACCCGTAGAACTTGAAAAGCAACTGAAAATATGCTCTGAGAATCCCTTTGACATGATATTGATTTAGAAAGATAGATCAAAATCGACTAAGCATCTGCGTTATTAAGCCTGCCCTTGTAATATTTTTGAATGTTGTAAAATTGCAAAAAAATATTTGAATTCGCTTACGTTCTCCGGAAATGCTGAACTGCTCAGTTCTCTCTTTGTCGAGCCGATGACGTAGTCCACCTACAACGAAACTGACAACTTCAAATGAGGGACTTCATGTCCAATATTTTTTACGCCACCTCTCCCATGCCGATAGCTAGGTGCACAGTATTCTGGCCCAAGCCATTTTTCTTCTAAAGCAAGACGAAGGAGAGACCATTGTATTCGAGAGAGTTTGTATTTTGAGCGGTCGTTCTTGCTTTGAAAGTCATGAGAACGCTGTGGGTGAGAGAGCATGGTCAGAACGTAGTGTTTCAAAAGTCATGTGGGTGGCCACCTCACTCTTCTATCCTGCACTAAACAGTTCAATACAAGTTTTGCTACCGCATAAAGCATTTTTTTTAAAAAATATTTAGTATTTATTTATTTACTAGCTTACAAAGAATTGATTCTTCCCAGGATTCCGCTCCATCCATTTCCTCGTCTTAGCCTCCCATATCGCCACTGACTCTTTCTTCTGACGAACGAGAACCTGCAATTGTAAAAATAATAAATACTAAGTCATAGGTAAGAGGGTCTGGAACGCAATCGAAATTGGAGATAAATAGTTGAGCACAACGAGTGCGGTAAAAAATGTTTAAAAAAAGCCCGTTTCAATACCGGCAAATCTCCTGCCCTTATAAATGCACCATTTGCATATATAAGAAGTGACAGTGTGGAACACTTAATACCATGTTTGATTAAATCAAATATGGTAATCAGAAGTCTATGATAAGCTATCTATCCCCTATATTGTACACCTACATATATCTAATATATAAATAAACATCAACCTCTTCATCGATCATATCATCCTTGTCGTATCTACAGTAAGCGAAGCCGTGCGGATTCTAAAAAAGGAAAATGATCCATGACGACAATGGAAAGTTGCTTTAAAGGCACACCCCAAGCTAATTTTACTCTTCGCATTGGCAATACTCTCTCGTAGATAAAGAAAGCGAGAGAGTGTGGCCAGAGCGGAGAGTTTCAAATTATCATAGGGTGTCGCTTTAAGCTTGCTAGGATGTCTTTCTCACCTTTTGCTTTTGAATGAGAAGAAGCTTATCTCCTCCGGCTCCCTGAATTATTATTGTTTTAATAAAATATTTTTCATTGATTAATACATTGATCTACATTTTTATCAGTTTATTTCTTTTTTTTCTTAGCGTATCTTCCTGTTCTTGTAATTTTAATCTCGAAGTTGAAGTGAGCGTTACCTCTCTCAATGGTCTCTTCATTGCGCACACTATTACACTGTTCTCAAAAAACAAGAGAGCATTGCGCGTCGAAAAGACTATTGAGAGAGGTACCAGCTCCCTTAAATTTGCACTGTTAATTTTGCCAACCTTGAATCTCTTCGTGATCGCTTTCTGCTTGGCGGCCAACGTGCGGAATGTCCGCGGCTGAAGATAAATTTATTTAATTTATTTATATTTATTTTATTTATTTAAAGCGGATAACATGAACGCGGATTAGATATTCAATATACAATATATATATATATATATATATATATATATATATATATATATATATATATATATATATATATATATATATATATATATATATATATATATATATATATATATATATATATATTAGGTTGTGCCAGAAGTCTTTTTGAATTTGGCGGTACAACTTCAAATTGAATTATCTCACTTTAACGACTACATTGAGGATGAATTTATTCGATGTTATGGTCCATGACTCCTTGCTATAATCCAGCCACAACATGGGCTCACTACTTTTAGAAGGACCTGGGTTATTGTACAAACTGTGAGGCCACCCACGTATCGATATCTTCTAAGTTATTAAACTTTTCATTTACTAAAGCAAGTTGGACGCCTTAACTAAAGTACCGACCAGAGAGAGTAAGGTCCGGAGAGTAAGGAACCACAGGTAGTATGCGCCTGAAAAATTTGGCTGTCTTAATATAATTTGTTTTACTGAGACATTACGAGCGGAGAAGTGAAGAAGAAACATTTGACTGCGCTGTGGACGCGGCGATCTGAGCTATGACTTCAAATCTTGTATTTATTTACAATTAAGGTCCCCGATTATATCGGTGACCTCAACTACACGGATGCAATACATTGACCAATTTCACACTTCTTTTAAACTAGGGTATCTAAATTTCCAGATGTTTCCAGGTTTAGTGATCGATTCTGGTTTATCTCGTTTCCAAATTCAATGGCTATAATGCGCACTGTTATTGAGAATGATCGATCTCTTCAACCAAGTGACCAGATTGTCAACTCATGCGCTTGTTGTTTTTAGAAAAATAAAAGAGATAGCGGTCTCAATCCGCGATTTGATTCAAATTCCCGCCAAATGACCACTTTTCGTCTAAACAACTTTTTGACTTTTTAAAGATTCCTTAATTCTAGCGAAATAGTGAGCATGGATGATCCATGTGTGGCCAACATTTAACGGGTGGTATCAAATGGTTCTCTCTCCTTTAAGACGAGTTGCGCAATTCAAAATTCCGAAGTGGCCATGCCTCTATTCTATAATATAAATTCTGATTTTAAATTTACGTGAGCAATTGGCCAGTGTAGGGTTGGAGAGCACATATGTGGGGTACACATAACCTAGTTTTTGATTGATTTTTGTAAAATTCAAGCGAGAGAGAGCGGGGAACAAATTGTACTTCAGAACTAGAATTTTATTTTGGACAAACGGGCGAGGCATACTCATATTTAGAAGGGGGTCTGAATCGAACGTGATATGGGTTATGTAGAGGGGGACACTAGTTAGTGATATGCACCAGTGCAGAGAGCTCCGTTTAAAACGAAGCGAGAAACAAAAGTGCAAACACAACACCATCAAATTCAAAAAGACTTATGGCACAACCTAATAGAATCATCAATAATCAAAAGTAATAATGCGTAGTATCATAAATATTATTTATATAAATATATACTATATTAAACTATTTATATACAATACTATTTATATAAATACATAAGTAGTATCATAAATACTTTGTTTCGTTTTTTTTACCAGGTTGAATTCATCTTAACAGAATTATTTCACGTAGCGCAATATGAAGAAAATGTGAAACGTACATCGATATTTATGCATCTTATACTCTGTTCAAAATAAATGAAAATCAGAAAAAAACTCTCCTCGTCTTACACATTCTCTAGCCTGTTTTGTTTCATTTTCAGTACTTTTGAACCAAACATACCCATGCTGGTCCGGCTCCAGCGAAGACCAGATTTGAGAGTTCACTGGACGGAGATCTGAAGGGATTGGTCGTAGACTTCGATTTAGCGGACATAGTAGATCTCCGCTGAAATACCAATATAGCTTTATTTCTTATCTCATCTTATTATATTGTTCTTTATTCCATCATATTATAAGCAACAGGAAAAAAATAATGACATAAAGGGACTGATGGATGTCCGTATTGATGAATGATAAGGTAGCGATATCGGTGATGCAATGTTACATTTGGCTTACGTGCCTACGCCGTAACCCCCTCCGCTACGTCGGACACGCGGCTGAGGGGGTTACGGCGTAGGCACCTAAGCCAAATGTAGCAGTGCATGTGGGGTTTGGGTACAGTGGCATTTCAAAGTAATAGGACAATTTAATGGTGAGAAGAAAACGAACGAATAAATGACAGATATCTTTAGTAGCCAAATAGTGTAAACACAGTGGCTCGGAATCATGTTAAGATAGAATTTATTGTAGTTAGTAGTTACACCCCAAGCACCTGATCTAGATCGCGGGTAGGCTGGTACTGGATTTGGACCTCTTGCGGACAACGTCCTTCGATAACGTTGTCCACAAGTTGGCCAAATCCAGTACCGACCTAATCTCGACTGACCTTCGAGGTCGTACTCCTCATTCTTGAACAATTGGTACCATTTTCTGACCATTTGATGACCGATGGTCTTCTCGCCTTACACGATGTTGATTTGGTTTTACGCATCCTTCGCTTTCAACTTCGAGAAATACATACTATGACGGCATGGCGAAGGTGAAGAACTGAGGGGAGGAAAACAGCCGCCATTGCTCATGGGAAATACTATTGAATTGTGTGGCTAGAGAAAAAGAGTGAGAGAGCCTCACTCTCTCAAACCCTCCCATGCGAGCTGACGTCAGCTGTTTACCCGAACAGCGACAGCGCAGGAAAAAAAACGCTATCACACTGAGACAAAAGAGCAACCCACAGAAAAACTAACAGTAACAGCAACAGTAACTTAAATATAACACTTCACAAGTCTTATGTGCTGTGGGTTACACCTCTTTTCTCTGTGTGTGCGTCGTGGACATTCTAACTAACATGATATATAGAAAAGCTCGGCAAGATAAAATGTGAAAGAGATAGAGTCAGAGATAATGAAAAAATTTGATTGACAGATTGAAAGAGATAAGACATTTGCTGCCAACGTGATAAAATTGCGTTAATCGAGAGTTATTCGAGAGAGTGCTGGCGAAATATTGGCTCCGCGTGTTAAACTTTTACACCCGTTGTCTCGGTATTTACAATAGATTTACCATTTTCTTACGAAAGTACATTTCTCAATTCATGACGTGATATAGATATTGAGATTATTCCTTGGTTAAGGCAAAAGGGTTGTTTAAGTATAAAAGGTAGGCTCCCAGGAATATTTTAAGTGAACAAAATGTGAAGACAGAAAGTAGCAAAAGTGATTCTAGATACAGTGCACCATTTATTTTAGGCTAAGTGAGCTTATTGATCACTAGAATCATGACTAACAATCAATCATGCTTGATCTCGTCGACAACGGGGCGCTTTTTCTCCATCGTAATATATGTGACATTACAACGAATAACAAACGAATTGATGGATGTCCGTCGCTTCGGTAGAGATATTGATGAGGGTTTAGGGTACAGTTTTTGAAAAAAAAGTTCGTCATAAAACTAATCCGTCGATGCCAATCAATATTAACGTCTTCACAGCGTTTAAAAGTTCTGTGCAAGAAATGACAAGAAACTACCAGCATGATTTTCGAAAATATAAAACAGAAGCAGTCTTATCCACGCAGGTATATGTAGTTGAGCTGAATCTGAGATTGCACGAGGCAATTAATAATAATAATAATAATAATATTTTATTCCTTCAAACGGACGCATCGGGGATGGGGAATATCTGTTAGATAAGTCTTTTGAAGGATGTCCGTCGCCAAGGCAAATCGGTGAAATGTGTGAATTCGGAACAGGGAACAGAACACATTTCACCGTAATGAAACTAAAGAAAACTCAAAAACGATCATAAGTGTGTAAGGGAAAGGATATTACAGCTTGCGGTGTGGTGCACACAAAAATATAAAGGAAGGAATCTCAGACAAGCTCTACGCAGAAAAAAGCGTAGCTCTCGCACCCTGTGAAAGTAAAGCTTTGAAAAAATTGTATTTAAAGGGAGCGTAACCTCTCTTAATGGTCTCTTCAACGCGTAATGCTTTCTTGTTGTTAGAGAACAGAGAAATAGTGTGCGCAATGAAGAGGTCATTGAGTGAGGTAACGCGCCCTTTAAATTCACACCCCAAGCTAATTTTACTCTCCGCATTGGCAATACTCTCTCGTAGACAAAGAAAGCGAGAGAGTGTGTCCAGAGCGGAGAGTTTAAAATTAGCTTGGGGTGCCGCTTTAAGGGTCTGTGATACATGAACTTTTTTTTCTGTGAGTATGCCGAAAAAAGAAGAACATGGATATTTAGTTTTAAAAAAAACATACGAAAGTCAGTAAATGTGAAGTAAATAATGACAAAGCATGAAAATGTACCCTATTAATATCTACATCATGCCATCAACATGCAACATCAGAGATTACTCTTAATAAATGTGTTTAAATCTAAAATTTAAACATGCAATATAAAGATAGTTAAGGCACGCTGTTTTGTTCAGGGCTAGAAAGGGCTTACTGTGGATAGCGATAGGAGGATAAGGAGTGACCTGATGTTGAATGACTCTATATTGCCTCGATCCCTTCTGGCATTCACCCTCACTAGGTCACTCTCACCGTATTCTGGTTTGAGCCATTTTTCTTCGAGCGCAAGACAAGCGAGAGAGTACATATTAATCCTGAGAGAGTTTCTATGTTGAGCTGCAGTTCTGGCTTTCAAAATGAACTGAAGACTGTACTCTATCTACACACTGAAATGAATCTTACCAACAGCGAGATGGTGAGAGAGAGAGAGAGTGTGAGAGAGAGAGAGAAAGAGAGAGAGAGAGAGAGAGAGAGAGAGACTGGTTTTATTTTCCCAGTGGTTTCCCAGCACATTTCCTAGTGGGGATCAAGCTAGGGGACCAGTGAGAGATTTGTTGTGGCCCTACTAGGAGAAGAAATAGTCCTGGGTCCCCACTGGGAGAGTTATTGGGACGAAGCTAGGAAAAGTTCTAGGACCCCAGTGGGGAAAGTGTGTGTGTGTGTGTTCTTGCTCTGCCATATTATAGACAATAGAGGTCATGATGAGACTTTTATCCAGATGAAACATATCTGTTGTCAACAGACAAATAGATAATAATAATTAAATTCTTGACAAGGATTGATTATAGTACAGTATACTTGAGTGGACAATATCAATGAATTCTAAATATAACAATCGAGAAACAAGTTAGTATAACAAACTCAATACATAACTATAACAAACAAAGTCGTGAACTAGAGTTAGAATCGATACAAACTAACTCAAAACTCTTCTCAGTCATGAAATTTACGACTCCTTCCATATCTAGCTCTTTCAAAAACCAACTGAAAAGTATTGAATTATAAACTTTACACAGAGGGCAAACCTGCACAAATATGGGTAATATGAAGAATAAAAGGTTCACTTCAACATCTGTCTGATAGCTAACATAAGGAGTGAAGAATAATTCACGAGCTCCTCCATGTGGTAATTCTGATGGTGCAGATCACTTCTGAATATATCAATCACTTCATGTAATTTTAAAAATATAATTTGAGTATTCATTCTTACTGGAATTATGTCGAAAATCTGACTCCATGATTTAATATCTCGCTATTTATCAAATATCAGTTAATTACAATTTTTTTAAACTGATTTAAGAACTCACTTGATCGACATTCCTACATTGATTGATTTCTTGATCTAACTCCAAATGAAGCCATAATGTTCTCATCTTCAGCATTAAAACCAAAAACATCTAAAAGAAAATAATAATGCCAGATGAATGATTGTATAT